>CM060952.1:99309049-99716549 GCA_030765055.1 Mantis religiosa
CATGTTCTAAAGGTGCCAAATTCCAAAGGATTTCAAATAAAGTCCTGTCCATCCCAAGGTACTTTTACGCGAAACGTTTGATTATTTTAGAAATACCTCTAGCAATACTGTTCATCGTTCTAATATTATAAAGAAGAATACTTGATTATTCCTTCAACATTGAAATCCCCAATCGTCTCAGTCCATAAATTACTAAAGAACAAAACAGGATTTACAAAGCCTCAGTTGAGAATGCCATGTAGTGGAACACACTCCGCACAAAATGCCAGTAGAAACAAAAGCCAGTTACATTTTATTCCCAGCAGTTACATATGTAGTTGGCATGATGTTACACTTAAACAAAAGACGGAGCTTAAAAACTGACAATCACGTTTATAACCTTGTGCATCTTATGTTTATTTCCTGTACCTGCCTTTATGAAACTTCTGTGGATGTACTTATCTACTGAAGTTTTCGTATGCCAAGGACCTTCTAAAACCACTCACGTAAGACCTTTTTCTTTATTCCTTTGTAAATATATTGTAATCACTTGTTAGCAGGGCATGTTAAATAACTGTATAGAGATAGGTAAGTAATGTAAGCAGCCTTCATATCGATCATTTTCAGCTCTATTGCTCTGTAAATATTACAGAGTTTCTGCATTTTGCATAGACTATGTAGCCTTTCCCCTGTTATTAAATAGTTAAAGGGATTAAAAATTACTCGATTTTTCCAACGAAGATAGTTTCATTGCCAATAAATGCTCATAGCTTTGGAGCATTTTCAGAATTCCGAATATTTTCAAAGAAGGTAGATTTTTGTCAAAATTTAACATAATTTTATACAAATATTGGAGGATTTTTCATGAATTATTGGAAAATAGCCGGGCTCTATAATTCTGACTTCAACTCAAAAAGTGTAATATTTTATAACAAATCATCAAATTTCACGCCTAAATTATAGGCGTTCTTCTTTTTTAATTCCTGCAGTTAAGTCTTGCCGAACGATGACTGCAATGTATGAGATGATGCTCAAATAAGTCCAGGTTCCATAGAGCTTACAGTGACCTGACATTCATCTTTCAGGATAATGAAAAATCTCGGGAAAAGAAACCTTATATAGATAACTCAATCTGAATGAGATTTGAAGTTGGGATATCTTGAATATCCTGTAGGACTCTACGTTATTTTACAATACGCAGAGGTAATTAGATTTACTTTACTTATTTATAAAGCTAACGTGTAACTTTGGGGATATTTTAGTATGATACTGACGTAGCATATAAACCATTACTTACTACACAGAAAATGTAGATACGTATCTGTGAAGCATTCAATGTATTTCAAATAGTCTTTTTAGGGCATTACCAACTTCCGAAATATCAATTTTTATTGCTTTGAATTTTCTAATGCTTTATTGAGGTGCTGTCGCCATTCATTTGCATATAGCGACACTCTTTAAGGATTTCAACCTGTTGTTTTTCTGTCACAGCTATAGCTAAAATATAACTACATTAGAGATAGATGAAATCTCAAAATTCAGAAATACAGATTTTAATAAATGAAACTATTTACTAAATAAAGCTAATAAAACCAAGAAATATATTACATTATAAATTTTATTTACAACTGCTTAAATTCTATGAAAGCAGACAATATTTTTGGAACTTGGTTGTTGGAATTATTATGCCGATCTAAACGGAAATTATACAATAGCACATGTCATTGGACATCGTCGGGTACTTTGAACTCGTCGGTAGCTTTACTAGAGGTGTTTACACCTCAGCGAACATCATGTACTATAAACCGTAGCGGAATCACTCTGCTGTATAATTTATCACGTAGAGACATTGTCCGCCTGGCTTCGGTAAACCACAATGCAAAACGAGCGATATTCAGTAATAAAACCATACATTACTTCTTACTTCATTCGCTGTCATAAATGTTTAGAGAAAAAACAATTTTTGTCTACGATTCTCATCAAAACACCCATATGATTCCAGATCCTAAGTTCCAACTGTATTTCATACCTAATTTATCACGCGTTTCTTACTTCAGATATTTGTTTTGTAGATAAATGCATTAAACTCTGATAGCTATGCTGCATTTAAGGCCTTCACTTCTTATCATTTAAATCCTATTGGCATAGAAATGATAAGAAAATATATGACCAGTGTTCCTTTCCATAATACGATGAACTACAGTGGATATTTGGACATACTGGTATTGTTGGAAATAATGAAAGATGGCGTTTCAGCAAAGAAAGAAGCACATATCCTCTTACAGGACCAGAACCTATAGTAACTTTTGTTACAGAAAATAATTAAACATTGGGTTAAAAATGAACACAATTCCACATGCAGTAAATCTACGACGCGGGATCACCGCCTTTACTTCCCTACCGAAGGAAGACATGCTAAAGTTTCGTTTTTCTTTGCGCCCGAAAAATTAAATTGATACGTCATTTACGTCAATTTACATCAATATGTCAATTCACTGACCACTCAAAGTCTCTCTTTTTGTTTGTTTCATTTACCGCATATAACATTCACTCACTGGTTGTTTTGATCTTTGGTTTTGTTTACATTGGCTGTTCTATATGAAGGATAAATTTTTCTCTCTCGTTCTCTTTCTTTATGTCACACATATTCATATATTCATATTTCCATACTCTAGGGTGGGCAGGGAATAATTCTTGCTAAGGAAACTGTCCGCCTCCACTCCAGACGAAAATCGAATCCGGGACCTAAATTTCAAATGCCGAACTACTTATCTGCTAAATATCCCTTAATACTCACACATCTTTACAAAGATTTCCATATTCATCTTGCGATCTAACAAAAACGACGACGTTGACGGCATATTGCTAGACATTACCTGCTTGTTATGCGGCGTGAAGTGGCGCTCTGCTGCGATTGGCTGCTTATTGATCCAATGGAGTATGAATCTGAAACGTAGTGACAGCCTGGAAATTGCACCGCATCGATCCATTTGCTAAAGAAATACGCTTTCTTTGCTTCTGGGCACATTCTATTCAACCCTTTCCAGCACACAAGCCAGACATATTGATATTATGACAGTGCCATGAAAATATTTACGTCTTATAGAGAAACCATTTTATGTCATCTCTTTAGAAAGCGTGTGCTCTACAAATATATGAAGTTGATGATCGCGCACTTATTAACCCTCGGTACAAAATAGTCACTTCGTCACACGGGAAATTAATAGCGTATGTGTTCAAAATACGCACGATCACGTCGTTTTGTGCACACGTGACGCTAGACGTAGCCTCCTGTTTGGATGATTCACTCGCTGAGGAATTGAACACATGGCCTCTCTAATTTCTTGCACTTGCAGCACACAATAATGATCACAAACTGCTCCGAGAGCAGCACTTTTCGTCGCAACATATACTACAGATACCTCACTATCTGATTCTCTCTCTCACGAACACATTGGCTTTTAAAGCCGCTGGAATTTTCCAAAAATATTCTGAGATGTTCTGAAGGCGGGAAGAAGAATTTTATCTGTCTTATAGGGCTCCTGGTGATTACGCTCGGAGGTAATTAACAACACAAGATGTTTTATTGCATATAAATGGTGTTTTAACGAGATCTACGTTATTTTATAATAACAATGGCAGTTTTCAAAGATACATTCTTTTGAAACTAATTCACAAGCTAATCTCTGAAACTGAGGGCATATTTTATTTGGCACTAAAGTATTTTAAACGTATATATTAGTGGGATCATTAGAGGCGAAAAAAGAAACAAGACGATGTTTTCATGTGAGGGATGATTGGACCGGAAAAAATTTATTACAAATCTTCGTATCGTATCTTTGGAAGATAAGGAAGTGTGTATTCAACCGAATTTTATTTTCACTTTATGCACTAGGTATAGAATATTTTGCATTCTAAAAAATCGATATTGATTTCAACAAAAATACATGCTTTGAGGTCATACTATATGACGCATTTTAGACAAAGGTACTTGCGCACGTGTTTGCATATGTTGCTGTGTCTTAGAACAGTAAAATCAAAAACGAAACTCGGATAGATACAAAAACATGCTATTTAATTTCAAAGATGCCAGACAAATATTTCTAAAATTTTAATTCCCATCCCATTATCTTTACATAGAAAATATTTTCAGAGTTGTTCATTTTCCAACTTGCAAGTGATTGAACTACCTAGATATTCACATGATAAATAAAGCATTTACGTAGAATATTATGCAGTATCTCTTCATTCGAAGCGAATGCTTTATTTATTTGAAACCAATTTTATTTACAGAACCTTAATTTTGGGAGACGCAGTACATTTTCTTATATTGGTTAACGTTAAGATATTTCTTATGAATGATCCGATTTGTTCAGTACTTTTGTTATTGTTGATTTTAGAAATTGGTCGCGATTGTGAGAAACGGCAGCATATAATGTGTATTTTTCAAAAATTTGAAAACCATTTCTGCAATATTTTATTTCCATTAAAATGAAATGGGAAAGTTAATTTCATTCAAATTACTTGTTCCTATAACCATTGTAGCAGCTTTTATAATTATAGTAGCAATACTAAGATTTATAAAATTTTCATATAAGTTTAATGAAAAATTAATATTCTTTCGTATATTTCACAAAGATTTAATTCCATAAATAATAAATTTACTAATAAGGAAGTATAGAAGGAAATGTGAATGTTACACATGTCTTTTAGTTATGCTGTTCAGAGATAGACATAACATATGGCTTTTTCCTAATTTTCTTTTCGATTCAGTGAACCTAGAACCATTTTTTCCCCAATAAAATTCCTTAACAAAATTTTGGATGGAATTCAACATCTCTTGTGCTAGGTACAGCAAGCAGTTGAGATAATTTATAGAAAACGCATTTAGTATGACTTTTAAAGGAATTCCGTAATCTCCAGAGCACCTATACTCACAATTGACCAGCATTTCATTTCGCCTACAACTGTATGCAAACCGCACATCTTCGGTTTGCAGTGACATGCATAATTGCGCGGCTAAATCTAGTTAGCCATAAGAGATTATTGTTATGAAAGGAAACCTTTTATGTTCTGAAATAAACTCTATCAGACCATAAATATTTCAAAGAGACATAATTGACTTTCCATGTACTACTCTTAAAGTTTATGCATTCACATCATTATAAAACGAAGAGGCAAACAAAAACAAGACAGGGAATGATAAAAAAACACTGAATATATAAAAATACATTTTAGGCGTCGTAAAATACTTCTTTAAATATATAGCTCCGTTTTGCCTGTAGAGTATTGCGTATATCTTTGCACATCTGTAGTAGGCAAGAGTGGTTACTGCGCATGGGCGGAGTAAAGCGATATCTTCAATAGATACCAGAATTGAAGTTAAGTTGGGTGGCTTAGAAATCCCCAGTATAAAGTACCTTTACATTGGACATTTTTGAAAATAGATTTCTTAAAAAATTACTATAGATTTTTCAAAATGCCACACCTTTAAGAATTTATATATATATATATATATATATATATATATATATATATATATATATATAATAACCCATGGCGTGACAGCCCTTAGAGGGCCAAGGCCTACCAACTCGACTGCCGGCCTCACGCCCACTTACGCACGGCAGAGGTGGGCGATCATCCAACCGATACGGCGAGGAGATGTGGTCAGCATCTCTGCATCCCCCAGCCGGAATGTTGGTTTTCGTGACCAGGGCCGCTTACCTAGCGTAAGCTTCTCACTTTCCTTACGATGCTGCGTGGGCACCGGTCCTATACCCGGGACCTAAAATCCCCACCACATGGCTGGGATCGAACCCGGGCCGCTTTCCTTGGCCAACGAGCAAGCCTTAACCCGCTACGCCACGGCGCAGGACTAAGAATTCATATGATAGACAAAATTTACAACTTGAATTTTCTAGGAAGAGACCGCGATCTCTTTTTCAGACCAGCGGTGAGGCGTGACTTTCAAAGCGAGGGAAGCTCTAAATTGTAACTTTCATTAAACAAGAGAGAATAAGGACTAAAGATCTAAGGCTATTCTTCAGTACTATTTCTATTGCAGAATTACACGTAGGCCCTTCTTGCATTGCAAGACTGGTTACAGTACAAGCATATTCCTGCTTCTACTCTACTTTGACGTTCCAATTTTTCCTGGAGCTGGCCCACACCGCGTGAACTGTTCAGCCTAAAACAGAGAAAGTATGCATGCAATTCCAAGCTTTTGAGAACTTTACAAGAATTGTTTCCTATTTGTCACTACTAAATACCAATTTACTTAAAATACTATTGCTAATGCTTTTGAAATATACTTACAGTTGTATTTAAAAGTACCATATAAAATAACATTTTCTTTACACGCTACAGAGATTCACGTGACAAAATCTGTCAGCGCTACCTAACTATCGAAGAGTCGCAACTGTTTCCGGAAAAGCACGAAGCATGGCATTCAAGGTTACAAATGCGTGAATACAGAAACATCCAGTGTTGAACACAGGTATCGAACTCGCGGAACTGTTTACTTGAATCTAAGCAGCTGTCAGTTTGTCTGCAGCACCGCGGATGTCCGCAAATAAATTTTGAAAATGTATCCAGAGCAAATACTTCATTGTTTTGCATGAATTGTCTTTCTTTTTCTCCTGAAATTTTTGGGGAAGCGGCACTGCCAGCGGTTCATTGCACGCATCACCACTACTTCAGACACAGTTTTGTATAACTTTGATAGTAGCTATATTATAAGAAATACAACACATAACGAAAGTTTTAGACATTTTCAAAACTTACATTTGATTAAAATCATTTTTTGTGGCATCAGACATTTCAAAGATATCGATTATGATTTGGAAAGCACTGTCGCTATCCACTTGTTTCTCGCGAAGTAATAAAAAGAGTATGGCATTTCAATAGCAGCATGCAGCAAAAGGTTTCATCTAGCCCGCCTCGGTAGCGTGGTGGTAGCATGTCCGCCTCACGTCCAAGATGATGCCGTATTTATCAGCCGTATGATTGAATACGATTTTAACAATGAATAAAATGATAATTAAATTATAATGAGGAAGTAAGGTGAAAGAATTTAAGATAATGAATATTACAGATGGATAAGTTCATGAAACGAAGCAACAGCATTTAAATTCAATTACTAGAATGCGATTAAGTATTTTAACCCAGAGCTATGTAATAAAGTTGCTGGTCTATATGGATGAAAATGTTCCGTCGAAAGGCTGTGGTCACGGGATGGGTCGCTACCTGGGTCATTAGTAGACCGGTCCAAACCTGGCCCAAACCGGTATTTCGGGGAAATGTCCGCGTGGTTGTAGCTCGCTAACTAGAATTTTTCAGAGAAATCCAGCTGGAGGCGAGGCTATATGTGTTTTGGTAAGGAATATTAGGTTTTAGCGTCGGTCTTCTAGTCTGAGACGTGATACCGTGTAGACGTGTTTTGCCTGCCGGGGACACTAACGTCGGATTGCGCCTTGAAGTACAATCAGTAATGAGAATCTTATTAAGTGAACAAGATCTCCCAGCAGTGAATTAAGCGGCGAAGTATACTTTCAAAACAGTGTTAGTAATTTATTCCATCGTGATAGATTTCAGCAATTCAGTATAGTTTTAATGTGATAGTGGAAATCTAGAGTAATTCGATCTGAACGCGGCGGCAACTCCTGGTGAACTGTGAGCACGAAACGAACTGAATAGTAAAGCTGATACTATGAACTGTGTTGTTTTTATTTCGTCAACCTATCTCACGCATACCCTGTAGATAGCGTGGTCCCAGCTCTAATGACTAGCCAGGGCAAAGAATAGTCAACTCATAGAGCAATCTACTAGGCGACCAGACCACCGGGATCCAGGCTGCTAAGGTCACATCCAGAGTGGCTGATACCCGAGACAGAGTATCAGCAGACGCAGCGGGGGAGGTATAGGCCACAAAGAGGTCCCGAGTTCGAATCTCGGTCAGGGCGAGTTACCTGGATAAGGTTTTTCCGGGGTTTTCCCTTATCCTAAAAGACGAATGTCAGGTAACTGTAAGCTCCATGGACCCTGGGCTCATTTGAGCATCATTTCATCCATTCCATTCATCGTCCGATATGACTTAAATGTAATTCTGGAAATTAAGTTAAAGTAGGATGTTAGAAAACTAAACTTTCATTGGCGTAAAAGCTATATAAAACAAGGATAGTACGTAATGTCAACATTCACCACTTCTTTCGCTTACCCATTTCTCTAGATACATTTATTCAAACGTTTAAACGTTCAGCCTCTTTTTCTTTAGACTTACAAGAATTAAGCCACCAGGGCTTAATTCGATCTCAGTCACGTTACTCAGTTCTATTCGTATATTTTCTTTACATTAGCCTATACTGAAATGCGATATGTATTCTTTATCATCCATTCCGAAAAGAATTTGTTTGTTTGTACTGCTTTGTTTTCCCAATTTTTTAATACTTCTGTTTTCTTATATCCTAATTGGGAATGCCACCTTTAACAGTTATAGTCGCGCTGCTTGAACCGTTACCATGGCTTTATCATTGTTAATAGAAACCTCTCAGATAGCGCACTGATTATTCTTGTAAGAGAGAGTGGGTTACCGACGTGCCTCCCGGTCGTGTGCTTAACACCAATGAACAGTTTACTTCAGCCAATGTAGTTCGCAGAAATCACAAACGACAGCTATATGTTCACTCCACGTGGAGTAATCAGTGCGTTATCTGACAGATATCTATTACTAAAGATAAATCCATGGTAACCGTTCGAACAGCACGACAATACTATAAGGACCTCAAACCCCGATAGGCACTTACGTATGTGGTCCGCGTGTGAGAGGCCCGGGTTCAATTTTGTGTGGTTTTCTGGGCCACCAGGCGAATTTCCTGTCTCTCCATTTCATCTCCATTATCATTTCATATCATCTCTCCTCTGGTGGTCTCTTTCAGGGTAGGGTAGAAGTGCAGGAAATGTCTTGGTGAATCAAGGCTGGTGACATTGTCGAATCCCCTCTGTATCGTAATCCAATCCAAACTTATTCAAGGGCCTCAAATATCCCATGTGTTCTTCAAGGCATTTTTCATGCCGTCTTTTGAAATCCAAATTTTCTAACCAAAATTTATTATTGTGTAATATTAAGGTGCACTTCTTAATGGTTATTTTTCTTTGGTGCGTCATGAAGTGGATAATAGGAAATATCATGAAATGGATGAAAGGGAAGGTGACTTTTTTTAAACTTACGTCCTCTAACGTCAAGTCACGTCGGACGATGAATGAAATTATGCTCAAATGAGCCCAACGTCCATGGAGCTCAGAGTTATCAGACATTCATCTTTTCAGGATAAGGAGAAAGCCTTATCCAGATAACTCGCCCTGATCGAAATTCGAACTCGGGATCTCTTGAACGTGAGGCAGACACACTACCACCACGCTGCAGAGGTGGGCCAACGTAAAGGTTATGATGGTGCAGCTGGAATGAATGACGGGGGAAACAAGAACCAGGAATTAAAACCACACAAATGCAGCTTTTTGCACAAATCCTATATATGTTCCTTGGAATCGAACCCAGGGCGAGCTTCTGGCCACAATGCCACTATTAGACAAGGAAATAATAATTCGTAATTAAGTAAACTATATTTGTAGTCCAATTTTACATACCAAACGTACTCACCTAGTGATTAATTAAGGCCGTTGAATGAATGATATGAAGCACGCTCGTTCCTGTTTGTATCTAGTGACGAGTATTGTCGATCCGTGTCTTGTGTCCCTGAGAAGGAAGTCAGCCACCCCCCACCAGGAATCTCGTGGGCAGCTGAGTCTTGATAAAAGGAAAGTGAAATAGTACCGCTTTCTCTCAGGGTCACAGTGGGTGTCAAGATCAAGGTCACTCTCTGCTTCTGTCGGTAGCCTAATTGCTCAACAGTTAGCGAGTAGTGAACGTGCTCTACTCAACTCCTGCATGTCGTCAATACACTAACTCATTATCTCACGAACTATCAAACCTTTACAGGTCATAGATGCAAGTCTTTGAGGTACTCTTACTTGATATTTTAGAGCAATTAATCCTTAAAATTTAATAGCAGGTAATAATATATATCTACAGTAGTCTGTCAGTTTAATTTAGACTCAATGTCTAAAAATCTGAAACGTACATTTCCTTTCCTTACTTATTCTTCGACAAAATAGTTTATTTTTCTGTCTACTTCAGCTTAAACGACATAAACTCTGTCGAGTTGCATTACACATTCCGTTAGAGACAAACGGGAACAGAGAAATAAATCAACAATGACATTTACTTTAGACTGCCTGTGTGGTTAGTAGGTATGCTAACCTTTAAATCCTGAGAACCAGCCTTGGTAGCGTGGACGGTATCGTGTCTGCTACACGTTCAAGAGGTCCCGAGTTCGAATCTTTGTCAGGGTTAGTTACCTGGATAAGGTTTCCCCGGGGTTTTCCCTTATCCTTAAAGACGAACGTCGGGTAACTCTAAGATCCATAGACCCCAGACTCATTTGGGCATCATTTCACCCATTTCATTCATCGTCCGACATTACTTAATGTTGGAGGACGTAAATAAAATAAATAATAAATGAACTTGGAATCCAGAGACCCTGGTTCGAGTCCTGGAAGGTGAGCTTTTTATGCTAGCTAAGATTATTCTCTAGCCTTGCCAGGGTCTGGAAGTGTGAATGCCAATGTGAATTTAACGTATTAACCAAAAGGTAATACAAACGCCATTGCAAACGAATTACTGTCTTTGCTATTGAAGAATTGTTTCAAATGTAAACAGCCACCAATATGTTAATGGAAACATTAAAAAATGACATTTAGTAACCAGTGGCTGTACGCTAATCCTGAAATTCCATAAGATATTTATAAATATTGCGGGAAATAACTGAGTACCAATAGCACTTTAAACTGACAAAATTAATGAAAAATTAAAGTCAGTACAGTAGAATATCTCGTAATGGCAGACGCTAGAAAAAATTAGTTGAAACATTATGTGCTTTACATATAGGTTTGCTCTTTTTTGCAGCATGCTTGTATCTATTCCATATAGTTTATGTGTGATATAAAATGATGCAAAATTCCCTCTGAAGGAAGAGGATTAATATATTATTTCCAGATAATTAAATATATACATTCTATTTGTGATTTAATGTTTTTAAATATATGTTATTTTAATTAAATTCATTAGAGCCATTCCTGAGGAAAAGAAAAACCATAGGTTTAGCTCCATAGTTCAGTCAGTAGAGTACCTGCCTGCAGTGCGAGGGGTCCCAAGTTTGATTCCCAGCTGGAGTTGGGAATTTTTCTCCAACCAAGATGATTCCCCATCTTCCCCAGAGTCTGGAAGTATGAATGAGAGTGCGAATGTGCTTATGATCCTACGATTAAAAACCCAAAGTACCCACAACCAAACGCATTTGAGTTAACACCATCGCCAATAGGCGATATGTTTCAAAAAGGAGAACGGCCGCTGATATGATCCTTGTAGTTAAAGATGGGATATAAATGAAAAAAAAAAAAAAAAAAAAAAAACATAGCAGGTTTTCTTAATGTCACTATTTTAGAAAGTTTCAAACTCAAATGGCAAGTTTGGTGTTTGTTCAGTATTTAATATTTTAGTTATATTATTACCAAACACACATGTGTCTAAAAGTACTTTTTGGGTGCAGGTTAGCTCACAATTAATATTTTCAGTGATATCTGAGACTTCGATTGTTTTATTTATTGGAATATAATTATTTTTCTGTTAGGTACATGACAGGAAGAGTAAAATCTAATTTTGTGATCAGAAATTTCCGGATCAATGTTTACTTGATTCTCTATTTAGTTTTATATTTTGGACCATCACCTTTGACACAACCTACAAAATATACTAAATGATCACAATGCACTACATACTGTTTATGGAAGTTGTTAATTCTTGATCTCTGACTCGTAAATATTTCAATTTGGACAAGATATCCTACCGAAGGTCCTATTTAGGTACAAAAAACGTTATAGCTTAATAAATAATAATGCTTAATAAATAACCAAATACAGCACCTGCCTGCCGTACTAGGGATTCCGGGCGGTGGGAATGGGGATTTTTATCCGATCAAGATAATTTCTCATCTTTCGCAGAATCTGTAAGTATGAATAAGAGTGCGAATGTGTGCGTGATCTAATAATTAAAACCCAACGTATACGAGTTAACACCTTCGATATGTTCCAAAGGATAGCAGCCACCGATATGACCATTGGAGTTGAAGACGGGGAACAAATAAAAAAAGAATAACGAAATATACTGACGAATATTAATGATCTAATCTGAAACGTTATTAATGTTATAAAAGAGACAAATTAGTTATCTGTAAACAATGTATATATATATATATATATATATATATATATTAGCAATTATTTTTTTCAATTTACGTCCTCCAACATTAAGTCATATCGGACGATAAATGAAATTGGGTGAAATAATACTCAGATGAGTCCAGAGTCCATAGAGCTTAGAGTTCCCAGACATTCGTCTTTCAGGGTAAGGGAAAACTCTGGAAAAAACCTTATCCAGGTAACTCACCCTAACCGAGATTCGAACTCCAGACCTCTTTCTGGAACAGGAGGCATACACGCTACCATTACGCTACCGAGGCGGGCAATCTTGCAATTAACATATTTTGATAATTCATGGGACAATACAACATAATTTCAATTCATAAGTCTCTAATAGACTAAAAGATACTAAAAAAAAACCTTCGTTGAGAGTGCCATGCAATAGAAAATAGTTCCTGTACTATACAGAGAATATTCATAAAGTTTAAGAAAAACCTTTTTCATTTTATTCCAACCCATACACAAACATGGCGATCGCATAACACATAAGTAATGCTCTTTTATGATTTTTATTTTAAATATAGCATATTTAAGGTATTTACTTTAGAAATGAAATATATAATATGAAACATAGATGTTCTGGAAATAGCCTATGTAGTCTTCTTCATTCAAAAGGTATTTTAAACGATAAGTTTTAATAAATAGAGAAAAGATGAGCTACTCAGGGATATAATAATATATATCGAAGATATCTTTTTCGTGGCATCAAGCCATGTCTGACATATTGATTTAAACTGTTCAGTGCTTGGTAATTTTATCGTGCTGTCGCTACTCCAATTTTTCTGGCAATATCATGGAAAGCGTATGGAATTTTGAGGACAACACATACCGACTCTCTTTTAAACAATGAATATCAATTTGATTTCCCCTATATGCCTTGTGTCTGCAAGGAAATGCGTAATCAAACTATTTCTGGAAAGGTTTCTATTGATTACATAAAGTAGACAGAAAAATAGGCTTTCCTAGGAATAGAAAATGTATAAAAACAGACGATACTTTGTTTAAAACATCATGCGAATGAATCAGAAAATAGTTTTTGGTGATTTCTATTTTTACACCTGCAATGTGTTGTGTAGGAGTTAAGTTTAAATTGAATATGTTGATAAACATGGAGTAGGTATACCGAGCTGTTTCTAACGCCACCTGTCGTAGCAATTACCGACTTAATTTCTACATGACAGTCTACTATCGGCAATCAGTGTTAACACCAACCACAGCGTGATCAGTTTCTACTACAATATATTACTGACGCAGTAGTGATCTGTAAACATCTCGTTACCATTTGAAGTTCAATGAGATGATGGGATAAAGAAAGAAAGGTTTGGTTACATTCACTCTACACTCTCCTTACAAAACTCTATTCTTAGTGTCTTGTAGGGATAAATTTCATTGTATGTAAAAGAATTAATTATACCAAAGCGATAATCGGATTTTAATAAGTTATTACCCATCTCTATGTTATATAGATTTATAGGCCAGATGGCCTCAGGAATAAATCTGCTGCGCCTGGAGCAGAAACCTCTCTCGGGGGCAGCTAGAAGGAAACACTTAAAGTTAAAAAGGACTGCTCAATCTGACACCGGGAGCTATAAGCAATCAGGACAGGAAGGACAGTTTCTGTTGACACCTCAAATATCTGGGGCTTTGATAAGAACTAGGTCTACAGCTGACTCTCCAGCTAATGTCAAGCCACACCAAGAGAGACGTGTCTACGTCATATTCTAGAGGAGTCGAGCTCGAATCTCTATAAGTGAGTTACATGGAAGTTATCTAGAGTTTTGGCTTTAACCTGAGAATACCAGTTTCGATCACTTTAAGCGTCAAGTACCTTGATATTATTTGATATTTCATTCATATCGTCTTATATACCTACTAGATTAAAGGATATTAACATTTTAAACCTCCTCCCCAAATAATGGATCGCTCTGTGATAGCTTGAAATTCCATGCTGCTTGCCCGATCAGAAGAAAAAGAACTGCCGTGCTAGAAGTCCCGGGTTTGATTCCCGACGGTGGGGGTTGGGATTTTTCTCAGACCAAGATAATTCCACATCTTCCCCCAAGTCTGGAAGTATGAATGAGAGTGCGAATGGTGCGTGATCTAATTATTAATATCCAATGAATACGGGTTAACACGTATGTGTCTCCAAAGGAGAACGGCCGCCAGTATAACCATTGAAGTTAAAGGCGGGGTATAAATAGGACAAATAAAAAAACAAAAGAAAGAATAACGACGTACTACTTGCAGAATGTTTAACTTTTTGAACATTTAAGTATTGACAAATAATTAATTCTCTGCTACACGTCTTTACTGCAAAAGTCGTTCAGAATTAAAATTACTTTATTGGCTACGCAAAACAATTCAGTACATTATAAATCTTAAATAATGTGATGTTTTAATATAAAAGATCAGTGATTTTTGACAAAATAAAAATTATTGTCCATGTAAGTAGCTTGGACTACCGTAAAGTTTTAAAAATAATTCATAGTGCGTCCTACACACGGCTAGTGTGAAAAAAACAATAAATTTCCATTAATTGTACCTAATAATGGTCCGAACTATGAAGCCCGAGCCTTAAAGTACTTACAGTATAGTAAGTCGCCATTAAAGTAGTTGTCTCATGTGTTTATGAGAACTCCTAGTGGTTTACCGGGAGAAACACGAGTCAGTTGGAGAATTTAATGTCATGTTGGCACGTTGGCCTTAGTAGCTCAATGGCTTAGAGCGGCTGGACGGAAAGCAGAAGATACTTGGTTCAAATCCCGGCTATGGCATTGAATTTTTCAGTCTGGCTCTACCCTTTCATAGTGCGTCCTACACATGGCTAGTGTGAAAGAACAATTAATTTCCAAAAATAATTCAGTCACATTCTTCTAGAATCTGAACTTATATGCCGGTTTTGCTGTTCACGAGCACCAGCCAGAATGACATAGAGGATCTGCACAGAATTCGTGACACTTAAAAATGTGTATTTCCGATGAAATATTGATAAACTGTTGGATGGAATATAATACGTCCTCTACATTCGGTAGGTGGTACAGAGGGTAAAATATACGTATTGCAAATTACTACATTGTATTTGAAATGGTGATATCCACAAAACGACGCAGTTAATATAACGGTTTGTACCTCACGTGAAATGTAACTAGAGTTGCTACGTGGTTTATACAAACCAGAATTACAAGCCTAGCAAAAACTATATACGTGTTATCGGACACAGCAATTAGACTGCATGCACCTTCAACACTGCCAAATACTGAAACAGTAACTCTGATATAGATAACCCTTTACACCAGAACTATTATCATCTGTACTAAGTGCTTAATTGGTAGAGAAAGCATTGCATTTTACCCAAAAGGTCGATATAAAAACTTCACTGCACTGGAAGTAAAGGTTTTAAGGGTTTCCTGAATAGAAAAAGCATTTTTAGAAAAAACTCCTCGTTCGTGTTTGTTCGCTTGGCTAAAAACTCAACACAAACCTTCTAAAATTTCGGTTCAAATTTATGTCGATCCAGTATGCAACACGAGGATTTTCAAGAAAATCCTTGACTTCGAACTACCATACATAATATGAAAAACATCTCAAAAGGTTTGAATTTCTCAAAAACAGTTGTAACGATTTTTATTTAAAACACTATGTGTTTAATATATTTTATGACAAATGAATGTATATGTTGAATTTTCTGTGAATAATCTCTGCAGTATTGTTCATTCTGAAAGACTTACAACTTAAGGCCAGAGGCGTGTGCGTTTTGCCTTAGGTATACTGCACATGGACTGTACTGTTAACGGTCTCACATGTAAACAACTGCAGGTTGGTAAAGGCTCAGCATAGCAACCGCCTCACTGCGAGATGAAAAAAAGAATATATTTGCGTTATACTACGCCTTGACCTCGGGTCTGCATACACTTGAAAGGCAATGCTTCACTAGTTCACAGAGTGATACGTTACGTTGTTTTCGACCTTTGCACATTTCATGGTCCTGCTGTACACCATACGTCTGTGTCCAGCTAACTTGTATCGCATGCCACCACACATCTCTTTGACCCTAACATATAACTATACAACGTAAGGGATAGACAAAGTCTTACTATAGAAAATATAATCGTCAAAGCGCAGAACTTATGTAAAATTTTTACTATTTCTTCCTTTTGGTTTCAATTATCATATACTTGTATTTTTATCAAATACAGAGTCTTTTTTATGTCCAAGCCGTGCAAAGAGAATGAAAGGTAAGATTCATTGCATAACGACCAGCTCTAAACGATTGTAGTCAACTGCATTTTCTACTCTTATTTAACCTACAGAGAAAAATAAGCTTATTAAAATATATGTTAACCTATTCGGAGCTGTATCCATTTCGAAAGGGAACGGAGAGTCGCTGGGGAAATTGTGCGGGCAGAGGCGCACCAAAAATCTTCATCTGATTTTTTTAACAGGCAGCATATGTCTCATTGTTTCATTAAACAAAATTGATATTATTGTTTTGGGACATCATACTTCAATTTTCAGGTCATAATGAGGCATTTCACGCGATCATTACTAAAATTGAAGTTTCATGTTTGGTATTAGACAAGGAATATTCTAAAGCAGTTTTAACAGAAAATAAACAAGTGAAATTGGCGTCAGTGTAGTACGAGCACCTCAAAGACGTAAACAAACTCAACAAATTAACGTGAAAACAATCGATATTGTAGAGTAACAAGGGTTAAGACTCCTGGAGGAGGAAAAGTCCTAATGCTGAAATTTTGTCTTGGGATTTTATGTTGGCAACGCTTTTGTTTTAGTGAAGGCGTCTAATGGCTGCTGTTCAGCTTATATAGTTCCGTTGCTTCTGCAGTAAGACGGTTTCAACAAAGATATATGTTGTGTTTTTAAACCATTTGATGTAATCTTTTAGCATTCGGCAAACGTACTTCCTCATACGTGATGGGAGAGAAATTAATTTTATGTGGATTTCAAGTAAGCAATGCAAACTTCGAAGTTCTTTGGTTGTTCATTTGCTAGTGGACCGCATGGTGGCAACACAACTCAGAACATGAAATACGAGCAGTTGAGGTAAAGTTCGTTTGCAACTTGGGGCAAGAGTCCGGAGCTGTTTGAGGCTTATTTGAAAAGTTGCACTATTGAGAACGCCCTGAGAGCTTCTGATACCTGTGGAATAATGCCCCTCGACAGATTCAAGTTCAGTAATGAGGATATTTTGCATTCATAGTTAACAGATCAGATTCCAGCTGCTGAGAATGAGCCACTGGAACAAAACAACTGCCAGGAGGAGCAGCTAGCAATACTATCAACTTCTGGCACAGTAATTTGATAGAACATCCTCCACAGAAAAATGCGAACGCAGAAGCCAGAACTTCTTATCACTCCCCGTACCTGTTCCTAAAACGCAAGTGCAGAATAAAAGATTATCCGTAAACAAAAAATCAGCAATTCTCACATCTCCACACAAAATGGCTCTTGAAACAGCAAGAAAAATCTCAACAGCAAATAGAAAACTTTCTTTCCCTTTTAATAGCCAGAAAGAGATATCTGCCGGTACGGGTCAAGTAACTAAGCCAGCTTCTAGTGAAACTGCAATGTGTCCTGGGTGTGAACTTGCATATGGAGATCCCCCTACTGAAGACTGGTTAAAGGTCACTCCTGTAAGGAGTGGTGGCATAAAAACTGTACTATATTTGAGGCAGGGTGCTTTGTTTATTATATGTGCTAGTTTTTATCCTTCAATGACAAACGGTTTTCAGCAATTCAGTGGACTACATAATCTATGAGGCTTATGTTTTCTTTTTCTTTCTTTTTGTGTTTGGTATTGCTTCTACAGGAACGAAAGTGCTCAACAAATCTATCTGATTTGTTTAAACACTAAAGTATTAAACAAAACAAAAATGTGGGTGACCGTTTATCAGCCCATTAATTCCAAGACGTCAATTTTCGTTAGCTTATTCTATTTTGCAAATAAGACTGGCCATTATTTCTGTTAAAAATTTTGGTATTTATCAAAATATTGTTCTATTTTGTATTTAGGTTGTGATTTCACAATGCATTAAGCTATTTTCTTAATCACTATTTTATTATATATTTTATGATGTACTGGGACTTTTGCCCCACATGAACAGGACTTTTGCTCCTCGCTAGGGGTAAACGTTCGAATGTAACACAGTTTCATTACAGTTAATTATTAATTTTTAAACAATGCAGGATATAAATATTGTTTTTTCCATCTTCGAGAATATACATGTGGGCAAAATCCAGAAGTATCTATCACTTATTGGGAGAGTAATAGATGTTTATCCGAAAACTGTGGACTCTTACCCCTTCTTACTCTACCTGTGCTTTTGTTATATTTTATATTTCCAAAAATCATCTTTTTAAACGAATAACTAAATTCACTCCAAACCCATAAAGGATAGGATATTTTTGCTTTAATATATATTTATTTTTTCTGTCAAATTTTCATTCTTTTGGAAAATCTATTTCTTGTTCCTATGTTAATTTCCTTCTAATTCAGTCTATATACAATATACGTTGTTATGCTAATCATTATTATATCATATTTGTGGAACAGTCACATATAAATTGTTTTTGGTGAGATTTAGGGACTGGTGTATCTATTCCGAGGGCACACAAAAATTACGGGTGTAAAGAATACTTTGAACAAGCGAACACATCTAAAAGATTGAGAGAGAAGGTGACATATTTCTTCTGAACTTATTTTCTTTCACGTGTCAAACTAAAAATCTACAAGTAAAATACTTACATATAACATCCTTTGAACGGGCTAACAAAGAAAACGAGTAGAAAGTCGATTGGTCATAAGTAAATCATAAACAGAAAGGTTTCTCGGAAAGCTGTCAAAAGAACGGCCTTTGACAGATATATAAACATTAAAAAGAAAACTCAAGTCATACGAATCGATAGACCATCATCGCTGATGATACCAACGCGGAAAACGTCTTTTGTTAAACTCTCAGAGTGTCCTTCGAATTTTAACCAGTCACGTCATCTATTGCTGGTAATTTGTCATTTTGTGATTATCACTGCAATTGTAACAAATCATGTTTGCATGTAACAGTTAAAAAGTTTTGCCTAGTTTGTTTTAACGATTTCAAATGCTTCGATTCGTGTTAACGTTTGTAGAAGCAACTTGTAATTATTTCTAACATTTAAAACTACCTAGCTGATTACTTCTCTGTACAAAATTTGTACTTATATTTGAATTCAACGTTTGAGAATTGTTTTTATAATTTTATTATCATTTTTCATGTAATTTTTAAATAATCAGTCAATAATTTTGGTGTCAAAAGTAGGTTCTTGCATCCGCCTGTGTAAATATGCATGAGGCTAGAACAGCGCAATGTCATTACTTCAGAAAGACTATGCTTTTTGTGTTGCACTAAAATGGTAAGACATATCTAAGTAGTTTCTTCATCACTAATTTCTGATCTACAATATTATTTAGCAATAAATTATGCAATATTAGGGATAAACATTCAGTTATATGTTTTACCTTCCTCTGACACCTGTCATTTGCTTACACGAATAATTTACAGTCTTGTTTTGAATGCGGTTGAATTTGATTGCTGTCATGAATATTTGAACCACGTTAATCATTGTTCGAAAATAAAATATCTACGAATACCCGTTCCTCTCCGCATGTAATGCAAATCTATTGATTTGAATATGTGATCGTTTTCATGCAGATTTCTGTCATTTCTAGATACTGTTCCAAACAGAAGTGCATCGCATATTTGAGAATTGTTGAAACTATGTGTTGTTTCAGACAATACTGGCATTGAAGAAAATATTCTGTCTAGGGCAATACAATAGCGAGATTCATCATGAGATGGCGTGTTGGATACTGGAATTGTTAACAGTAATATCAAGTATGTGTTTTATTTTGAGGAAAATTTTAGCACATTTCCTGAGGGAGGTTATTCAATTTATGAAATTCAGGTTATGAAATTACTAGTAATATTTGCTAAGCCTATTTTATTTACTGACTGAAGTATGTATGTAGTAATATATTATATATAGAAGAACAAGTATCTACATAGGCTGTATCTATGTATCTACGTGGTTAATGCAGCTGTATTCTGAACATATTTTAGTACATGAATTTCTTGTTCTATATGGTGATTCTCATTCCAAAATGGTAGGCTACTGCCGATTTGTCTATTTCTTTGTTATTCATGTTTCTAAAATGCCTTTTAAGCCTAATGTTCAAATTCCTTTTTAAACTCTAGGTGACAACTAGGTGTTATTAACAGTTTAACTTACAGGCTGCTCAATGTCTCCTTAAACAAAATGAAATATATCAAACAGTACAATAATATAGTTAACATTGAAGAATATAATGGATTCTGTGCTGAATTGGTAAAAAAGAAAATTGATAAAGTCAAAGACAACAGAATTACAGAAAAATAACTACTCTTTGCCTAATCAGCAATAAAACTTCACACAGAAATTTACATATCATCCCAGAGCTACGTACCTTTTCCAAAAGGTCTTCAAAGAACATACCATTACTTTGGCCCTACAGAACCAATTGAAATCATATAATGCAAAAGATAAATTCACAGACAAAAACTCAGGTATATGCTGGATAAATTCCGACGGTTTGACAACTTTAAATTAGCAAAACAAAAAGTAATTTGAGCATTAGGCTTAAAGAGCATTTTAGGAAAATCGAGAAAGAACAAATAAATAGACTAATTGGCAGTAACATACCATTTTTGGAATTAGAATAATGAATGATATAGAACAAGAAATTCAGGGTAAGCTACCTGGATGAGGTTTTTACCGGGGTTTTCCCTTATCCTTAAAGGCGAATGTTGGACCCTGGACACATTTGAGCATCATTTCACCCATCTCATTCACCCTTTAGTATGACTTAACGTTGGAGGATGTAAAATTACAACAACAGAGACACCCCTATCACCTCCAAGGAGTTCACCAAATCAAAATTAAACAGTCGATGTTAGCTGAGGATGTTAGGAAGGTTCTAACCAAACGATTCCTAGGTAAACACGAGCAATATATGGAGCATCGAGTTTTAGTTCGACTCAAAATTGTATATACGCCACATTCCTAGTCACGAGGCATCTCCTAACCACCTAGTTAATTCGACGTAAAATAAGCAGACGGGAAACGGTTATTCATATCATGATACTACATTTTTAAATATTTTTGTATTCTGGAGACATCAAAATGTAGTAGAAAATTTAGAATAGGAGGTGAGAAATATTTTTACTAATAATTTTTCGTGTGCTGTGGTATAATCTGCTTGAAAAACTCTTAAATGGTTCTTGTGATAATTTTGATATGATAGAAAAGCGCATATGCTCACCTGTGTAGCGTTGGGGTAGCGTATTTGTTTTATATTCCCAAGTTCGAACCTCAGTTGAGGTTCTGTTATCTCCTAGGAAAAGTAGAGGCAGAAGTAGTTAGGTAACAGAGGGTCACCTATTACCTCGACCCGCAATTTAATCTTTTGTGCTTACACCACTGGGAGGAAGGATTAGATGACAGGAACTGCAGGCGATGTACCTGTTTCAGGAATGAGCAACGTAAGCAGCAGAGGGCGCAGAAAGCATCTCAGTAGATTTATTGGCAAGTAAAAGATCTGCGGGATGACTTTCCGACACACCGGCATCGCCGATAATCCTGGCATTAAAGGTGTTGTTAATAAATAAAATATTAAAATATTAGTGTCGGTGAACTTCAGGTATTTAATCCATTAATTGTCCGTAGTGTTCTCTAAGAATTATTGGTTTGACCACTAGGATGGGTGGCGCCCGCGGTGACCCGCCCAAACTGCCGGAGGGTGATTCAGAGGCTCCCCTTCAGCGGAAAAGAGTTTCTTAACTAAGAAAGCCAGTTTCGAAGATTTGTTGGAACATAATTTCACGCACATGATTAGTTCATCTTCTTAAATTAACTACCGTTAAAACACAACAAAACCTAAAGAAAGAAAAAATAGAAGTTCTGAGAGTATCACATTTGACATTTCTGTTAAGTAATTAATTTAACTAATGTGTATCTCTAGTCGATAATGATATAGGTATTTGGGTTTGTTAACGGCCGAGCGGAGTCAAATCAGTTGAACTGCAGCTAATATGTGCATTATCTCATTGGTTTAGTTGGTACGTTACGATCGGATGCGTTTCTTAGGTAAAGCGGCCGGCGTTTGTTATCCACTCCAGCGGAATTGACCACTCCCCGATCCCAGTACGCAGGTGCGGCTGTTTACACAGTCCATGGCTGGGATTTGACTGTGCTCCAGGGGCATCTGGCATCGAATTACTCACCTACCATCTCGTTCCACTTGTGTCATACATGCCAAAATGTTCTGCTAATTTCCCATTTTGGATAAATAAGATTATGATAGGTTTGCTTTGAAGTTTCTGTATGTATCTATGTATTTGTAAAACAAAAATCATGACTTTCTTTACATTTTTTTTTCAAAAGCACTTCTCTTCTAATTATTTTATATTAACTGGGTTTTATTGCCAACGTGAAGAAGAGAACCAGTAGTTTAAGTGATAGTAAAATCTTTTAAGAGTTGATCACTTTGTGAGGTCTTTGACATTCCTTTTCTTTCCACACCCAGGACATAAAAACGTATGTCTTCCTATTTCAGAAAAGTATAAATATTGAAAAAATTCAAACAAATAACAAATCATCTCTGAAAAGGTTTAGGACTAACTTCCTAGCTTTGGTTTCCGAGGCACGGGTTCAAAACCTGCCATGAACTTTTTTTCCGAGTGTAAAAATCATTTGCATTATTCGAACAGATAATGCACGAGGCCTCTGAGCAAAATTAAGAGGTCCTTCACGCCCAATATAAAATGGGACTCTAAGAACCACAGGAATTAAAGACCCCCCATAAATAAAAACCTAATTATGGAAATAGTTCACTTCAGTAAAAGAAGATTTATTACCTTTTTGACAAATGAGTGAAGCTGCTGTGGGAGGCCACTGCTGTAGCATGGCTCGGTTTATAGAGGTCAGAAAAGGCAGAAATATAGGGTAGTACAGTCTGACCATCAAAACATCAGCATAGCGTATTGTAACGGGGACTGCTGGAGCACCCTGTACCAGCTGCGAACGGAAGGCAGGGGGGAGGCTCGGTTAGCCACGCCCTTCCCTCGTTTGTCTTATAGTGGTGACAGCCAGTGGTCGGAAAGAAACATAATTGTGCGTCTGTTTTCCTTCCACCTGGTTCTCGATCTTTCTGTTACCAGAACAATCTTGTAAACACCAGAAACCGGCGATATTCCGATATAAGGAGGGTTACAGACAGACAGAGTGAGTCAGTCAGTTGTTGTGCTGTGTTGAGTTGGTCAATCAGTTGGTGTGAGCGAGAAGACAGTCGCAGTTCTTGGTGTAAGAGTTAGTCAGTGACGTGTTAATGAACGAAAGGGTTGTGCAACGGAAGACTGTACGAACTGTGTATGAGTATCGGAGTTTATGTAATCGCGAGGCCAAGTGAAATTGTAACGGACGAACGGGTAAATTGTAATTGTGTGCAGCAAGTAATTTTGTGTAATTGGCAAGTGTTAAACTGTAAGTCGGTGGAAATAAAGAACATTGTTGAGTGGTATAATTGGACTTTTTATTTCACGAACCCACAAAGTCACAGTATTTAACACGGCGTATATTTTTTCTTGGGAAATCGATATCCTATGCCTTTAAGTATTTTTCAGAACATGGCCTTTTTACCTTCAAAAGGGATATTTTTATTTAAGCACATTCATTAGTTTACATACTATATGATTTAACTCTTCGAAAAAATCGAGAAAAGTTGTGTGTACCAAACATTCTTCAAACTCATCAAGCTCTAACATTTTTGGATGTGGACGTTGTTTGCCAGATTTTGGAAGTTTTTCTCCTATATACTTCGAATTTTGAACTTTTAACTACATTATACACAACTTGTTCACACTTTTCTCCTCTGCCATTGTTGTAGCATTAGTTAACGGAGTTTTTCTGGTTTACAAAACTGTTAACACATTGAATATTATTTTTCTACTTTGTGAGAGTATGATTTCCAGCGGCGGTGTTTGCATTTTGATATGATTTGAACCCGTTCATTGTAAGAGACCCAAATGCTGCATTTTACTACTGTTGAACGTAATACTGCTTATCAGTGCTTTTTACGCAAGCTTCCACTGCTGACGTCTGCATTCACTCTTCACACAGGTTGTGTAACTCGACAGAGCGTTGAGGCGTATTGACCTTCAGGTGACCAGCGCTATGATCGTCTGTCTTATCAGGTCGATTAGAAAAGTGAAATATTAGTAAGCTGACGTAGAATAAGTTACGAAACACAAATAGAGCGATTGGAAGCTGCGTGTGTCTATATATGTTTTCTCGCGCCTGCCGATGTATGACACATTGCTGTCCAGAAGACATGATTATATCTGAACAGAGTATACATACACTGGACTCAACGTGTATGTGCGATAAGCTCAGGTAAACATCTCTGTGTTGCGAATTTTTTCCGATACGCTTTCTGGCTTTGCCATGTAGTACATCTCTTACGGCTTATTACATATAGGTAGGTAGGTGATTAAATAAGGATTACTCTTATAATATTACACAATTAACGAGAAACGAAATAAAAAGTGCTAAAATTTGGACATGTAAAATGGGGATTTAAGTTATAGTGATATAGGATTAGAAATGGGTTCAAGAACGAAATAAAATTGTATGATGTAACACATGAACACTCCAGGTGCTCACTTACTGTATTTCAATACTCTTAAGGTGGTATTCTTAAGTCATAAAAAGCTGGCAGAGTAATCTTGTTTCTATGAACGTAGGAGTAGCTTGTTGTAGGAGGAACTTAATACCTCGCGGATAACATGATCGCTATCTCTGGATATGCAGATTTATAATACAATGTAAATGTGAAGACAAAGCCTAGCCTTCGGTCGTGATACAATTTATTGCTAAGGCGTGTACGAGCTACTTAATGATAATCTGAGACTTGTGGCGTTCAACTGCTAGTCATCAGGAGCAGCCACCTATGTCACACTGGTAAATGTACAAAATGTGGAAGTGACTGGGAAACAGTGTCTGTTTTCAGCAAGTTTCTCTTTAATGCGCAACTGATAGCTCGCCGCTATCACGACGCTGCTTTGCGAATCCATTCCTGCACTAGTCGGCGACCAGTCCGCTGTTTTTACCTTAGGTAATGCTAGAGATGCGTATTTTTTCGTAATAAAGATGTTCGAAATTATGCTCTAGCACCTTACGCAAACACTTCTGAAAACTCAACAGATTTGTGCTGTTGATTTGCTAAAAAACTTTTATCTTTAAGGAACCTTCACAATAATGATCAGATAAATTTAGCTCAAGAGACAGAGCCAGCTACGCTGCAACAAAAAGCTTATGTGAGAAGTACTATTTCATCTTATTTTTCTATAGGTATAACTGTTGGCTGTCTTTGTTGAACATTTTCTAACCTGTAATTTGTGAACATACTTGGAATAGCGACAAGATAATTTCTACAGAAATTGAAGCTCTCGCGGAAGTCTGTTCGAGCAAAATTTAACTCAATAAACACTCAAAATTTTGTGGTATACGTTATAATCAAACCCAACTCCATATAATGTTATTCCACTATATTGTAATAGTGGCAGCAAATGCCTACTGCAAAATAATTAAGTGAGTCACTCAATCCACTGTTTTTGTTGTTTAGTGTGAGAGAAGAAAAAAAAGGAACATGTAACGCCTGGCCTTCGACACTGTTCGATTTCGGTGGAGCTAGAAAATTCGACTTCAAGAATGTTATATTCCTTCGACTCGAGAAATTTTGGTTTCCGAAACATTCCTTTCGCAAAAGAGCGTTCGAAATGTAGCCTGCGTTCAAAATATAGTTGCTAGTCATGAGTTGAGCAGTGAGTATCGGAGTTGTATCAGATAGGCATGCAGGGCAGGGTAAAAGGGAAACGTTCTGTGCACGTCGAAAAGTTCGAGCAGCCCAAATTGGGGCGTAAGCAGAGGCATAAAGGAACATTAGATTGGTGTGCTTATTCTGTTTATTTGTAAAAAGTGAACGTAACTGCAAGTTCAAATTGGGCTAAAGACTCTCGTGACAAATAACACGAGCTTGGTGCAACTTTGTGTTGTCGTTTGTCACTATACTAAGACAAACAACGTTAGACTAAACTGTAGATGTCTTTGCACTCCGGAATGCACTGTACTTCATCACACGCACGCACGCACACGTGCACACACATATATACACATGTCGATATTGGTGGCTCATTTGGTTAGGTGCTGGCCTCCTGATCCCAAGGTGGCGGTTTCAAGCCCGTCCCACACCGATGGCTTAGCGGGCTTAAATGCGACATCCCCATGCAAAAGAACTCCTGCGGGACATTCCAGCACACGGGCAACATTAGTGTGATCCTCACAATTGACAACCTCTTAACGAACAAGTAATTTAATTTATATAAATTTAGACAAAATAGGCATTCATTTAGGTTTTTGTTCGGGCATCTAATAGCGTTATTTTAGGTGAGTACATTTTTATAGAATACAGAACAACCCGTGAAGTTAATAAAAACAGTTTTTGAAAAAAAAAAATAAACATTTAAAATGTTTGTGCGACATGCTTAAAATATTGCGTTCAGGCTGGCTCCGTAGTTCAGTCATTAGAGCACCTGCCTACCGTGCTAGTGGTCAAGGGTTCGATTCCCGGCTGGGGGTGGGGATTTTTCTCCAACCAAGATGATTCCCCATCTTCCCCAGAGTTGGTAGTATGAAGGAGAGTGCGAACGTGTGCGTGATCTAATGATATAACCCAACGTTTACGAGTTTGTTATTTAATGAACTTTCTTTTTTTTAGTTATTCTGATAATGCGAGCCTTTTCTTCATATTTATTTCGGACTTGGATTAACCCAAAATTTATACTTCCTTTTATTCATATTGAATATGCATTTGCTCTATCTATTGTTGGTAAGCAACAGTAATGAAGAGAAGTCACTTCGAAACCCTAGCAAATATCCGGGAAATGATCGTGAACCTCTGGAGCAAGTAGAACGACTAGACGTACCCCAAGGGTAGCCGATTTCGGTTTCATTGATTTTAAACGAGCGTAGGACGCAGTTGTCTCATTAGAAATGCGAGATGATGATGAAGACAAGTCGATAGTATCGATGGTTGTAATCGCTGGGGGCCGGACGTGAAGGTGTCCACGGCGTCTTCGGGAAGAAAAAAACAGGTTTTATTATTATTATTCTTTCTTTTACAGTCCTCGCGCCTGGCTTGGTTGCCTCTGGCTGAGTGATTCCACGCAGGGCGATGAACCCTGGTCACTGCTCTCTCGGAGCTTGCTTCCAAAAACATTAAACTCGTCCGCGCAAAGACGGAAGAGTTTGTACTACCTGCCCCGTTACTCCCAGCCGCACTTCAGCACTACATCTCTCGCACTAATTCTTATCAATTACATGATAGTGTTTTCCTCCTTGAAACTGACTTAATTCTTAGTGAAAATTTGCTGCTAGAACCTTAATATCGATACTTTAACATTTGGTGATATCGAAGAATGAGGTGAGTATTAGATTGAATTTCGAAAGAAAAAAAAAATTTATGTTCTCTTCTACATAGGCATAGTAAGTCGGGGAAGTATTGTATTCATTCGAAATAACCCATATCGAAACTTCATCGGAAATGAATGTTTTGAGACACCCTATCCCTCCCTCCAAAATATTAATTCTGGGTGATGGATGTAAACGTAAATAAGAAACGAAATGTCGGTTAAATACGAAACCGATTTTTAAATTCAGAATCTTCAAAGGATACTACAAGACCCAAGACTAACCTTCCTCTTTTAGACTACCCTATATATGGGACTTTTTGGGAAAATTCTATTTTCTCAAAAACGACCTAACGACTTTGATTAAAATTATATACGTTTAAGCTACTTTCATGAGAAATAAAACGCATGCCTTAGAGTACTCTGGGAATGTTCTCAGAAGTTCTGTTCATTCAGAATTCCTTTTATATAACTGGTAAACAGTAATATTAGTACACAAAATATATAAGTATTGCTATAATATACAATTAATTCAAGTACATTTGCTATATGTTCCTTATTGTTTGAGCTATCCAGTGTCCAGACTTTCCTCAAATAAGAAGTTACATTTTCAAAGTCATCATATAGCGACTAGCTGTGCTTTTAATAGAATTGACTATCATTTAGAGCGTATTTATTCCTAAATTTTCTTGCAGATATAAGAATATTAAAAATAAGATAATGTTTATGCAAACGGATATCAAGGAATCTTAAAGCGTGCTTTGAAAGGTCTACATTTCTTGTATAGAAACACTTTGTCTATTTCTGTGGTTCACCAGTTACGTAACTATAGAATGAAGAACACTGGTTATTTCCAGAAAATTCTAGATATAAATTTAATTTATCATGATAATTTCTTAATTTTTGGTATTTAGATAAAATCATTAGAGCCAGGTTTAGAAAAAAAAAATGTTTAAAAATGTTCCACATGTGTAGTTTGGGAAGTGGGAATTTACTTGAAAGTGGTTGTACCTTTCTTTGGAAGATAACAAACCTAAATAGCAAATTTTGTATTTCATTTGTTTCTCAGTTATATTGACATATACGCGACTTATCTTTTTGGATATATGGGACTTAAAACATGAATTCCTGATAAAATAATATTTCTGGTGAAGCAAAATACTTCTAGTTACTACATGTAATAAAAAGAGAAAGAACAGGAAAGGATAATGACTCCATTATCCAAATCCTTTTTGAAAGCACATGAAGGACTGAAACAAATCCCTGCCAGTATTTGGATAGTGAGACAGTGTGGTTGGTCATTGGCGGAATTTAATCCATAATCCTGTTCGGGTTTTCTTTCCGCGTCTTAATTGGATATCTCTACGCTACCAACTTTGAGAGCAGACAGTTGGGACTGAAGGAATGCCCCCAACATGTACGGCTTCAGAGGCCACACATTTCGCTAACATCCTCAACTGCTTAAAGCAGTGCCCCTCCTCACGCCGTTGTACTTGCAATCACAGAACTAGGGAACTAGAGGTTTTCTACCACAGTCTTAAGGGATGCCTCACTGAAAGTATAAATATTGCTTTATATAAGTTTTACAATATTTTAAAAAACCAATAACAGCACTATTTTGCCATGTTTTAAAATTCAGGCTTGTATGTTTATGAATCAACTTTTGACTGCGTAAAGTCATTGATGTATTTTATATGTATTTTTAAAAATACATTATCGAAAAAGTTCAAGTAGGGTAAATGATTTAAAAAGAAAAATGATTCATACCGAGTATTTTGTGTTAATTTCTAATCATTAGAAAAATAATTACTCTTCAAGATTTTTAGTTTTTGAAACAATTCTAAAAAATTAATTATGAAGTACGAGGGCTGTTCAATAAAGAATGAGCACAATTTTTTCTGACAACGTAACTTTACTCATCCTCATAATTGATGGTCCTTCTCAAAATAGTCTCCCCTGAATGCGATGCACTTGTCCCAGCATTTCTGCCAGTCTTCAAAGACATGCTGGAAACCATTTTTGAGAGATTCTTAAAAATCGCCTCCGCAGTCCTCACCACTGCTTCTGATGATATATAATGCCTCCCACGAAGGCGTTTCTTCAAGTTAGGGAATAGAAAAAGGTCACATGGGACTAAATCTGGACTATAGGAAGGGTGAGGGATGCACTTCACGTTCATTTTTGCAAGATATTCAGCAACAACATTGGCAATATGCGGCCGCGCATTATCGTGGTGCAGCATCCAGCCTGCTTCATGGAAATGTGGTCTTTTGCACCTGACATGGACTTGCAATGTTTTCAGGACAGCCCTGTAGTATTGTCCAGTTACTGATGTGTGTGCAGGTACAACATGCTGATAAACCATTCCATGAATATCAAAGAATGAGATGACCATAACTTTCCAAGCAGAAGCAAACACTTTTGCTTTTGTGGGGTTGGTGGTGAGCTTTACTGTTTGCTCTCAGGATCAAAATGATGTAGCCAAGTTTCATCAGCAGTGATTACGTTTGAAAGAAACTCCGGATCTTCCTATAACATCAACTTTAACTGTATGTTACCTCCATTGCAGCGGTAGGCGATACTAAACATGTCTTAAAAATTATGACCGTAAAAAATTATGATCATTCTTTATTGAAAAGCTCTCGTATGAGATAATATTCTATAACGTACTTTTGAGAGACAGTGCACAAATTCTGAAAAAATTAGTGAAAGTGTCCGCCTTTGTAGCGTAGATGGTAGCGTGTGCGCCTCACCTTCAAGAGATTCCGAGTTTGAACCTCGGTCAGAGTGAGTTATTTGGATAAGGTCTTTTCCGGGCTTATTGTAAAATAGGGATTTATGTTAACTCTAAGCTCTATGGACCTAAGTTCTATAGAGCATCAGTTCACGTTCCTCAACGTTGGAGGGTGCAAATTATAAAACAAAATAGTAAAAATGTCATTGCATCTTAATAAGCAGGCGTTATCCATATGTAGTTTCAGTTAATTTGTATCTTAAACACGCCAGTGATTGTTTCTAATATGTGATGGTTAGAATGCTAGCTTCCAAATCCGGAGTACCGGGTTAGAGTCTTGAAGGGGTTTCGTAATTTTTGACTGGAGCTGTTCCCCATGCTCCCTAGTGTCTGAAGTGTGATTGAGAGAGTAAATGCGCGTGTTGTGTAGGTTTGAATTTAACAGAAATATGATATTCTGAGCTTAAATCCTGAGCTTAAACGCCCCTTGACTTTCAAGGCAATAAATAAACAATTAAATGAAACCTGCCAAATGTAAAACGACATACTTTCTTAAGGTTACATACAGATTCATATAGTCTTATTATAAAATAATTTAGTTTTTCACAATTTTTGGTTAAATTTCACAGATTACATTGGTACTTGCACACTTTATCTTAAAGTCTGTATTCTAGTGCTACAACAATCTGGAAGGCTGGCCCCGTAGCTCAATCGGTAGAGCACCTGCCTGCCCTGCTGGGGGTCCCGGGTTGGATTCCCGACGTTGGGAGTGCGGATTTTTCTCTGACCAAGATAATCCCTCCTCTTCCCCAGTCTGGAAGTAGGAATGAGAGTGTGAATGTGTGCGTTTTCTAATGGTTAAAACCCAACGAATACGAGTTAACACGAGGAGAACGGCCGCCGATATAACCACTTCAGTTAAAGGAGGGGGGGGGGCGACAATCTGAATCAAGAAGGCCTATCTTACCAAAGTAACAACAGAACATCGTTTTTACTTAAAATATTCCTATCCTATCCTTGAAAAGTTAAATTAAAATACCAAGTTTTGTAATTAGTTTATTTTTCGTTTTTGGCCAATGTTCTTAAACGCATATGCCTACAGCATTCTAAAAATGCCTCATCGTGCGTTTCGTTATCAAGTGAAAACTACGTATCCTTTTTTATTACAGTACCTTTTGGGCCATATACTAGTAGGAAGTAAAAATCATTCGCAGATTAAAAAAAAAAAAATGAATAAATCTGAAGATATTTAGTAGTTCTGTTGGGCGGATTCGATGAACGGAATGAAATAAAACATACGTATCACGATACAAGCATTCAATCACAAACATCCCATTATAGCTTTTCCAGACAACACGTACCAACCAGGAAGCGAGCTCTGGTCCACAGACACTACGGTTGGCGGGGTTATCGAATGTCTCTCTAGGGAAATTTAAAAACTAGGCGTTCTCTGCCGCTTGAACGGAATATCGTATTGGTTTTCACTCTCATCCAATATTCTGCTCCATAAAACCAGTGAACACTCTGCAGAAATGTTTATCAATTTAGTTTTTCTTTTTATGTAAATATTATATTTTACGATTTACTTATATTTCAAGTAGGGTCATGTTATTTTGCATATTATTTGCATTTATTTCTCTCTTTTTTGAGTATATTGACATATTTTGTTTCTCTATATTTATACGGGCACAGGTAGGTGATGTCCTTGAGGCAAGTCCTGCTGTTCGAATTCTGGCAGAGCAGTCTTCCTTGCCGATTACTTTTCAAAATGTTTCCCACAGGTCATAATTGTAAAATGACAGAAAGGGTGCTAAATACTACTAAAAATGTTACTTATGTAGATAAGGTATTCTGTTAAAAAATTCAGTATCACATATTCCAGAAATAAACGTAAAACATATTTAAATAGAAATAATTTTCAATATGCCACGTACTAAAAATAATATAATTTCTCCTAGATGCACACAGATTATCCTTAAAATTGTGATTATAAATGTGTAATGCTTATGAAAATATTTGCAAATTTTAAAACAAAAAAACACGTTTTCCCAGAAGCAGCTACCCCTTCCATCGTTTACTGCCATCTAATGTATGCACACCCCCCCCCCCGTTTTTTTCAAAGCTATTTAATATTAGAATCGGATTTTTTTAAATAATATGTATATGGCTGGGAAAAATTTTTTTAATCTGTTAATAATTTTTTAAATCTTGGAATATTACAATTTGTATTTACATCATTATTTACAACTATAAAAGTTTGTGTTTTAGAGCGAGTATATATTTTATTTAATACGATTTTATTTTTTCTTGTGGTTTACCAGTTTTACGAAAGTTATTTAGAAGGAAGATGATTTTAGAGGCTATTCTCCGAAAGTTTAAAATATATAATTCGTTTGTTATGAATCCCAAACATATGATATTTTAATAAGAGTACTTCAGGAGTTATCTTTGAGGAAATAAAAATTATAGAAAATGTTTCCGTGAAAAGCATAGTTTGGAGTAGAGAGATTTTCTTGAAAGCGAGTTAATATTGCATTGGCTGGTTAGTTTAAAATAACTTGTAAAATTTGTAGCGAATAGACACAAAAGGCGAAAGCAGCGAATTAATAAAAAAGGTAGTAAACATGAGAGAGGGGGAGAGAAGGTGACAGAAAGAGCGTGTGTGTGATGTATAACTCAAAAAACGAGGAAGTCAAATATGTAAATAATAAATTTTATACTTTTTAGTCCAAACCGTTTAAGCAAGCTATCCCAAGATATTCCAGGTTTTTCTTGTAAATATTTTAGTCATATTTCCTTTTCTATGAAAATACTGAAATCTGTATTTCGAATTTTCTGTGAATAACCCCTGAAATTTCTTTCATAAAGATAGTAAAACAAAAGACATAGGTGAAAGCATATACAGGAAAAAATATACAAATCATTAAAACATACAATTTGTGCTTAATTACTTTTTTCAAATTGCTAGCATTAGCTAAATATTTTAATGTAAGTCATCTGGGGCAGGATGTTGGAAAGTTCGCATCTTATTTCTACAACTTCGATAAGCGTTTGAATGCTGTTTGCTGGCCAAAACTATAATTAGTAATGGAGTTGGAGATTAAATTGTCTACTAATACAGTAATATATGATCTGCGTATACGAATGATCAGATCGGATTTGTTAATGTGCATCCATAACAAAAAGCGTTATCGAGATATTAAAATTAAATAGAAAAATTAGTTTTTATAAATGTAAGGAGAGTAAAAATGAAATTTCGTAAGAATAAGTCTATGTGCCTACAAATAATCGATGGAGAGCAGCAAAAGTTATAGCAATATACTACCTCAGATTCATGCTTCGATGCACACATTTTTCTCTAAATAAGTTGCTTTTGTATTAATTCAGAAGACCTCAAAACGTGTATTTGCCATTTAATCTAGATGTGGAAATTTTGAGTGAAATACAGTACCTCCTCTTAACTACTATGTGTAGGCGGTAGAGAAGGTACAGAAAAAAAAAGACTGTTGTCAGATCTTATTTTCCTTGCTGACTTGCGTGCGTATAACCATTCGTGCAATAAACCTTAAATTACTCGTCGGTTGCTGGCAGAAATAGGTTCTATTAAAACCAGTACTTCCTTTGGTATTTAATTTCTACAAATGAAAGAGGAAAACGTACTATTTATATGTTGGCTTTAGGATGTAACAACCAGACGCTCTCTCTCTCTCTCTCTCTCTCTCTCTCTCTCTCTCTCTCTCTCTCTCTCTCTCTCTCTCTCTCTCTCTCTCTCTCTCTCTCTCTCTCTCTCTCTCTCTCTCTTTATAAGACGCCTTTCTTCACTAAACTGCATACATACAGCTAAATGTGGTTCTTAATGAGAGACAATAAGTTTAATAGGATATGGAGAGTATTATTAATATGGTAAGTTTATTTTTCATTATCTTGAACTGGAGCAAAGGAAATAATGTTAACTTTTAACTCAAGCTAAAACACAACTGTCGTTACAAGGATTATTTGGGAAACGCTAAAAACCACGAACAAACATACCGAAAGCTTTGTCGAGATGCGCAATGCGCCCTGTAGCCTTTTGTAATTTCTCGGTGTTCTACCACTCAGTTGGAATTAAGACTTTTAAAGTCATTTATAGAATATTAACGCAGATCGAAATGATGTTCGGAAGGTCCCCTGTTCAATTCCTGGACACCATCCAATCTAGCCATTTGTTTTTTCCATGGTATTCCCTGATCGACCATGGCGGACACATGCCAGAGAAGCTTGAAATCGTCATAGTCTGTGTCAGGGATGCTGAAGCCGTATGTGCATACTTCATTCTAGAGCAGAGACCTATCTCAGGTTACGCGTGGGTATATGTTAAAAGGGATAACACCGGCCCTGACATTGAAAAAGTTTTATAAACAATATTTGCTCTACCCAAGAAGTTGTTGACCAGTATAAACTAATATATAAATGTTGGGAGTTAAAGTATTTGAATTCTACACCACGGGGTTCTATATTTGAAGCAAGAATGATGACGCTACGTCTTGCTCTACCGGCGATTAGAGCAGAAGTGTCCAAGATTCTGCTCAGAATGTCTTACTCAGCTTCAATGTTCTCCTAATCACCTCCCCTGTTGCTAATGACTCTAAGACCCAAATTACTAGCTTCTAATACATATCACCAATTCATTTTTACATTTCCAACCTAAGGTATTTCTATAAATTTCGAATAAATACTCTCACGTGTTCTAGAATTACAAGCTGGTCTTCCATACCTAATCTGGCAACTTCGGATACTTTCACCCGGCCCTCGCTATCGCCACGGACCGGACCACTTCTAAGAATTTACCAGAGAACTAGCCCTTGCTAATTACCGTACTTAATGTCATCTTACCCCAAGCCAAAATGTACTCATAATCTATTGCCAAAACTATTTAACTATTGCCTTAACATTTAACACAAATACACAAAATATTCACATTTAAGTTTATCATAAGTGTTCGTTTATTTAACTGATACATGATTTTTGTATCAAGCTTGCATTTTGGAACATCATTGCTCCATCAGAGGGTGGCCGTTCGAGCCTCCACTGTTGAATCGAGCTTTCCCTAGTTCCCGTTGGAGAGGAGCATCTGAGTTACCCTCCAGTGTTTTGCGCGGGTCACCGTCGAGGATCTCTCTGTCGGGTGGTCAGGTCAGTAACCGTTACGGAACTCAGCTTATATCTGTCGTCTGGATTTACCGGTCCTCTACTTCTGCGATTCCTCATCTCCTCTCCGAGGCCCATATGCACGAAAGATCGAGTGCTAAGTATCCCCTCAGATATATAATTAAATCTATCCTACAGTATTTTAATGAAGATTGTTAGTTATATTTTAGAAAATAAATAGTTTTTAAAATTATCCACATAAATTCCAAGGGTAATTTGTTGAGAGAGATTTACCTAAACATCTTCAAGTTTGGTATTTAACAGTGTCATTCTGTTAACAGACACATACATACATACCAAATTTCTTCTAAAGCACTTTTTTCAGATTCAATAGGACCGAAAACGTGTAATCCCAGTGAAATCCTGGTATCAATTTTTAATTATTCTATGTAACAGACATAAATAGTGTGTTTTAAAGAGAACTATACTTTATATGCAGTAAGGTTTTGTCTTTCCCTTACGGTTTACGTTATGTAAAAGTCATTCAAGACGAAGAACATTTTCAAAATGTATATTTGTATATTATAAACATAACAATATGATATTTTAATCAAAATTGTTGTCATTTTTTATAAAATCAAAACTTTTTTTTTTTTTTTTTTTTTTTTTTTTTTTGTAATTTACGTCCTCCAACGTTAAGTCATATCGGACGATGAATGAAATGAGGAAATGATGCTGAAATGAGTCTGGGGTCCATGGAGCTTTGAGTTACCCGACATTCGTCTATCAGGATAAGGGAAAACCCCGGAAAAACCTTATCCAGGTAACTCACCCTAACCGAGATTCGAACTCGGGACCTCTTGAACGTGAGGCAGACACACTACCATCTACGCTACCGAGGGTTTTTGCCTTATCCTGAAAGACGAATGTCGAGTAACTCTAAGCTCGATGGACCCTGGGCTCATTTGAGCATCATTTCACCCATTTTATTCATCGTCCGATATGATTTGATGTTGAAGGACGTAAATTGCAAAATCAAAAAGAAGAAAAAAAAAGAAAGAAAAATAAAGAGTAGTTTGGAGTGTTGGGGTTTTCTTGAAAATATTCCTTGGAGGATGCTAAACTTAAATATAAAATTTGACACTTCTCTAAAGTTTTATTTTGTAGTTAAGCTGTTCACAGACACACACACCCACACACACACCCACACATACACTCACACACAATGTTTTTATAAAAATACTTTTTTTAGACTCAATGAGGTTTATTTATATTAATGATGATAATGATAGTAATAATAATGGTAATAATAATGATAATAATAATCATCATCATAATAATCATCATAATAATAATCATAATCGTAATCATAATCGTAATCATAATAATAATAATAATAATAATAATAATAATAATAATAATAATAATAATAATAATAATAATAATAATAATAATAATAATAATAATAATAATAATAATAATAATAATAATAATAATAATAATAATAATAATAATAATAATAATAATAATAATAATAATAATAATAATAATAATAATAATAATAATAATAATAATAATAATAATAATAATAATAATAATAATAATAATAATAATAATAATAATAATAATATTAATAATAATAATAATAATAATAGAAATAATAATAATAATAATAATAATAATAATAATAATAATAATAATAATAATAATAATAATAATAATAATAATAATAATAATAATAATAATAATAATAATAATAATAATAATAATAATAATAATAATAATAATAATAATAATAATAATAATAATAATAATAATAATAATAATAACAATAATAACAATAATAACAATAATAACAATAATAACAATAATAACAATAATAACAATAATAACAATAATAACAATAATAACAATAATAACAATAATAACAATAATAACAATAATAACAATAATAACAATAATAATAATAATAATAATAATAATAATAATAATAATAATAATAATAATAATAATAATAATAATAATAATAATAATAATAATAATAATAATAATAATAATAATAATAATAATAATAATAATAATAATAATAATAATAATAATAATAATAATAATAATAATAATAATAATAATAATAATAATAATAATAATAATAATAATAATAATAATAATAATAATAATAATAATAATAATAATAATAATAATAATAATAATAATAATAATAATAATAATAATAATAATAATAATAATAATAATAATAATAATAATAATAATAATAATAATAATAATAATAATAATAATAATAATAATAATAATAATAATAATAATAATAATAATAATAATAATAATAATAATAATAATAATAATAATAATAATAATAATAATAATAATAATAATAATAATAATAATAATAATAATAATAATAATAATAATAATAATAATAATAATAATAATAATAATAATAATAATAATAATAATAATAATAATAATAATAAATTTACGTGTTGCAGCGTTAAGTCATCGGACGATGAATGAAATGAGCCAGAGATACCAGACATTCCTCTTTCAGGTTAAGGGAAATCCCTGGAAAACCCCTTATCCAGATCGCTCACCGTGACTATGGTTCCATCTAGGGACCTCTTGAACGTGACGCAGACACGCTACCATCTTATAGATAACTTAATGTCCCCAAAGCTATTGTTCACTCTCTAGTGTGTTAAATTCATGAGCTAAAAATTTACTTGCAAATTTACGCGAACTTTCGCGTCTTTACTGTTTGACGTTGCTTTGAAAAGTGTTATAAATATTGTTTGCATATTTCTTATTTCCTGTTGTGTCCACGAGAGCTACATAGAAATTGTAGTATCCGCTGTCACTTGTCCTCTCTAATTAAATCATTTTTCAGCAATTTATTTGGCATTGTGGCCTATCGCGTCACTATTTGGCTATCTTTTTCGATGTCCTGTCTAGCTCTTATCGTAACGGTGGAAAATGGATTTTGCCTCTGCGCATGTTCCTTTTTAGCAAATGTGTGCCCACCCTGCGTGTTTAATTTATGCGGAAACGCGGTTCACACTTAATTCTTCGGATATTTTCGCTATTGTTTAATATCTCAAGCTCTTTCAGAAATATTTTCGAAGGATCGGCGTGTTGAATGTCCTTTTGCTTACGGCACGTTTCCTGCATCCAGGAAAGTCCTTGTTCGTCTGTCATTTACCGACTGCGGGTAGAAGGAGTACTGTTTGGTAGGGGTCATTGCTTTAATTTCTACCTGCTTTGCCTCTGACAAAATCCTGAACATGGGCATTTTATGTGCTTCGTGGTTTGTTATATTCCTAAAAATATAACTGATTTTGATAATTTTGTACGACTGTTTTACTAAGGTTTATTGATAACCATATACTTGTTATAAAAATGCTTACTGTAAGGACGGTTTTAAGGTTCTAATACATATAATTCTTTGAAATCTCGGGATCGAACTTCCACTAGCTTATTATGGTAACAGAGAGAGCAAAAATGTTTGCAAAATGTATTGAGAATGAAATACAAATCATAGAATTTACAAAGAAGATCTGGAACCACTCACAAAATAATGAGTTCTTAATTGTATTATTTTAAGATTGAAACGCGGAAGTTCTTAATTCGGCAGCATAGATCGTTGATACGAGAACGACAGATTTCTATTCCGAAGGAAGTCAATGACACTGATTTCGATGCTGAAATTCAGTTGATGTTGGACGTCATTTAAAAAGATAATAAGATGTTCGTACATTACCATATTGTAATGGGCATGTCCATACGTTGTATCGCGTGACCTCTAAGTCTTCATCACTTTCGTTCTCCATGTTTACCTGTTTGAGGAGAGGTCAAGATCATGTGATTTGTTGCATTCCACATTGTGCTACAAGACTTTCTTCAATTAGCTTCCCAACGTCATGTCTTCTCTGTCTCCGGATTCGTTGACTGGTAAGTTTATATTTTATAAAGAAATGTCAGTGACACTGGTAAATAATTGAATAAATAATTCCCATAGGTCACATTTAGGGATAGTGTATAAAAGCATAAGTTACATGATTACGGAGAATTACAAAAATGTTCGAATCGAAATAAGTAACATTGGCGAGGATACTCTCTGTAAAACTTCAGAGAATATGGTGAGACGAGTGCAAACATGTATAGATGCTGGTGGAGGACACTTCCAACATTTTCTCTGAGATGTAAATAGTGTAATGTAATCTCCCAATTGTGTATTATATTCTGACAAAGTTGTACGTGTGTCCTATTATTGGTTCAAAAGTTATGAGCTATTGAAATGGTTCAGGTTTATATGGATCACACTATAAAAGCCGAGGCGAATGTGTGGAATAATGTGTTTAGCGTAATACAGATGGTAGTGAGACTTTCAGAATTTTTGAGTCGAATCAACGAGGGCAGTTCCTTGTGGAGCAGTTCGTAGACCGGTGTAGTTTACGCATCGTGGGTCAGTCAGTTGTGTGAATCGACCGAATAATGAATAAAAGTGTAGTATGTTCCAAGCTCCGTGGTAAGGAGTCGGCAGGCCAAGGAACGGTGCAGGAAGCAGTTTACTTGCGAATATCGGAGTTGTGTTCAAAGTCGGCGTGTAGCTCTGTTTAAGAGGTGGAACTGTGTATAGGGAGCTAAGGAGACATAAACATTAAAGGGACGTTTCGAAGTTGTGTATTTGTGTTAAAGTTAAGCTCATTGTAAGTTATCATTTTGTTGATAATAAAGAAATTTGATACGAATTTCGTCTTTTGTAACATGTATAAAATATTTATTTAGATAATAAAACGTGTGAAATGCTCTTCATTTAGGAAGAATCTTATATTTGTAATAGTAATACACGAAATGGGGAAAAAATCTACTATAAAATATAAATATCTTTAAAATCCACAATTAATTTGCAAATTTTGGCACGAGCCATTTTCGAGATATCCGTTGTTGTTGGTTATGATTTTTCAACATTTTGGTTTGACTTTCGCTTTTTCTATCATTTATGTAAAAGTTAGAAAAGGTCTCGCCCTCCTTCCAAGAAAAAAGAATGATATCGAAATTTCAGTTCATATCCTTTTTTAAATCTCTCTGAATTCAACGCATTTTATAAAAAATTCTGCCATGTGTGTTGATTTGTTTAGAAAGTCTGAATTTTCAATTTCTTTAAACTAATCACAAGTGGCATGTCGTTATTGATTTGTCATAGCCATGAACATGAAATTGCAAAGTCTTCAAATATAGATCTGACTTTTGCTTTAGCCACAAGATGTGTAATAAATTAACACGACATATGTAGGAGAAAAAGTTTTTGCAAGAATAGTTTGTCAAACATGAGAAAACCTTGTGAATATCAGATTTTTTGTCATCAAAAAGATCTGTCGCCAGGACTAAGGGTAAGAAGGTAAATCGTGCACATATATCCAGTTTACAAATCCTTTTATTTCTATTACATTGTACAAGTATCACGTACTAGAATGAGATTGCCTCAGAATCCTGTAAGAGCAGTTTCAGAAAATAACACCCGTTTTATTCTTTTAAAAATATTTTTATGTTCACTCTTCTCTTTCCACCAAATCGGCTATTATCTTCGTAGCTAAGATTTCATTTAAAACGAGCTTGGTGTTCGCAGCTGCGAAGTGCATTAGCTAAAAGCACCGAGGAATCCCTTATAGCGGATTCCATTAAAGTCGCTGCCCATACAAATTATAGTGGTGCGCGCATTTAATATCATCCGTCATTCGGAAATAATGCTTCAGAAAACACAATAGGAAGCAATTTCATATCTCAGAATCCTAAAATGAAGAGCGAATTATAAAGGAGCAGCGGCGTCGTAAATTTGAATGATAATGAGAAGGGATTTTCATTTTTATTATTGCGATTCTGTGGAGATGCTCGCAAGAGTTTTCTTCAGGAATATTACCAAGTGTTCACCATTGTAGTGAGCCAAACTATGTAGACAAGTGCAGAGATTCGCGCCAATGTTTCTGTTTCTATAGAGTTTTTATTTTCACGTCCATCTAGTTACATGGAGCAGATAGAGGAAGCATCCAATACCACCCAAAAACTGTAAATCGAAATTTCATTGAAAGTATATTTTGGTACCCATGAAACTCTCAAATAAAATTGTATAAAAAGGTCCATGTGTCTGAACAACGTAACTAAGTAATTAAAATGGTTTCAACACCAAAGTTCCAAGAATGTGACAGGATGATTTTCAAGAAAATACGCCCACATTAAACTGCATGAAAGGTTTACGAACATTTTGATTTTTCCAAAATAGTTCTTTTGAATATTTTGAATAAAGTAGTAGAGTTTTTTTTTAATTTATGTCCTCCAAAGTTAAGTCATATCAAAATGACCAAGCAGGATGATTCAGGTGGTTTCGTCTGAGGTCCGCATTCCGGAGGCCCGGTTTGATTCCCGTGGCTGATCTACCAGACCCGTGGGTTCTTTTCGGGGGTTTTCCCGAGTCACTAGGCGAATGCTGGGTAGGTTAGTTACATCCTCCGAATTTCCTGTCCCTCAATTTCATCTCCATTATCATTTCATATCATCTTTCATTTGTTGGTCTCTTTCAGGGTAGAAGTGTCGGCGGGTGTCTCGGCGGTGCATGGCGTTATAATATGCACTGAGGAAAACTACTTCTCTGGTAGGTCGGTTGTCGGTCTCCGCTCCTCTGCTGGGGCCATTTCAGGACCGCGAGCCAGGGACCTTTGGGGTTCGGATCGCCTGCCTGGGACCATTACGGCTCGGCTACTGGGCTCGTTGCCGTCCTGCTGTAGGGGAGCGAGTTCGTTGTCCTGGCCTGTTGCGGGAAATCTCTATCCAAGTAAACTGTAGAGACCCTGCCCTCTGCACTGTCGTGGCTCCTTAGATCGGCCGCCCAATGTCTCTTTCGCCTCATCCTTCCTCCCGTGGGGGTCATAGGAACTATGGGCCCAGCATGGTGACCTACGTACCGAATCCCGTCCGTAATGAAATCCCAATCCCATATCGAAACGATGAATGAAATGATGCTCAGATGTCCTAGAATTACCTGAATTGATCTTTTAGGAAAACCCCGAAAATACTTACACAAGTAGCTCACTTGGGACTTCAAACTTGAGATCTCTAGAATGTGAGGCAGACACGCTACCACCTTACGCTACAGAGGTGGGCTATCGTATGGTTTGAGATACACTACTCAAAGGAGGAAACATCTTAACATATTGACCCACAATTGGATCGTTTGTACATGCAACTCAGGAGGAATGGATGAGATGAAGGAAGTAAGGGCTGCAGAAATGGACAACGTAAATAGCAGAGACGTACAGAGTTCTCTAACAATTACTGGCCTGACCAGCTGACTGGGAAACGTTTGCGGTGAGCTAGTCAAGCTGCCGGAGTGTCGCTCAGAGGCTCCCCTTCAGAAGCAACCGGGGAAAGTTTGTCTCAGAAGTGGAAACCACCTTTATCGAAGCCGAGAAGAAATTGTAAAATGCAAGTCTCTGAGCTATCTGTCATCTACTCATACTGCATCATTTTTTCCTAACTGGTAAACGGTAAGAGACAGACAACACCTTATTATACAAAAACGTATATATTTCGTTAAAAGACAATTTAGGATAAATACGTTTCTTTGAGAAGTTAACCTTGTTATTAGTTCCTTGGTTAACATGATATAGATGAAAAATAAGTATTTGTAAGAAAGATTATTTTGCCCAAGAATGAAAGTTCTACACACACAACATGTTTTCTTTTGTTACTCTAACATAAATTAATTTAAAAAAGTGCAGTTTATTTTACAAATATTAATTTTATTTTAACATTATGTCGAAATATATGTTTATAAGTTATATGATTTTCTTCAAAGTGCTACAAAATGTTAAACTGGAGGTGTATAAACCTGCAAAATGTAAATGTTCAAATCAAGGTGCTAAATTTCCGATTTCAAAATGAGAAAAATGTAAACAGTGCTGCATAAGTATGTAAAGCAGAAGTTTCAGGAGTGGCCCGAGCCCGGAGCATAATATCCGGGCCGGGCCATAAAACGAACACTCTGGATGTTTGTATTGGATTTCTGTCTGCCTAGACAGTACGATAGTGAACTACGTAGATGGCTGTCACAAAGAAACCCCAGGACTGCTAACAAAAGCGTTCACTTAAGATTTGAGATACGCCAGTCTGGAGTGAGTTACAACTGGCCCAACAGGTTTGTACAACCTCCCTAGGGATAACAGGGATATTGCCTTGCCACATCACTTCACTCCAAATACATGTATTAAATTTATAGAGAATTAGATAACTATCAGCGAATTTTATATACACCACTCTTCGCTTTATTTAAACCATTCATCGAAACAACGAGTGCCGTAAATAAAATGCTTATTATTTCAGCAACTTTAACTTTAACTTCTTCTTACATTCTCTTCCGCTTATATTTTTGCTAAGAAGATAAACTACTGATGATATTTCACAAAAAATACATTTTGTTTCTATAGACAGTCATTTCTACTGAAATATAAATTTGTCTAAATAAATTTATAGCTTGAACTTCCTGTGGATTGCCAGAGGAATTTGCACTCTTCATTCGTATGTAATTTTATACGAAGTTTTATAACTAGAAAGCATGAAAAAATATGACGTGTAACCACATGATTTTCGTTACTCACTGTCGGAAACTATTCCTGCAAATGTTTATTCTGTCCATTTTATGTTAATCAAGATAGAAAATTGTTGAAATTGTGTTATATATCTGTTTGTAGGTATAGTGGGAATATACTGGAGGCATAAGAGATATCTTTAAGAGGCGGTCGCTAGGTAATTGATTTGACAGGAAAGAAGCAAGGCAACAACTTTCTGCCCGCCTCAGTAGCGTGGATGGTAGCATGTCTGCCTTACGTTCAAGAGGTCCCGAGTTCGAATCTCAGTCAGGGTGAGTTACCAGGATAAGGTTTATTCCGGGGTTTTCCCTTATCCTAAAAAGACGAATGTCGGGTAGCTCTAAGCTCCATGGACCCTAGGCCCATTTGATCATCATTTCACCCATTCCTTTCATCATCCTATATGACTTAAAAAGTTAAAGGACAATTAAAAAAACTGTTTGAGGGAATTACAGTTGTTGAAAAATTCAAAAGAATAGCAGAATGGCTAACAATGGCTAAGCAATAACTAAAAATGGCTAAACTCAGAAATAACAATCAAAAATTGCGTGACTTAACTACATAGATGTTGCAATTTTGTATATCAACAGTTTGTCGATCTCTTACTGTTTAACAGTTATGGAAAATATTGAGAATGAACAGGATTCAGAATCTGCGTCCAGGAAGTTAAGCACATACACTTCATTTCTTATGGAGAAATTTAAAAAAAAATAGTTAAGAGTCTTTTTTAGCAAATCAAAGTTTTTGAAAATGTTTCGTATATACGGAAGTATGAAGTTGGATGTAATTGGAAATTTTTGTGTCGCACCCTTGGAGGACAGATTTAAATATCAATTTTGGAGTGTAATAAACTTTTAGTTTTTGATTCATGCTATTCGAGATAGACAGTTCTTAAAATGTCTTTTTATTTAGTGAGTCTTAAGACATCTATTTCCGGAGAAAACTCGGTATCACATTTTTGAACAGAATTCAAAACTTTCCCTACGTAAGAAATAATAATACATTTACCTATATAAAGTAAAATTGCAGATATAGCTACAAATGAATCACATGAGGCTTTCGGTAAAAGTAGTCACCGATGGAAAATTTCTACCGTTCTTTTTATTTTTATATTTTAATCATCATGCCAAATTTGTTTTGACTGACAACCCGCAACTTCCGAAACACTACTTTGCACATACTTGCTGCAGCGTCGGACTTCCGCCGTTTCTCGCCTGAAAAAAGATGTGAAAGATTAGTACCCACTTTTTTCTAGCAAACTGTATTCGAAATGAGGTATGTTTGTACATTACTCTGTAAACCTCGATGAATTTCTGCTGCCAAAGTGTTTTAGAATGAATGTCAGAATGTGTCATCTAATTCGTCAAATAGACGGATATTTGTTGCATAATTAAGTATTCCACATAGCATGGATTTAGATATGGAGAGTGAGATAATGCACAGTCATAAAAAAACACAAGGTAGCAAATTTCATGGACGAGAGCCCGGATCTCCTGGTAACGTTTTTCTTGATTAAAGCTATTCATGTATATTTCCTTTTTGTCCAGAATAGATCCAGTCTATTTAAATTTTAAGGACAACATATAAATTGTGGATTTGTCAGAAAACTCATACCAGATAATAATTATAAACTAAGTTTAAGTGACACGATTTTCAACAAAGTCCTCGAACCATAAACTATCCTTTACATGAAAAAGTTTTTAAATTTTCTCAAAAATTACGTTAGTTATTTTGATGAAAACTCATACATTTATAAAGCAAATTAAGAGCATATCTTGAATTTTCTGAAAATATCTGCGGAATCAACGATTTTGATTAAAATGGTAAGTGTTTAATTTCTTTACATGGAAATCAAATTACACGTAGAATTTACTGCAATAGTCCCTAAAGTTATCTTCTTTCTTAAAGACTGGCCAACTATAAGAGATAAACAAAGTCTTACTACACAAAAAGTATACCTCGTTAAAACAAACAACATATAAGTAAAATATGACCTGAAGCTTTCCTGCCGACGAATATGCTCACTTTCTTCTCGGGCAGCCAGCCGAAGGTGAAAGGACGATTAGATATCAACGTTTCGGGAGTGTGCATCTCTCCCACCATCAGGATATTGTGACTTTGTGAGTTCGTGAAATAAAAAGTTGAGGTTACAAACACAAAACATTGCACTTTATTTTCGTAGCAATACACTGTTCACAATTACAAATTAATGTACACAATTAGTTGATTTTCCAATATCAATCTACACGTACGCTCGACGCTACTTACACAACACACGCCATAACAACACTACACTCAACTGACTGTCGCTTCCGGTATGATCGGCCCCGAAGTTTCCCGAATCTCCTTTTATGGAGGGGGAGAACATTCTCGAAGCTTCGTGCAACTTCGAGCGGTAGGAGGAGCGGTACACGAAGACTCAGCTACCCCTCCTGTCTCCCCTCTCTCCACCGGCCTTCATTTATTGCTCGGCATCGCGGGCTTGTCGTTTGGGTAACGCTATTTATAAAATGTTATAACCACAAATGAAATACTGGATATAACACAAATATAAACAAAGACAAAACACTATCAAAATTCGCATTACTGAACAAATGCCAGGTCAGGAGATGGCGTGAGTATAGAAAATTGTGTCAAAGAAACTTAACTACTTAACTTGATTACCATACTGTACTGATCTTTGCTTCTTAAATCGACGGATTTCCATTTTTAAGGCCGGTTTCCAAGAGGAGCTAAATTGAAATCCAGCATCACGATTAAGCGTGCTCTTTTCAGAGGAAATCGCCAAAGCCTCCTTAATTCTCCGCTCCCAGTAACATAAGTGTTCCTTTCTATTGGTTTGGATTTTCAAATACTTACACTTTCCTCTAACGGAAAATCGTTATTCATAGTTTCTTGGATAGTGGAAAGAGATTTCGAAGACATCATAGCAGCAGTTCTTAAACCATCTGACTACCCGTCATTGTTCTCATTGTATCTATAAGAAATATTTAATCAATGTCTACTTATATCTATCGCCAATTACATGAAGTAATATAAGCTTTTTGTAAGAACAGGTTAAAGGACGGTTGGAAAGATTCGTATGAGTACAGTACACAATATATATAATTCAATAATTTTGTATAATGTTGTAATAATATTCTTGATTTAGTTGCAGTACAGGACAATATTCTTTTTGATAAAGTTTATGGTATCAGGACTGTAACTGAATTCTGTAAAGTCATGCAGTTTGAAACAGAAATTATGAAAAAGTACACGAATAATGTCGATCTTTGTTGCTTCAGGAGATTTATCCTTTCCGAGCAACAACCACTAAGAAGAGCTTTACACGAAGTTACAGAGCACACAACAAACCACCTACCTATAAAGTTTCCAGAAGTAAATATACGCACGAATTTATTCACTTTGTTCTTCAGCTTTAAGTTTTTGAAACTGTTCTTCAACGTTATGATTTTACAATCAGGTGCAGCCCTTCCTTTTTAAACTAACTCTTATTTACTACTGAACGAGCGTGATCACATTACTTTCAGTCACTCATAATTTGAATTTATAAAATGGGGTTTCTCGTGGCCTGCCGAGAGATTACTCGCCATTGGTGTCTGTATTGAAGGGGCAGATTAGCTATCATCACGAAGAAGAAGGTTTAGGGGAATCGCCTCGTGTTTATTGGTTGGCGGATTGGGATTGGCACGCCTTCAAGGCCAGTCATGAGCTAACATCATGAGGCCGAGGTGAAACAGTGTTGCTTCTACGTAAAGTACCTTTCTAGACCATGTTTCGAGAAGGATCCAATTCCAGAAGGATCTACCGAGCCTGGAAGATATATAAAAACCGATAAAAGGCATGAAGCAGTTAGTGGTGTCTATTCAGTGAGTAAAGAGTTGGCCAGAATCAGTGAGTAGTGGGAGAACAGTGTGGTGCTTCGAGCTGAGTGTGGTACGTTCCAAGCTTCGTAATAAGGAGTCGGCAGGCCGTGAAACAGTGCAGGAAGCAGTTCACGGATCATTAAGTGCAGCTCCGGGCTAGGGATCGTCGAGCTGTAGAACCGGCAGCGAAGCAGTTTACATGTGAATACCGTAGTTTGTTCAGAATTGTTGTGTAGCTCCATGTTAGAGGTGAATCTGTGTATACTCGATGAGCAGCATAACGGAGACTTAAAGGTACATTGCAGAGACGTCTCAAAGAGTTGTATTTGTGTTCAAGATAGGCTGAGTATGCGTTAGCAATTGAGTTAATGATTTTACTGAAAATAAAGCAGCTTTGAAGCAAGCATTTTGTCGTCTTTTGTCACAATATTCAGCAGCAGAATTCACTGAGATGTACTCAACAAACATTATTCTCACCTTGAATACAAAGACACACGGTACAGGCGTTTCTCCGTGTCACATAAGCTGCATCATCGCACCAACCTAATAAACGCTTCTTTGGGGGGGGGGGGGGGGGAATTCGTGGGTTATTGTTGAGTCCTCTGTCATTTCAATGGTTTTATTTTTATCATAAATTAACCTTTAATTTTATTGGTCTCCAGTGTATGTAGAGTTAAAAAATAAAATTCCTTCAGACATGATTGGTCATTAATTTTTATAACAAAATTCAAGAATGACCCGCTCACAAGGAGTTAGTCTTGTACAGTTCATAAAGTATGTAGTTAACTACGAACTTCTGGTACTTGTTGCTAAATAGGAAATGGTTTTGTCCAACTTTTTCTTCCAAGATTTCAAAGAACACAAAGGCTTGAAACCGGCTGTTTCTTGCACGAAACCAGTTCAACGTATATGTTTCCTGACAGAGGACATTACGTAAGCGAGTCTCTCATGAATTTCACTGCTTTCCATGAATGAAATAAGGCAGCCAAGAAAAATCAATGTCATGGGGTTTGCGTTATTTGCTTTCCTGTGGGCCGACACGTGCAGTAGGGCGCTCTAAAATGTAATAAAGTCGGTGTCAAAAGAGGGAAAGGCTGTTTTCTGCATCTTCAGTATTATATACCATGTTACAAGAGTATTCATTACTAAGCTACTGTCAACTGGTCATTTTCCTGCTCTAAAATGGAGTATATTTGCCAAGACGAGTGGGATAATTAACTTTTGTGGCCCGCATTGAAGAGGCCATGGATTTTACTCCCGTTGCCAGGACTTCCTGATCCGCGAGTTCTTTCGGAGTTTCTCCGAGTCGGTAGACGAATTTTGGAAAGAATAATTACATTCTCTGAATTTTCTGTCAGTCCATTTCACTTCAGATTCTTTACGCTTGTCTATTACAGAGTTTTAAGTGCCGTCGGAAATTTCGGCAAGTGTGGAAAAGAATTTACTCTCTGTAAATTCTCCAGATCGGGGAAAGTCTCAGGAACCCCAGGGAATGTATAAGTCCGCAGGAAGAGGAGGACCGATTGTATGAGCACTAACGGAGAATTTAAGTCTGTAACTGTCGTCTATTTTCAGCTCTGGCCACGCTTATTCTCCTCTAACCTCATCCCTCCCGCCTGAAGTCAATGGACACAAATGATGTTCCATAGATATAGGTTATAGATTCCCTCTCTGAACCCTAGCATAGTCATACACGCCCTCTCAGAACTTTCAAGCAAGTCTTTTTGCTCAAAACACCTTTTGAGGAAGAGGTGGACATTTGATCAGAGAACCATGATAGGCCCATATTCGCATATGAGAATGAGGAAGATGATATTTAATGATTCAAATAGATGAATGTAAAAGTAATTGAGGATTTGGTGCAATGAATGGCGCGGGAACCCGGAGAAACAGTTTCACCCACTGCAAATCCTACTTGGGATCGAACCTGGGTCACTTTGGGGAGAGGCGAGCCCAGGCCTGCGGAACAGGCCGCACAAGGTGCTAAGTCATTCCCCTATTTCCCCTCCTTTTATAACTACCAGCTGGTTGCACTAATGCGTGTGTATGTGCTCTGTTTATAACTTCCCAAGGCCTGGTCTAAGTACTCGGCTACGGTGCTACGAATACAGTTAAACACCTCACAAAAGCTAATACAGCTACTATTGTTTAGTGTTATTTCTTCTACAAGCTATTCTTACATAACTTGTTTGTTAACCACTTCATGTTCAAAGAGAACCGTTTTCAGAAGATTTTCATTTCGAATTTCGTTTGGAGGCAGCAGCGATAGTCAAACCGAAACCCGTACTGCATGACATCGTGAGTAAATGGTAAATACGCTTTAAAATAATACCTGATGTGTTACATTTGTATGGCTGCCTCAACTTTCTCTTCACCCCGTCCGATATGACTTAACGTTGGAGGACGTAAATTAAAAAAAAAAAAAAAAAAAAAAAAAAAAGCGTTGTTTATGAAATTTGTTGAAAAGCGATTTCTTTCCCTACTGCATAACTACATAAGTGTATTCTACCTGAAAATTCAATACCAAAATCTTACCGGAAATAAGAGTTTTGATACTTCTTGAATTAAATTAAATTTTGGAAAAAGAACTGTGGGATGCAGATGCATTCACATCTGTTAGTGAATGAAAATTAGATTGTTTCCAAAATTGGTATTTAAGATCAAAATCATTCCATATCACGACACGAAAAGTTTTAAAAAGTACCCTTACATATATTTAAATTTTTATTTTAGCATAAATGGTCTAAAATATGTTGATTAAAATACTGTATGTTTAATATATTTTCGATTAATGAAATGAGACCACTGTAATAATGATGTAGGCCGTTAAAAAAAGAAGTTATCTAAAGTTATCTAAAGAATCAGATCTGAACACGCGTTTACAAGTAATTCGTCACCAATAGTCACACAGTTACACTTGAAAGAATATCTTCTATGCCTTTGTAAGAATGGTAAATATCTTTCATATATACTTCAAGATTGATGGTGGAAATTCAGTCCCAGTGCATCTCAGTGAGAACATTAACCTAAAGGCTTATCACTTTCAAAATATCAGTAATTTAATTCAGTTCATTTGTGTTATGCCGCTCTTGTGATATATTTTTTTTTAATAATTAGAACTGTCGAAACGAATAACTTTACTCTGAGTAAATTTATGAAGATGTATTTTACGTTCACAAGAAACTGACCTGATTGTGAGTACAGGAGGCTTAAGTGCTTTAAAACTTTATGTATTGAGGAAAAATAATGTATAATTAAAGAATTAGGTGAAATAAACATTTGATGAACAAAATGTATACCTTTCTGTTTGGAGTAATAAGTTTAAGCTCGTTGAAGGATGCATGAAGTAAGTTGGAAGAATATTTAATTATTTATCTTATTGTTATAATAAATTATGACAAACTGTGAGGAAAAGATCCTTCTTATTGTTACCAAATTGTGTAAACGGATATTGCAATACACGGTGTATATGGAAGAAGATTGCAATCATTGTAACAGTCATTCTAATTAAAGTGATTAAGCAGCGAAGGATCACTACCGAAAAAATGAACATAACAGAACACCTTCTGACGTAAAATGAGACTGCCTAAGGGACGCCTAACCACTACAGCAAGGAACATACATAAGATGTATAAAATGAACAAGGAAAGTACCACGTACATATATCTTATGAAATGACTTTTATAGGAAATATTTCACTCAAACTCTAACATCGCGTTTACCCAAGAAGCGACATCTTTAGCACATGAGATAAATGTAGACATTGTCTAATAAATAATGTCGGTTTTTAAAGAAAAACAATTCCTTGAAATATGTTTTGACAAGAAATTAACTAATTTTCAAATTATAGACCATTAGAGTCTATAGTCTTGAGCCATCGTTCAGCGAGGTTTATTATCCCACGATAGTACCAGTCACTGGTTTTTGATGTGAAGAATTTGGTGACATCCGCTTGTACTGCTTCAATGTTGTCAAAATTTCTTCCACGTAGAAAATGGGCCATGGATAAAAAACAAAAAAATATGATAATCGATGGTGCCAGATCAGGGCTGTATGCTCTTTGTGGTAGCAGTTAGATTCATTCCAATTGAAACAGTTATTTTCAATCAATGTTGCTTATTTAAACGAAGTTTGAATAGTAAAATTGTTTAAAATAAGAGTACGAGATTTAAAAATTGTTTGGTTATCATGAAGTAACTAAGGAGAAGTAAACAAGTTTAGCTTTTTTTTCTGACTACCATCCACCATTGCACACGGATGTGTATCCGTGGTTTATCCTCGTGATTATGTTGTAAAATATTATTGTATGTGTGACATCTGTGTATTTTAATGAAACTAACACAAGGAGTTCATAAATCATTAAATTCTTGACCATTTCCCGAAACTTCTTCATCCGTGACTATAACCTGAAGTGAGTTTAATGCTTCTACCGACTAGCCGTGGTCAAATATATCTAAAGGGAGAATAATCATAATCAAAACGCAAGTATATTATCATCAAATAGAAATCTTCAGCAAACGGCGTAGCAACGAGGTGCTGAATCGACGGATGCCGGAGTCCAGTTACACAATTCCTGAACAGTTTCTATAGTTATTCGTGCAGTATGGGATGCTGCATTATCCTGTTGTAGTAGAACTCTATTTCGGTGATCTAATGTTGGGTATCTCCGTCTCAAAATTTCAAGAACTCGTTCCGGTGTTGAGAATAGAGATCCGCCTCAATCACCCGCCCGTTTGGAACTAACCCCCAGCGAGTCACACCTACAAAATTCCACCAGACACACAACATTACTTTGGGACCGAACTGATGTTCGTTTAACGATGACTTTGGCAGGTTGGCGGGGATCAAACCACTATTTCGAGGTATGAGTGTTGGTAATATACCCATTTTTCATCAAAAGTGACAATTCTCGTGACAAATCTATCATCCATGGGATTACGGATAAACTGATGACAGGTATTCACTCTACGTTCAGCTTGTTAAGGTGTCAGTTCATGAAGTACAGATCTGCCACTTCTTTATGATTTTCTAAGTGTCTTAATATGGTGATGTATGGTATCTTTTGATGCACCAAGTTCTTCAAGCAGCCTGCGGGCACCATTTTGCGGATTTTCTCGCAAAACTTTGGAACCTCGTTGTAACACACGCTCAGTAACCTTTCTTTCCACTTCACATATTCTTCTAGCTGTGATAATGGATTTATAATCATTTTCAGTAGTGTCTCTAAGTTCAAACTTCGTTATCTCCATTTTGTTATTGTTTATTAACAACTGAAGACTGATATATGCTCGCAATGTACGCCACACTAGCCATGACATGCTGAAAATAGCCTTGCCAAACTAAACAAACCCAATACATTTTACAAAATGCCAAAGTAAAAAAAAACATGAGACAACCTAATATTATGTATATGGACCTAACAGAACACCATCTGATGTAAAATGTGTAGAAGACTGCGGAAGAGCTGCAGCAAGGAACATATATAGGATCTATAAAATGAGCAAGGAAAGTACCACGTACATATCTTATGACTTTTATAGGAAAATTCTTCACTCAAACTCTAATACCACGTTTACCCAAGAAGCGACACCTGTAGCAGATGAGACACATATCTGATACTAAAGGAGAGATGGCTTCAAAAACGTTCAAAACCTGATTAACAAGATTCAGAGCTTTAAAAATAATTAAATAAATAATAAGTAAATTGATATACCGCACTCACATGATTTTCTCTACTCCTTAACAAAGTATTCTTACACACGTATGTTACTCTATCTACTTCACGTTAACTAAAATTATCACTATCTTATTGCTAATTATTTTCTTAGATACAAGAGAATAAGTGGATGCAGTACTCTTTAATATTAATGTCAAAATACATTTTGTGGGTGTGAAGTATGTGCAGGTGTGATGTGTGTAGGTGTGTATAGCTGATGGATATGAACCAATTCCCAATATTTAAATTTCTTGTTAACACTTCTCACTCCATAAATGAAGTAGATGGATTTTTTGGGCCCCATAAATGTTTATGTTTAAGAGAGCACATTATAGGTAGAGAAGTACTCAATTCTGTTAGGAATACTTTACTTCTTCATCACAATTTAGTACGTTACTTCCGGGCTGCAGATGATAACGTCGTGAATCACTGGAGACCCCAAGGAATGGACAGGAATGTGGCTGGAAGTTTGGTAAATAGCTCCTAAAAGAAAGCCGGTAACATTTTACGTCCTGAGTGAATAATATGACCATAAAAATCTCACGGGAATCTTTTTTATAGTTATTTTGTACCTTGCTAGTAGAAATATAACCCAAGAATAGTATGGGAGCGAAGCCCAATCCTGGGAAACTCCTTCCCCATTTAATTTTGATAATCCAGAATTGACCGTCGCTTCTGTAGTCAGCTACGGGAGTTAAAAATGCACTAGCTGTGAAATTAAGTGAGCCTCTGCGCGTTCTACAATATGGAAATTGGTTCGAACGTTCTTCTCTCCGCCTCCTGTTTCATGGAGAGAGGATTGCCTATTCCTGCAGCATCCTCTGTTAGAAACGGGCATGACGAAAACAAATCAAGCTTTTTCTCTCTACTAAATTACACCATAGCTCCCATTTTCCGCATGTCTCTACACATGAAACAATTGAAGAGCCAACATGCACAGCGAATGTAAATTTTATTTGATGAGTATTTAGCGAAGCATGTCAGCTTTTTCTGAAATGTAGAGTATTTAAAAAGATCTGCTTCGCTCACATATCCTTCTTTACTCTCTTATGAAGTGTTTCTACAAACGCTCAGACCTATACTTCAAGTTAATCGAGATAACATCAGCAGATATTAATTACCTCATTGTAATTTTCTAGTACGTTCGATGAAAATATGGGAATACAGTAGGCTGACAAATGTTTCAAAAGCGCAGCTGGCCTTTGAAATGTCATTCTGTTTCATGGCCAGGACATTAAAAGACGGAATTAAGATACCTATTTCAGAAAAGTCATTATTGGAAAATTGTAACAAATAACAACGAATACCTCGGGAATGCCTCACTTCACAAAAAATTCCTTTAGACGATTTGTGTATCTAACGAGATCTACATTTTTTGTGTAATAAGAATTTATCTATCTGTAACGGTTTACCAGTTACGTAAAATTCATCAAGAACGAAGACGACTTCTGATGATATTCCGAGAAAAATCTAACGTATACATCTCACTTGGCATAAAAATATGCTAAACATATGATTATTTTAATGAAACCCTTTATAGCCATTTTTGAGAAAATCAATATTTTCGAGAAATGTTTCATTTAAGGGTAACTGGACTGAACTACTTTACGGAGGGAATTCGGCATAGAGGTCCAAACTTGGTCTACTGTACCATGTTCACAAGTGGGCACTACCGGGAGGAAGGATGAGGCGAGAGAAAAAAGAGGGCGGTCCAAGAGCCACGGCAGTGCAGAGGGAAGAAACCGTATACTTTACCAGATAGAAACTCCCTGGCAGGCTAGCACAACTTATCTACTGTATTCCGAAAACGGCTCCAACAGACCGGATTCAAAGACTGGAGACCGTCTTAATGGAAGAGGAAGTTTTACTCTCAGAATATCATCCTGACATGCATCGCCGAGACACACGCCGACACTTCTACTCTGAAAGATACCACCCGATGAGAGATGATATGAAATGATAATGGAGATGAAACGAAGGGACAGGAAATTCGGGGGATGTAATTAATGCACTCAGCTTTCGCCTGGCGACCTAGAAAATTCCCGAAAAAACCGAGTAGGCATGTCGGCCACGAGAATCGAAGCCGGATCTTCCAAATGCGGGCCACAGGCGAAGCCGCCTGAGCCATGTCGCTCGGAATATAAGGACAATATGTAGTAGGGTAATATTTAGTATTTTTACAGACTGGCCCCGTAGCTCAGTCGGTGGAGCACCTGCCTGCCGTGCGAGGGGTCTCGAGTTCCATTCCAGGCTGAGGATGGAAATTTTCTCCAACCAAGATGATTCCCCATCCTCCCGAGAGTCTGGAAGTGTGTGTGTGTGTGTGTGTGTGTGTGTGTGTGTGTGTGTGTGTGTGTGTGAGTGAGTGTGTGTGTGTGTGTGTGATCTAATGATTAAAAAGAAACCCAAGGAATAGAAGTTAATATCTTCGATATTTTCTGAAGGAGGGCGGCCGCCGATATGATCACTGCAGTTAAAGGCTGTGGGTGGGGGAATGTAGTATTTAATAATTAATTTAATTGATATTTTTATATTTTAGTCATATTCACAGACTTACAAGAGACACAAAGACATGCAAATCATTTTTTAAACATTATTTTTGCGGGTGGATTCCAAGAGTCAAAAACACATTTGTAATAAAATCTCAGAGTAGATTTTTTTTTTCTGTATAGCACAATGCTTCCGTAAGACACTGAAATCTAGAGCTTAAGGGTTTTTCAAATTTAGCTCAAATTCGTAGAAAATCTGGATTCATCCACTCCATTCATTGTTCTACATAAACTACCCTTTAAAACACGTATTCTTATATGTACTTAATGGAGATGAACTTTGATTATTTATTGATACCATTCCTACATGCTGACGACACGTTTAGATGCTTATGCTGCCGGCTGCTGGAGTGAATCTTTTCTCATAGCATGTATAGGTGAGTATGAGAATAGACGAGTTTGTTAGCTAATAAATTTAAGAGGACAAAGTATGTTAATCACCTGTTTTAATTACATACAATAAATCTGTGTTTAAAAGTTTTAAACCTGTAAAACTTAGAATTTCAGTCTGAGAAAGTTCAATAAAAATATAACAGCTAAAATAAATTTTCATATATCAGATCGAAAGCGATTTTCACTAGAATATCAGGCACTCCGTGGAATATATTTTCGCAAATAAATAAAAACTTAAAAAAAATGTGTCATGTTGAAACTCATACGGTAATACAGTGAAAAATCAGAAAACAACAATTTCAACTGCAGTGACGTTGGTCCGCTCTTTATTTTAAAACTTACGATGTTCTTCTTTTTACTTGGTTTAACTTTTTAAACCCGAATAGTTTCTAGACATACTGTATCTCCCACAAGAGGCGCTTGGCTCTCACCAAGGCGGCCCGGGTTCGATCCCAGGTGACCGCAAAGTGAGATTTGTGGTGGACAACACAGCGCTGGGGCGGGTTTTCTCCGGGATCTCCGGTTTCCCCCGCCATCTCATTCCACCGGTGCTCCATCTTCATCTCATGTATCATCAGTGTCATCGCCTGCGGTGCCGTATGTAGTAAGAGCGGGCGTTAAACACTACACATTTTCCACAAGAGGTTACCAGTTTATCTGATTAATCTCTTAACTGCGGTTAGGATTTATTACGACATTTTCACAAATAATATATATAATATTATATAAACAATATGTAGCATTATTAACGGTTAAAATAAAATCACCAATTTGTATCGGCATCATATAAAAATATAAACAATCGAATGTGCTTATTATATATCAACCAATGCTTCAATGATTAATTGATTTATTGATTGATATTCCAAACATTGCTGAAATTTTTTGGTCAGTGTCAAATACATCATGTGGATGGACTAAGCATTGTAAAATGATTATTGGAAAATTTAAACAAATAACAATAGGTTAACACAAAAATATTGTTATACGTAAAGATACCTGTTTTTATTACTTGTTTATCTATTTAGTGGTGTGATTTTATCTATCTCGTACGGTTTACCATTAATGCAAAGGTCACTCAGATTAAAGAGCACTAAAGAACCTATTTTCAAAAAATTTAAAATATATATTTCGTTTTTCATGGGCATATCTTAAATGTGAAGGTCGTTGATCAAGTTTTGAGAAAATCAAATGCTATGTAAAGTTAGTTTGGCATGGAAAAATTCAGGGAAAATTTTCATGTTGTATCCCAGATATTTGATTACCTTTACTATTTGTGGCTATGCTGTTCTCAAAAAACTATACCACTTTTCTAAAGGTAGCCCCTTTATTTTTTTATTAATTTTATAAATTTTTACTTAGGGAATCTTAAAACAAGTGTTTTTGAAGTCTCAGTAGAGCACATGAACGGAATGTAATAGCTTTCCTGTACGTGGTAGAAAGTAAAAATTACGATTTAAATTAATCATTAGAATGTCAGGCGTTTTAACCATTGCTACGTAAAGCATTAACACTGTGCAATACTTATATAAAATGGTCTGTTTTCTTAACGTTGTATCCTACTGCTGGGGCGTAAATAGCCTTTTAAACAATTTAATACCGCCATTTATTGTCACGCAACTGCTTCCCCCTCCTTTGTACATTTTTTTTCGGCAAAGATTCCAGCACGATGTTGCTGATGTCACGTATATTACGTCATCATACCATAGTCTCATTTGCATACAATACGTTGTCCTGCCGGTATTTTCTCGCCAGAGCCTATTGCAATGCACATTACGAACATTACGATAAATCTAGCGAAACGAGTTCAACCCGTATCTCGTGCATTTACCCCTACATTTTGCACGTGGGGCATCCCCCTCCCATGGTTACCAACCTCGGTCAAATGAATTCCCCGAGCAGATTCCAGAGGACTTCTGAATATCAAGCAACAGAAATGTAATTATAAAGCTGACTCCCTCAGCACGCTGTTTCTGTTAGAAACTGAAATTCTGTAAATTAGCAACATGTCCGGACACAGCCTTAAAACAACACTTAAACACTTGCTTGGAATAAACAAGTATAAATAACGAAGTTTAAAGAAATATTATTGTTACCGCATTTCAATAGATATATAACTATTATTCACATCAGACCTCCTGCATATGACCTTCAGATGCTACACCGTTGTAGCCAATCACAGGCCAGCGGTGATGCCTATTCAGAACTAGCTTACTCTCGCTTTGCAGTTATTACATCAACGCTCGGGTATTAATAATTATTAAAATTATTAATTATTATTAAAATTAAAAATTATGTCAGATGTAAGGATAACGATCGGCCAAGTATGCACGAGAAAAGAGTGTAATTTTACCTTCAGTAGTCCTGTATTTATATGCAATTATGTTTTACATGTATTTAGCACCTAGAGGTGTCAACAGAGAGGTTATCATAAGCTTTGAGATTGCCGTGTTTATGCTTCCCCATTCTTTTAGTACACCCTTAAGTGCTCTACCCACGGGACTAAACAGACAGTCAATGTACAGCTCTAAGAATTTGTAGAGGTTTGTAACATGCCGCTAAATAAAGCAAGTTATTGCGTTAGTGAGAAAAAAGAAAAAAAAAATGGTTTTAGGTAGTCAATTATGACAGATTGTTTATATGGTGAATCAGCCTTTTTTTTAATATACTGAAGTGAAGGAGAAAGATGCAAGCTTGACTTTAAAAAGGAATTAACTGCTGTTAAGGAGTGAATCAATTAACTGTTTCCCGGATTAAGTTAGAGGTTAAATGATGTGACTCAGGTTTTCTGGTGAAGGTTCTGCTCTCGTCTAAGGAACACATTAACATACCAAAAAGAAATCGCTCTTAGACATTTTTGAAAAACAGATAGTTCGTAGAAAGTTCTGGAATTTTATTACTGCGGTAAAGGCCGCGTGGCTATTTAGGCCTCCTCAAGGTGGCGTGAGCTCGATCCCAGACGACCGCAAAGTGAGATTTGTGATGTTCAACACGACGCTGGGGCGGATTTTCTCTGGGATCTCCGCTTTCCCCCGCCATCTCATACCACCGGTGCTCTATTTTCATCTCATGTATCATTAGTGGCACCGCCTACGGTGCCGTATGTAGTAAAAGCGGGCGTTAAACATTACACATTTCATTTTACTGCGTTAAATGTACTTACAAATATTCCATTTCTTGTAGCTTAAGAATTCTGGAAAAAATTAGTTTTCAGATATAGGAAAACCAATGATGGTAGTAAATTACTTATGGTAAGAGTGATACTGTTGCGTCAAGATTGAAATTCCTCGAAGAGAGCAGTGAGGCCAAGTGACGATGACGAAGTGAAGATATTTGACTGAGTAATGACAAGCCAGCTCTTTTCAATAATTAGATATGTTAACTTCTATTGCCGTTTATTTGTTTTTACTAAATTGCTAAATTTTAATTGGATTTTAAACAGATGCGCTTAATGTCTTTCGATAACTCGCAAGCTACTCTTACGCTACGCTGCATGTTAAATTGCTGCCTCTCTCACACACAAACGCACGATATGACTACGCTGCAGCGTTCTCCTATTGGCTGTTGCCATATACAGGTTTGACGCGGATAGTAGAAAAGTCATCAGGTATTCTATTTACAAAAGTCACACCACTTTGGTCTTCTGCTAGTATTATAACTCAGGTCATTACATACATACTGCTCTGCAATGCCATAGCCGGGACTTGAACCACGGATCTCTCGATCTCCGTACGATTACTCTTAACCACTGAGTTACTATGGCAGCATGCTGCCACAACATTAAATTCTCCAACTCTCTCGCAATTTTCTGGTATATGAGAATCGTGGTTTACCGGTAAAAATGCAAATATAGTTTTCCTTGATTGGTAGGCATCTACCACGATTTTCTTTCCTTGCATAACCTTTATTTATCTTTCAGGTGTATTTTTAGTTTTCTAGCGTATGATCGTTCGGGCAGTTGGCGCGGATGCTTGGGACACTGCAGGGCCCTCTGGTCGAAGAGTCTGCATTCTCTAGGCAGCTGCAGGTTCCGGACCTGGATTGTTAGAGATGTCTTTGTGGCTACGGCCTATAGCTTCTTGCTTCAATTCATCCTTTCCTCTTAAAATGTGATAGCCAGAATGGATCTATTTAGGCTTAAGTGTGGGAGAACGCGCCTACGACCAACCTTTATTGGTCCAATGGATAAACTTGAAAGATCTCAGTTGAAAAATAAAAGTTACTTTAAACATACTGTGGTTTTGTTTTCATCTGTTGGATAATTTTTCAAATCATCTTGAAATTTTATGAAAATTGTTATCACTGTAGCAGTCATTTTAATAGAGGCTCGATGCCAGAGCAAGGTCTACCTCCGGAACGCTGCATCCTCCTCCATCTCTTGCCCACAACAGCAGTTACGAAAGGAGTGCAGTACTGGTGGATGGGACGTGATTGGTACCCCGAGTTTCTCTTGACCAATCAATGCTACATCTCCCTAAAATAGCTCTTCAGCTGCCCCTCCGAGGCACTTCATAAGGCTGAGTGCAATGCGAACTAGGTCTCCCAGCGCGAGAAAATCCCCACGCCACTTCCAGGAATCCTACTCGAGCCTTCTGCTCTTAAGAGATGCGGAGGATAACAACTGCCTGCAACATTTCATAATCCTTCAAATGATTAAAAGCATCGATAACGGAAAGCCGCAACGCCGTTAGGCCTCATCAACAAAATTAAAGTTGTACTTATGCAATAAATTAAGAGATGGACTGTTTAAATTGCGAATATTAATGATGAAAGCGCTTGACAAGTGGTAAGAACCAAATACTGTCAAGCAAACCATTTTTTTAACCAGATTGATGGTGAAGAACGTTGCCAAACGAGATCGGTCATTTGCAAGCTGTTTTTTGCTCAACTGCATTATGCATGAACATTTTACTGATTAATAATAACAACCGATGTCTGAATTATTTACACTCGACTGTACATATGCACTCCGATTCGTTAGGAGGACATTGACGTTCCCTTTACTGTAAGACCATTAAGGAAACTGGTTTAACGAGCTATAAAAACAGATGTATAAATTATATAAGTTTTCAAAATCTGTATCGTCGTTATATCACACACAGAAACAACTGTAGCCGGAAGGTGTACAAATAATTAATACTCTACGAATAAAAAAGAAATTCTGACAGCCGACAAGACCGTAAAACTGTGAGATTACGAGCACATGGAAACTTGTTTCATGGTTGGTATTTATCGTCATAATACTTCATTCAGCTAGGAAAATAGTGTAACCATACATGTTACAGGAATAGACATAAAGATAATACTTCTGTAGAAACTGCTTCTGAAATCAACCGACATGCGATACAGTTAAGGATAAAAATGATTGAAAATTTGAAATCCTGAACTATTAACGTTAGCTTAACATTTATGCCACATATGAAACTTAGTGCAAATATGATACAGCCCAAATTTTATCAATTTAAATTTGTTAATTTGAAAAATACTGTCAAATATATTTATTTTTGGTTACGTCACTTTAAAAGTCCCTTGCGACTAACTTAAATTTTAGTCTAATATTTTAACAACAGGTTCCCAATACATCTGTTTTTTTAATTTGCCCTAGGTTTTCCCTGTGTCTCAATAACTTAAGGCTGCAGAAAAAAAGTTATTTTTAAAGCTATGAATATGTTTTTTTTTTTTTTTTCAACATTTGAAATTTTTGTGTTTTGAAATGAAGAAGTTTGCTTAAATGCATCTCACAATAAAACCCAGGGTAATTTCTATTCAATATGTCTCTGTGAACGTGTATGGCAAGTTTCATTAGTCTAACACTAAAACTGCGACGCAAGGAGCATCTTAAATAATGAAAAATGGTGACATCTTCAATAGCGAGAAAATAAGGATAAATAATTAAAATTCATATCTAACATTAGCATTCACTTAGCTTTCAAACTAGATTAGAGCATTTAAAGTGGCTTGCGAATGCTATCTAAACGTTTTTTTTTTATTCAGAGGAAAAGGTGATTTTTTGAAAATATTCATGAAATTTCAGTCGTATATATATCCTTAAGGACGAAGGACTTCCTTGATTGTAAGGTAAGTGGACTAGCACAACCAAAGGCGCTACAGGCACAACGTTTATTTTGTCTGTTACAGAAAGTTAATGCAAAATATTATCAATGTGTTACAATATTACAAAAAGAACAGTGTGGAAATTACAGTGGGATTGTACTGCAGATGGAACTTACAAAATTTTTGGCAAGATACTTGCCATACGACTGGAGCGATGGTTAGAGAAGATACTTGGGGATTACCAAGCAGGATTTAGGAAACAACGCTCTACATTAGACAAGATTTTAAATTATGACAAATACTGGAAAAGTTTTATGAATATGACAGACAGCTTCATCAGCTGCCTGTAGATTTTAAACAAGCCTATGATAGCCTGGATAGAGCTCAAATTTATCAGATAACGAGAGAGTTCGGAATACCACCGAAACTGGTGAGATTGACAAGATGCAGGGTTAGAATGGAACAAGATTTATCAGGTATATTTACCATAGAGAGGGGTTTGAGACAAGGAGATGTGCTATCCACACTATTGTTTAATTTAGCACTGGAAAAGTAATCCGACAATTACCAGTAAACCCTGGAGGAATCATACTTTCCAGATCAGTACAAATAGTGGTATATGCTGACGATGTGGCAATTCTCGCAAGGAATATAAGAGCTCTTGAGGAAAGTTATGTAGTGTTGGAAGAGAAAGCACAAGATCTAGGATTGGTAGTGAACGTTAGTAAAACCAAATATATGAAGATGGGAGCTGATGAGGATGCAAGAAGAGAATCTACAGTTAAATTACAGGAGAAAGAATATCAAAGAGTGGAACAATTTAAATACCTGGGATCTATAGTAACAGTAGATAATAAAACATCAGTGGAAATTCAAGAAAGAATAGCAAGTGGCAACAGATATTTCTAAGCCTTGCAGAATATGTTTAAATCAAGGAACGCCAGTAGAAATACTAAAATTAAAATATATACAACTGTACTGAGACCAATAGTAATGTATGGTTCAGAAAGTTGGGTGTTGACAACCAGATAAGAACTGTGGTTATTACGGTGGGAAAGGAAGATCCTGAGAAATATATTTGCAGTGATAAGGGATTTGGACGGATGGAGGATGCGGACTAATTTGGAGTTACAGTGCCTATTTGGACAACCAAATATAGTAGAGAAAATTAAACAAGGAAGAATAAGGTGGATTGGCCATGTGCAGAGAATGCCGGAAACCAATGTAGTTAAGAAGATATTCATAGGAAAGCTTGATGGCAGAAGGAGAAGGGGAAGACCCAGGAAAAGATGGGTAGATGTAGAAGATGACTTGAGAAAGTGGGGGTTAAAGGCTGGAGAAGAAAAGTAGAGGACCGAGTAGAATGGAAGAGGGTGGTTAATAAGGCCAAGGGCCTACATGGTCTGTAGTGCCAACTATCATCATCATTACAAAAAGAAATGGAAAACAAACTCATTAAAAATATGATAAATGAACATTAGTATTCACTGATGAAAAAGTGCATAGTCACAGTTTACATCAATAACTTTGCAGCTGAAACCCTCAACGTATTACGTGTACTCTTTATATGTTTTTGATTTCTTCATTTTTTATGAATTCATTAATATTTCCTAGATTTTTCAAACTATTTCAATCTTTTTCAACGTTCCTGAGCAGTAACACACCTTTTAGGTAAGCTAAAATCTAGCTTCCACTTGAACCGAAACTAACTTTTTCTATTTGTTTTTTCCTTTATTTTCGTACTTTAAGTAGTCATATCGCACGGTGAATGAATGCGATGATGCAAATGATCCTCAAATGAGCTCAGGGTCCATAGAGCTTAGAGCTACCCGACATCTTTGAGGATATGAGAGAACCCCATAACCGAGATTCGAACTCGGGATCTCTTGAAGGTGAGGCAGACTCGCCACCTTCTACGCTACAGAGGCGTATCGATTAAGTGTCGAGAGTACAGATTAATAGTCGAGAGTGATCACTGTTGAAGCAAATATAATGGGCGAGCAAAGGTTCCACGTTGTGGCGCCAGTTTGAAGCAACAAAATAGTGGCGAACAAAGAGTTCTGCATTGGGGCGAAAGATAGTTTTAATGACACTGGAATGCCCGTTTCAAACTTGTTTAATGACTGCTTCATTTTATCAGAACATCGAACTTGAAGTTGCCGACCAAAGGTTCCCAATATATCACTGTTCAGAGAGACTGAAGGTGGAATGCTTATTACTAGATAAATTTAATTCGATCTTCACGTACATATGAACCTACAAATATCTTCTCTCATCACTTTTGGTCTGCCCTCGACCAAGACAGTAGACTGCTCTAATCGGCCTCACGCCTCGGACTCACTGTCCTCACAGCTGCGCGTGAGTGTCTAGCTTTTACTTTCTCGAAGCCCTTTATACACACAAAGATTCCCTTTGTGACTATTTTGTCATGCCATTATTAAGGGTCCGAAGAACAAAGTCAAGTGCTATCCCTTAGAATTCTGTTTTTCCCGTGTCTTTTGTTACACGACTCAACCAACTGCATCGTTCGTGTCGTAACAAACATACAAGATCCTTTGAAATCCATTACGATTCTTTATACATTGCACCCCTTAATTTTGGTATCACTGTGATTGTAAAAGAGTTGCTTATATCGTCACAGCACGCCGTACTACGTCCCCTTAATGAAGTGTACATACTATGAAAATGTCAGCACAGGGATGACGTCACATCAGAGCATGCAGTCAGAAATAAACTGAGGTGACTCTTCTCTGGAGTGAATCGTAATATGGCTGGATCATGTTAGCACTAGACACTGTAGTTTTTAGTTATTCCCAAGACAGTGTTGTAAAATGTGTTTTGTTTTGTACAAAGGCTGGCATTCGAACAGAAATGGCTAATTTTAGTGTGATTTTTACAGCATGCTGTAGCACATCAACATATCATTATTGGACATAAATACCTATTACAGGATAAAAACAATACATGAAGTGTTCCTATCTATTAGAAGAACAGGCAATACCTCAAATAGAGACCCCCAAAACTACTAAACGAAATAAATAACCTGAAACACGCTGTAGAACTAGAAAATTATTATGTAGTATTGGTTACGTAATGTAACATACTGTGACATTTGGAAATGCCATAGCATGCAAGGTATATTGCTGTCAGTTATTAAACATGATGTTAATATTTGTCTTTAAAAACAATTATAAAGTATGGTTAGTTAAATAATATTATCATCTAAATTCATTGCTCGAATAAATTTTTTCATACGATGCATTTGTAAATAGTTCACTTAAAAATAGGGTTTTACAAAAACTAGCTTTCAACAAATAAGTGAAAGAAGCTATTAGATTAATTTGTTAATCCCTAAAATCGTAGGAAAAAACTGGAATATTTGATTTGTCAAAAATTAATTAATTAATTTATTTATTTATTTATTTATTTATTTATTTATTTCTCAAACGTTAAGAATTATTTTAAAAAGTTTTGTTATTTTCATTTAATATACGTTTAAGACGCAATGTAAAAAACTTTGAAACAGCTGGTTAAAATATTGCATCCTGTGGTACATTTTGAGTATCAAAATATGCTGAAGTAAATGTGAAGAAACAAGTTTTAAAGTTGGGCGTGCCTATTACTAAGCATGCATCTGCCAATTTATGATTTGAGTTAATTGGTAGTTTAAACTAGCCAAGTGTAAAAATGAAAAAAAAAATCTCCTCAAGGTTTAGAATTCATGTATTATTATGAGTAAAATTCATGTTTTAGATTTTCGCATTTTAAGTATAGAATTTTGTATATTTCTTACGGGAGACGAAATGCCCTATCATACCACTGTTAAAGTTTGATCCATTATCTCAACAACTATTTAATATAATAACCTAACTTTTTAAGATGCTCGGTATTTAAGGTAAGGTATTATTTAAGAATCGCGAAAGTGTTCAACAATAAGTTTACAGTTGATTGATGAAAAATAAAATACTTCTGTTCATTAAATGGAATGATATGATTTTTTTAATAAAGTTCTTACAATTTTACTGAAAAATTGTGCTTTTTAAATCTTAACAAGTAACTTATCAGTGTATATAAAAACTTTTACATTAAAAAAAAGCCATTTTAGATGCAAATGTGTGGTAAAAATTTCATCCCTGAGATAATGGGGCATTTGTATAGAACATTTTCCTTTTTCAGAAATTGCTTTCAAATATAACATTTTTAAAAACTCACCACTTATGGTTTACAGAATGTCTCAAAATCCTCCAGCTTCATAGTGCTCCATTATCTACTTAGATTTGGTTCCTCTTTCTTCTCTTTAGTGACCTAGCCTCCGGAGACATATGTTCTGCCACCTCTTTTGCCTTTCGTACCCTTGTTACATTGAGCTGTTTTAGAGTATTTCTGGTATTATACCCAATATTCATTACCACGTCGCTCAGTATAATTATTCTAGTGGCATTCCCTTCATTGAGTGTGATAACTGCATCATTTGCAGCAATATGTATAGTTTTTGGAGCAACAAAAACATTTTAAGTGCTCGAGACAAAACTATACTATTAAAAGATGCATTCACATTTTGAATTTTCACTTCAAACACGTTTCCTTTAATTCTGGATTAGCCAGATCTACATAAATAGGCTTCAATGCCAAAATTACTACTTTAGGTATAAGATTCTTGTGATGATATTCATCCAGTGTTCCACCAGCTTTATATATTTGTACCAAGCCACAGAGAAGAATTTGTGGTTTGATATCAGTGGAAGCTCTGTGAAAGTATAGCCTGCTCTACTCTAGTCATGACCTAAAGGTTGTTTGAATTTTCCCTGATAGCCTTCAAATAATATTTAGTTAATTGATTAATTACGGGTCTGTCAGACGTCCTCTGATTATTTTACCATCAATTAATTTTGTTTCCCAAGTGTCTGTCTAATGTTTTTTTTTCCTTCCAATTTTGTGCCCATTCTATTTTGCACATGACAGAAACATTCCAGTTTGATTGGCAGTAGAAACTATTGATTTGAAGGAGCTGGAATCACCATCCCGATCAAAATAAAAAAGATCTCTTCTCTAACACTAATATTTATAAAGTTATCGAAATCTTACCAAGTGAGTGTACCAAAATTTTCTAAAAAGCTACTACGCAGCATTATCTTCAACAATATTTTAAAGCTATTTACAATTAGCGCGCATATATGAAAGTTACACCAAAATGAACGGCAGATTCAAAATATTCATTGCAATTATAACATGAAAATGGAAAAAAGTCACGAAAATCCGATTTCGGCTCCCCTTAATCAGAGGAGTATTTTAAGTATATCAAAATTATAGAGAAATGTTCCATGTAAAAGGTAGTTTGGGGTGGATACATACATATTTGGTGTAAAGATATTCGTGACATAAATAAATAGACAGATAGATAAATAAATAAAATCTGAAAATCTACATCCCGGCTCCTAATTTCTAATACCAGGACATGATTTCCAAATTCTGATATATTAAAAACAAAAAATTACAAAACTCTACATTACATTACAAATTTTTTCAGATAATTAATTTAAAAACAAGTTAAAATAAAATAAAATACAAATACAAAGCTACCAATTTACAAATATAAGAAACATATCACAAATAACGCTAAAAAATGGTACCCAGTAAAGCAATTAACTGGTATCCAACTAAATTATAAAATATACTCACTACTTTCTAAAATACCGGTGTACCTTTATGCATACTTGTAACCAATACAATGAAGCACTGCAATTAACTAATATTATTGTAACTTTAAAATTTAAACCAAAATCTTTATATAAATCTAAATTTTAAAATTTCTGAATTTCGAAAACCAATACCAAACAACAAAATTTATAAAATCTTATATACCCTTTAATAATTTGACTTCATTCACTAATAACATATTAAGTGACATATAATATATTCGCGACATATCCAGCAATGGTGTCTAAAAAAGGAAAGAAAAATAAAGAAAGGAAAAAATCCTTGCTTTTTAAGTTCAGCATCTTCCAAACATGCGGATGAAGATTTTCAAGAAGTTCCTGCCACTCCAAACCACTCTTCACAAGGAGTTTTTCTCCATTTAAAGTTTTCTTTTTTTTAAAGTAATTCTTAAGATTTTGATTAAAATACCATATATTTGAGATATTTACCTGAAAATGAAATATTTCTCTTGAATTTTTAAGAAATATCTTCAAAGGTTTCTTTTATTTCAACTGGCAAAACGTAAGGCCTATTACAAAATTTTACTACACAAAAATAGAGTTCTCCTTAAATGATAAATTCTTTTGTGGAGCAAACCAATTTCGAAGATGTTCGCTTTCATTGTTTTATATTTCCAAATACTTTATAATCCAAATCAGAAAGCTATTATTCAATATTTTAACTCATGACGATGCAAAGAGAGTGGTCACATAGCTCTTAAAAGATTTGACTATTGCTTAAACCTACTGCATTAGTTTATTCCTTCTGTACGTACAAGGTCACAGGTAATAAAATAATTTCTGCAAAATATTTATCTCGATTTACATGAAGTGGATAGAAGATTAAGCTCTTGTCAAAGTCAGTTATAAAAGAGTAGAGAAAGTCATGTGAGAGGAACATCTGATATGTTCTATCTCTCCTGGTAATGCAAAGAGAATGGGGTCTGTATAGAGATTAGCTCTTAGATTTTACTGCCATTTCAGTTTCGAAATATGTTTATTTCGATTAAAATGATGTACATTAGAAGAGATGCTTTTTAAAAGGAAAGTTTGTTGAATAAGTAGAGAAAATTAAGTGAATATAACAGTTTTTTTCATAAGTTTACTACTTGAGTGGATTCGAAACACACTCTACTGAAATATAAATATTCGACAGTGAAAACAGAATAATAATCGAATCCATTACCCATCTTAGGCCTTGGAAGATCAAAAGCGAATGTTTAATAAGAAAGGTAGCGTATCCAGGAACGAGCATACAAACAGGACTGCACATTTTAATACAGAACTCTCCTCGAGGAAGAGCTGGAAAGCAACTTAATTATAAATGGAAGGTAGTTTTGCAGGAAACGCGTACAGCGCTCCTGGCGGACGCGAACTCCATTATTCTGCAAGGAGAAGCAAAGAGCAACAGATGTGAGTGATGTATGCACGAGCGGTAGACGTGTGCAAATATACATGCGTGCATATCGCCATTAGACGTTTTATGTCAGTACGCCTCGGTATGCACACATCCAATGTTTTCTTCTGACGGACGAATCAGGGATGTCCATTCTGATTTTATATCTGCGTAAAGAGCTTGGGGGATTCTTTTGCTTTCTCAAATCTTACACCAAAATATGTCATACATTTTAAAACAGATATGTTAAACTCAAATAAATTTCTCTACTCTTGCACAAAATATTCTTACAAACGCTTATTCCTCTATCTACTTTTGTTAATTGAGACAAAGATCTATAAAAAGTATCTTTTTGATAATTTTCTTTTAGGTGAAAGGGAATGTGGGAAGACAGTGGGTTCTAACTGACAGTAAAATCTTTTTAAGCTGATTGATATGTTAGCTATGAGTTCGTTCTCTTTTACAGGGCCAAGAATTAAAAACAAAAAAATAACTGCAGGTAATGAAAAATTCAAAGATATAGTAAAGAATATCTCTGAAATGGTTCACTCTACGAAAGAAGCTTTCAGCAAAAGGATATCTACATTTTTGTATAGTCAGATTTTGTCCATCTCTTATGGTTTACCAGTTATGCAGAAGTATTCTAGAATGAAAAGCACTTCTGAGGACATCTCAAGAAAATTCAAGGCATGCATGACACTAAATTCTCCCCGTAAACGGCTAAGAAATCTTATACACAATGGGATATATACCTTTCGTGGCGGATTGCTTTGCTGTAAGTACTTATTCTTCATACTTCAACCCACTGTTAGGTCAACTGATGGTTAAGAGCAATCGGACGTAGACCTGGAGATCCGTGGTTCAAATCCTGGCTATGGCATTGAATTTTTCAGTGACTACCCTTCGAAAACCTTGTCTTACACATGATTTGTGTGAAAGAACAATCAATTAATTCTCATTTCTCTTATTTTCTATACACTGATAGTATTTGTCCAAACAAAATAATATAATGTCATAAATTTTCTAAATGTAGCGGTAAAAGTAATATATTTAATTTTTGTATTTTCTTTCTCACCAGTTTTATTAATGAAAACATCCAATTATCGTTATACATTTTATTTACCTAAAAGTGTGTGATAATTACTTTTAAGAGAACATTATGCTGAAAATGTGTTGTAAATTTTGTCTTCTATAAGAAGAATTCAATTGTTTTAGATCTCCCCCCCCCCCCCCCCATTTATACCCCGCCTTTAACTGCTATGGTCATATCGGCGGCCGTTCTCCTTTGGAACATACCGAAGATTTTGAGTCGTTATCTTTAGTTTTTAATCCTTAGATCACGCGCACTTCACACTCTCATTCATACTTCCAGACTCTGGGGAAGATGGGGAATTACCTTGGTCGGAGAAAAATCCCCACACCCGCCGCCGGGCATCGAGCCCGGGACCCCTAGCATGGCAGGCAGGTGCTCTGCCGACTGAGCTACGGGGCCAGCCTAGATCTTATTGTGACATATATGTTAGTTTATAGTTAATAAATTTTGAAACAGAACTTCATTATCTTTAATATAAATGCTCTAAACGATACAATTTTGAAAACAACGTTCTTTTTTTTAAAAAATCTGTGTTATTTATCTGATTATAATGCACTGCCATATAATTTTGTTTTAATAGCAGCAGTTTTAAAAGAAAAGTTTTAAATGATTAGGTACATCATTTTAAATACAATAACTCTCCGAAAATAACTTTCCGAAAAAAAAAACTGATGACAGATTTCATCGTTTATGTTTTGGGAATTTATACGATACATTTCAGAACTGAATAAAAACTGCATAGTTTGGGAGATATTGAAAATCTAAATTTGCTGAAAAAATAATTTCCAAAACTCCCAAATTTAAACAAGAAAAATAATTTTTTCTTGTTAAATATTGTATGTTATAATATTTAAAATTATAACATATTTTGAATTTATATTGCCTAGTATTTGTCAAATGTTGCTACATTAATCTACATAAAGCTCCTTAAGGATATATTATGTATTAGTGACTTTCACTTATTTTCTCCCCCTCCAATACTGTATCTAGAGTTACACCCATGGTGAAAGTAAATACACGAATAATGATAAAATCGCATTAAGAGGTTCTGGATCTCCTGCAGAGTTCCTGACTCAAATCAACATTACAATTTCCTACGGTCGTTCTGAGTGACGTCATTGCGAATGTCTTATGTGAGTCAACGTACTTCGGCTGCTTTGACGTCCTCACTATTTGCATGATTTTCTGTTTTCAAGTGCTGGCGAGTTTATTTAGCTTATGCTGTTAGCAGATGTCGTATTTCTGAGAACGGAACACAAAGTGCTAAGAAGGGAAAACGTTATTCCACTAATGTTTTTAAATACTTTCCATAAACTCTTAAGTATGTTAACGAAATTCAACGAGATGTTTTCGCGGTAAAATGTGGGACTTGCATTTGAAAGGTGCCGGTTTTTAATTCCTGTCAGCCGCCATTGCCTTTCAACTATTTATAGTTTTCCCTGGTCAATTGGGAAGATGGACGGGTCATTCATCGCCGTTCTAAACAGTTCTAGTATTGGGGGTGTCTTCGTATCTAGAATTATTAAGAACTTCCGCGCCCCTTTATGGCCTGCAGCCTTCTGGAGTGCTTTCACTCCATCGCTTCTTCATGGCGTCTTCTTCTTCACTCCATGGTTTGGGCATATCGCCCGTTCCGGCTTCATAGATCTCTCCAGCGTTTCCTGGGTCGTCCTATGTCTCTTCTTCCTTTTGGATTATAGTTTAGTACTGCATTTGGATATCTTCTGTCCTCCATTCTTAATATATGTTCTTGCCATTGTTGCCTTCATTCGGATATTTTGGTTCGATTTCTAATTCCTTTCTATTATCCTCATTTCTTATTTTGTCCAATATTGTACAACCTTTAACACTTCTTAAAAATTTCATTTCTGCAGTCTGTATTTTATTTAAATCCTTTTGTGTTGGCACCCAAGTGTCGCTTCCATATAGTAAAGTTGGAATAGCCATTACCTTATACATTTTCATTCTTGTATCCTCTTTCACTCTGTTTTTAAAAGTTCTTTGGATTGTCCCACATATTGCTCGGAATAGGTTTACTTTTTCTTCTATATCAGCATTGTTTCTGTAACTATTTAAAACTCGATATTTGTTCTAAAACCTTATTTCCTAAAACAATTTTTGATATCACATTATAATCTCCTTTATAAGCCATAATTTTTGTTTTTTCTTCTGATATTTTAAAATAATACTTTTGTACTATATTATTTAGAATATACATTGATTTTTGCAGTTGATTTTCATTCCGATGAATCAATATATGGTCATCCGCAAACAGCTGGGTATTAATATAAATATTTTTTATTTTTATTTTGATTCCTGGGTCTACTAAAATCTTCCATTCATTTAGAATATCGTCCATATATATACTAAAAAGAGTAGGTGATAAGCTACACCCTTGTCTTAATCCATTATTGGTAGAAATTTGTTCTGTTAACCTATTACCAGTATCAATATTTATATCTGTATTTGTGTAAGTGCCTTTTATTGCATTAATAATATGTGGTGGGTAACCCTTACTTTCTAATATTTGCCACAGTTTTCATCTTTTTATTCTATCAAAAGCCTCTTCCAGGTCAATGAATGCGATATTCTTTTCCCTTCGTTGTTCAATTATTTGATTAAGGATAAATAAGCTATCTGTACAGGATCGGCCTTTGTGGAATCCACTCTGTTCTTCTCCTATAAGGCATTCTGTAATAGTGGAGTGTTAGCTACAGTAAATCCAATACGCATCTCCTATTGCATTCCACCCTAGAAGCTCATAATGAATTTTACTGGAAATACTCGTTTTGTGCCTCCGTGAATCCAAAACCTCTATTAAAAATATTTGTTTATGTTGAAACTATAAATAAAAAACGCGAAATCGTTTAAGAGAGACTAAATGGCAAAAATTATTCAAAAATGACATGCTTAGTTTTTAAGCAGTTAGATCAATAGACTTCCCTCTTAAATTTCTATTGTATTTTATCATTATACTTTTAAAAATGGTAGTTCAGTTACCTTTTATACTACGTATGGACCGACTAAAAGGGAAAAATGGAAACTCCTACACATTGAAGTAAACTTAAGCCCATTTTAAGGGTAATTTTCACCTTGGAAAATATACTGCTAAATATGGCAGTAACTATGTGCTCAGGCCTTTTGGTTTCTTATTTTGCAAGTATATGGAAGTTTGTTTTCTGGAAAAACATTTCTGGCCTAAATAACTAATTTATCTCTATTAACTAGAAATAGAGAGAACGATAAGCTTTTATAGGATACTTTATAGGATAACGGATAAGAGAAGCACATTATAAGTAGAGAGAGAGAGAGAGAGAGAGAGAGAGAGAGAGAGAGAGAGAGAGAGAGAGAGAGAGAGAGAGAGAGAGAGAGAGAGAGAGAGAGAGAGAGAGAGAGTTACATAATGGTTTTGAAACTGCAGTTCTTTGAACATCCAAGAGCGAAAACGATTAAAGATTTGTAACTTTAAAAACAGCATTCGAAAATTTAAATACTAATAAATAATTCGAATTTTTGTTGGAATGTAATACTTCAATCTAAAATGTGTTTGTATGCTCTGGGGTGGCGATTTTTAGTCAACTCTCTGCAAGCCTTCGTGTCTGAATAGCCCATATTGTGAAGTATATCTAAGGCTCAAGCTGTAGGTCCTCTCGTTTCATCTCCATTCTCACCGCCGTCATCACATGTAACTACTCAGCTCTCTGGGTGCCTTCACCTCAGAAATGATCTTATCATCACTTGGTGGAGTAAGATTGTACATATAGGTCATAGACCATACATGGGGAGCGTTACAGACAACGACGCTAATATTTCTTTGTACATAAAGTAATAAAGTATTTGTTTTTGTGGATTTTTTAGTATTTGGATGGAATTTAATGCTTCCCCTACTTACTATAAGTACACATTAGAGGGAGTACAAAAGTTTATAATCCTTAGATAATTGGGTTACTTCATTCTCCACATTTACCTGCAGCTGTTGCATAAAATCCTAACTTTCATCGCTGCTTATGTACACAGTTGCAGATTAGCTTCGCATTAAATCCCTGGAAGATATTTTTAGCTTCTGGACTACAAGGTTCCTTAATTATTCACACAGGCGTCCCGAAAAGAAAACAGATAAGCACCATTAATGGAAATAGCTTATGAAATTTCCATTTGAAGTACACTTCGTATAAAACAATGGAGGACGTTGGGAAGGAAAAGTTATTTCATGTTAGCTGAATATTTCATGCATCTGAGTGATGTAAACAAATCTTTATCTGATATTGGGGGAAGCGAGCGGTGATCTGTGTCATTTTGTTACATCTATTAATATCGTTAATGTCATAGCTTTGCTACAGGTATATCGCAACAAGAAGGCTATAGGCCACAGGCTGACAGCTGCCACAGAGACGCGGAGTTCTAGTGTTCTAGGTGTGAAGACCGGACCCACTACTGGATCTTCAATTTTTCTTTTTTCTTTTTAGTAATTTACGTCCTCCAACGTTAAGTCATATCGGACGATGAATGGAGAGTGGGTGAAATGATGCTCAAATGAGTTCGGGGTCCATGGAGCTTAGAGCTACCTGACATTCATCACTACTGGATCTGCCTGACAGTACGTTGACATAGTTGTCCGTACAAAGTACATTTCTTTGAGCAAACATCGGCATCCTCTGTTCGGCACCGCCATACACCACGAAACCTACAAGTACACCTGTAACAAAAAGCGACAGCCCCTTATCATTTGAATTACAGATATGTAAAGGATCTGTTGCGTTCTGTGCCGTGGCTTAGTGGGCTAAGGCATCATGCCGTGGCTGCCTGTCACAGAAAGAGGCCCGGGATTGATCCCACCCTTGAGAAGCGGATTTTAAGTCCCGGATATAGGACCGGTGCCCACTCAGCATCGTGAGGACATTGAGGAGCTTATGATACGTAAGCGACCCTAGTCAAGAAAGCCAACATTCCGACTGGGGTGCCGAGATGCTAACCATATCTCCTCCCCGTATCGGTTGGATTATCACCCACCTCTGCCTTGCTTATGTGGGCGTGAGGCCGGCAGTCGAGTTAACAGGTCCTGGCGCTATATGGACTGTCGCACCCTGGGTTAAAGGGCCTGTAGCAGGACAAAACTCTAGTACGCCGGTGGCGATTAAATAATCCTGGTAATTGACGCTTCATTAACAATTCATTTATTACTTTATACACCTGAAAGAAAAAAAGAAACAAAACGAAAGGGGAAATTATGGCAAGAAAGTAGTTGTAGAGGAGAAACCGACCAGGTAAACCACGATAAACCCAAGGAATAGATATCGCCATACAAAGTGGCATCTGGAGTTTACAAAAGCAAACATACAAAAACCTTACTACTCAAAAATATGTAGAACTCTTTGTAACAGACACTTTATATGAAATACTTTTATAGTGTGAACAATTTTCAAGATACTCTTCGTTATTTGTTGGAATTTTTCAACTATACGCTTTTCAAATTGGAATACCTTATTGGATTTGTTTGTTTCTTGACCATGCGAAGGAAATGAAATTTCATAACCTCGCATAGCGATTACCTCTTACAAGATTTTACTGTAGTGTAGGAATATTATATTTCCATGTGTTTCTTGGACGTACAAAAATGTAGCAATAAGATAATGTTTATATCCATTAACGCAAGGTAGATAGAATAGTAAACATTTGTAAGAATAGATAGAGTCAACATGCAAAATTCAATGCCATGGCCAGGATTTGAACCACAGATCTCTTGGTTTCCGTCCAGTCGCTCTAACCCATTGAGCTAGGGGCTCCTGCATCCAAGATACACCGTTTTTGCGGCCATGGCATTGAATTTTTCATGTTGACTCTATCAAAAACTATATACGGCTAGTGTAAAGAAATGACTAATTTCCATCAGTTAACTAAAAGTTGTAAGAATAATTTACAGGAATATAGGTGATGTGAGTGCAACACACACATTTATTTAAGTTTGCGTTATGCCTATTCTAATTTTCATTGTGCATGAGAAATGTCTTCACAAAAACTGCAAGAAAATATCTCACGGGGTTTTTATCATTGTAGTTTTATGTTTTAGAATGACACACTGCAGAACGTACTTTTCTCAGCTGTACAAAGAATAACCTGGGCTATAATGACTGCCGTAAAGAACTAAAGTGTGACATCTCAGAGTTCAGCACAGAATAAGAATTCATTATTACCCAATAACAATTACGTTCCATTGTTGTTCTAATGCTGGTAGATATACATCTAGCATAGTGGAATGGCTAACCCTTGCACCATAATTTGGAGCTGCGAGAACAAACGCAAACAGAACAAACAAAGGGAGAGAACAAAACACAGGTCTTGGAGGAGGTAATCGCATTCCCCTTGCCACGTGTAATACCAGCTTAGAAAATGACTGGCTCTTGGTTTGCCATCATTTACTCGTCCGCGGTTACCAGCGGTGGCAAGGAACAGCGTTAATTTACTGTTATCTCTGCCAACGATCTTCGCATGCAAGACACTGTTGCTTCTTAGAATACCGCGTGATCTTTTCTCAGGGCATACTCTAAGAATGTGGATAATTTGCAAGTACCGCACTTGCAAATTGGTCGCGCCTAAGAAACTAGATATATGTCTGTTACGCCCATCGCTTGCACCGGTAAACATGAGTTTAAATTGCAATTGGTACATCTTGCCCAGCATTGTCCATCTACAGCATATTTTGCGAGCGCAAATGGAATCAATACAGTTGAAGAAATTCTTCATAAATCATTGAAAGCATCAAACTCTTTTTCATAACTACACAGAAACCTCTCATTAATCCGAACTGATTTTTTACTATAGAGGTGCTTCATTTAAACACCCCTGGTACATTGTTTTTATAACAAAAAATTAATAGCAGTTATTTTGCAAGAGACAATTCATTACAATTAATTGTAGTGTGTACTCATGGTTTCAAAATTTTTATTTAAAAACCAGTTAACTTATTTTTAGAAATGTACAATGGTATTCCTAATGAATATTGCTCGTTTTAACACATTCCGCAGTAGAAATATGATAACACATTGCTGTTTCTCAATTGTCAAATTTTACAAAGTGAACGCTAGGATGTCCTCACATGCACTGCCGCGTCAATTGGACAGAACTGCCTGCTCTCCTGCATCATGTGACAGCGCCCGCGCATGCGCACAACCAGACCGGACACTACATTCACTACGTTATTCCAAAGCGGCGTATCCAAATTTCAACCGGTTTGATTGTTAAGACGTTTCGTACCTTTTCATTTGAACACCGTTGTACTTTAAAAAAAAGTTACCATTGAGATTAATATAAAATAGTTGGGTATTACAGAATAGGTACTTTAAAACATTGGAAAATTAATAAGACGTATCAAACATTATCATTTTAAACTATAAAAGCGATATTTTAGAGATTAAGTTGTGCAAGTAATTTCTGCTTTCGAATCTGTTTACAAAAGTCACAGATATCTTCCTTCTCTACTACTCCTGTATATTCAAAGTGGGCCCACAAAGAACAGCCAAATTTTTCCTCGCTGATCTCCGAAGAATTTTTAGATTCGGAAGATACATTCAGCGTCTTTAGTTTCCGGCTCTTTATTTAATGAAATAAGGTCCACTACTATCCATCAACGCAGAGTAAGTCTCTGAAAGGAATGTGCCACCCTCACTCAGTGGGACAAAGACAACGAATGTGTGAGACAGAGAACGCAAGGAGCACAACCGTTAGAAAAACATGGACCCTGTTCACTCTTCACACTACAACCAAGAAGATTCATTCACAAAAATATAAGCCGTCCGAATTTTGTGAATGGTTTGTAACTGTACTGACATGTGGTGTCATAAATTATCTCGGGGGGGGGGGTGTAGGAACCTTCTGCAATCCCCCTGCGTCTCAGACCCCCGGAGACTTTCTTTCCTGTGGTATACTATACAGATGATACATCGGAATGCAACGACGCTACTAAGACTGGAGTCACTGTAGGAGGGTTAGATAGAATGTCGGTCAAAGTTTAATTTCTTAAGTGGTCTGTGAAATTTCATTTTATTTTGTTGTTTCAAAGCTTTTTGTTTCTCCCCCTCCCCCTCCTTTACGTCAACCTATCTCAGCTCAGGCCAATTTTTTACGTGGAATACATTTATAACATTTTGATTTTCTCAGAAATGCCTCTAAAGATTTAATTCATGTCAAATACCTTTTTTCGTAGAGCGAAGCATTTCTGAAATATTCCTTGTTATTAGATTGACTTTCCTAAATGGAAAGTTATTATTACTTTTTTATGCCCTGAATATGTGCAAAGGCTGGCCTAAAATTTTATTCTCTTTGCATGAAATTCCGAGAAACAACTTATTGGACTACATAAGAATGGCTAACTATTGAACAATTCAAACCAGTCCCCCTCTGTAGGGTATCTGCCTCGCGTTCAAGGGTTCCTGAGTTCAAATCTCCATTAGGGTGAATTATCTGGATAACGTTTTTCCTTATTCTGAAAGATGAAAGTGAGGTAACGCTAAGCTCATTTGAGCTCATTTGAGCATCATTTAATTCATCGTCCGACATGACTTAATGTTGAAAGACGTAATTAAAAAAAATTAAACCAGTAATTACAAATATCTGGAAGTGTTTTAGGGCACAAAAAATACAAATAGATCGTGTATTTTAAAGATATCTAAATTTTTGTGCAAAACTCTTTCTGAATGAAGAGGACTTCACAGGTTATTCCTAAAAATTTCAAGGTATAGGCACATTTTATTCATCGTATAAATGGTTTTAAAATGTATCTTGATAAAGAATGAGAAAATTAAAATTTCGTAAAAACTACGACTTTTCACTTCTGAGTTATGTTTATTTGAGGCTTAGGAATACTACGGAGGGAATTTGGCACTGCGTCTAGTTTTGATCTATTGTACCTATGCCCCCAAGTGGGGCTTTCCCGAGAGGAAGGATGAGGCGAGAGGAGACACAGGCCAGCCGCACCAAGGAGCCACAACAGTGAAGAGGCTAGGGTTCTTGCATTTTACTTCCCCAGGCAGGAAAGGACAGACATCCCACCCTACTGTGGTTTGGAAACTCCCCGTAGGGGAGGGGATCCGTCCCCTTCAGCTGCCGTGGTGAGGGCGCTGAGGACCCCTAGCACTCGTGGTACCTCTGACGTTACTAGAGGAACCTCGGGCCGAACATTCAAGCCCCTCCCTGATAGGAAGTTGTTCGGATTGGGTTGGACTCGAGGGGGCAGTAATTCCCGATACCCTTGGGAGATCGGGTACGTCTACGGACGGTGTTGAGGGAAGTCATAATATTCCCGCGTACTGGCCAGCATAGCTAGTAGAAGGTGTGCTAGACCACCAGGCGGCCCCACCGAGGTCACATCGGTAGCCTTCCCATTTTGGAGTTGGCGCGCGTAAGTGGCGTATCCACTTCCATCCCGTCTTGAGCCCACAGGACCAGATGTTGGGGGGGGGGGCTTGTTAGTCTCTAGGTCTTATCCTATGGAAAGCCCCATGGAGGCGCCGGGCGCTCTTTTGGAACAGCTCGGTAACTCCCCGGTCGAAGGAGGCTTGGTCCTACGGGTCCAGGACTAATGGGAGTAGAACCTCTGGCATTAACTGTGGTTTGGAAACTGTCCCATCATGAGGCATGGGTTCGGATACCACCAACCATCCTCCCGGAGTAGGAAGTGGTTCACTTATAGCATATCATCCTGCCATGCACTGCCGAGACACTCTCCGACACTTCTATTCAGAAAGACACCACCAGATGAAAGATGATATTAAATGATAATGGAGATGAAATGGAGAACAGGAAATTCGGGGGATTTCACCCACCTAGCATTTGCCTAGAGACACAGGAAAACCTTCGAAAAAGCCCATAGTTAGATCGGTCACGGGAATCGAAGCCAGACCTCCCAAATGCAGGCCAAAGACGAAACCGCCTAAGGCATCCCGCTTGCTCGTGCTTTATTAAAAATCAATTATTCCTGGATGCAGGAAGTCTCAAAACGTTGACTTTATGGATGGGCTGTAGTACTTGCTCCAGGTAAGGATAAAAGAAACTTTTAACATGGTTTCCCACAGCTTCAGATGTTTCGCCAAGCAGCTTCCTAGCGACAGAATTGCCGTCAGTTATTTTTCCTCTTCTCGTTGTAAACACTGGAAAGTGTCTCCCTGAAGCGAAGGATGATAATTACCTCCCTCCTTTCCTCCTCAACTCCTACCACGAGTTCGGAATGGATTGTTCCGTTAATATCTGAGAAGAACAGTCTGCTTCTGGCAAAATTCAGGCAGGTTGTGCTAACGAGGAAGAAAGTCCTTGGCAAGTTCGAGTGTTCGCTGGCGGTACGTTTACATCACTCTCTCCCGGCTCTCAACTTTTACAGAGATTGCTCTCTTCAAATCATTCTATATACTAACTCTTTTTGCTTTCTCTACCTTAAATTATGGTAAGTAGGCAAAGCTTGTACTTCACACATACCTTCAATACCGGAAATACATTGTTTGAAACTCGCTGGAATAAAAAAAAAAGCCACACGTCTGGTCTTTAAGTTCAGCATCCTTCATGTGATATAATTTCCAAGAAAATCTCTCAATGGCATACTTTTTCCCCGTGGAATTTTTATTGAATATTTTGATATTTTCACAAAAATCCCCACCCCTACCGCTATTATGAGTTTTCTAAACTGGTAAACTGCAAAAGATAGTTACAATCTACTCCCCAATTGAATTGGATTTATTTGTTTTAACAACTTACTATTTCCAATATATAATACGTATTTTATTTAACCTAGTTACATAAATGCCTAGTGTATACTAGTTAACTCAGCTTGCGTGGCGCCTAGGCCTTCTAGCATTGCTGAGAAACAGCATCCACTCTATCATCTACTCTAATTTCCTATCTGTCCTCTTGTTGTCCAAGCATTTTTTCTTTTCAAGCCTTTACTTTCCTCATCCACTTTTCTTTAGCTTTTGAAAACAGGTTCCCCATATTTCTATTTCTACTTTCATTTTTTCTCGGAGCCATTCTATACCTATAATATTGTTTTGTATCTATCTTTTCCCATTTCTTCTTCAACACTTTCTATCACCATACGCTAGTTTTCTGCACTCTATCGAATAATTAACCGTACTTTCTTTTCTCCACATAAGTCGCATATTCCCTTCTGTTAAGCCTCTGAAATACATCTATCCTGTTCTTATCCAAGCTACTCCTTCCCTCTCCTATCTGTTACATTGGTCTACATACTTTTCTCTTCCCCATTATCTCTTTATTATTCTATAAATAATTAATGATTTTCTATTTTCTAGCCCTCCCCAGACCTCTTCTCTTTCTATATTCTCTATTCTGGTTCTACTTTCCAAAAACCGTCTACGTTCCTGTTTTCTAGTCTCCGTATGTCCTAAATTCTAATCTCTTTCACAGTCTTTTCCTAGCAACATTTCAGATTCTTCAATAATTGTATTTTTTCTTATGGTTTTCCCTAATTCTACTAAGGCTACCTCTCCTGGAGCTGATCTAGGTAGTCCTAGCATCTCTTTAGCAAATTGTTTATATAATTGATCTATTTTATTATTTACTTTTGAATCCTCCATATTTCTACACCGTACATCGACTTTCTCACTCTCTCTTTCTTTCTCTCTCTCTCTCTCTCTCTCTCTCTCTCTCTCTCTCTCTCTCTCTCTCTCTCTCTCTCTCTCTCTCTCTCTCTCTTACTCTACCCGTCCCGGTAGCGTAAATTCATATCGTACTATGAATTAAATGGGTGAAATGAATCTCATATGAGACCGAGGTTCATAGAGCTTAGTTACCAGACATTTATATTTAAGGATAAGAGAAAACTCAATGAAAAACCATATCGAGATAACTAATCCTGGCCAGATTTAAACTCAAGACCTCTTGAACGTAAGGTAGACACGCTGCTATCTGGGCTTCATAGGCTGGTTTTACCTTTTCTCCTGATCATGCAAAAGGAACAGAATTTAAAATCATCAGATGGAAAACAGCTCTTAAATGTTTTTACTGTCGCTTAGAGTCTGCTACGTTCCCCTATTCCCACTGCGTTTACAAGAAAATGTGCAATAAAACACTTTCTGCAAATTGTTATCTGAATTAACATGAAATAAGGAGAAGAATTAACGTTTGTAAGGACAGCCGGTAAGGTGGCCGCGCCTTGGCCGAGCCGTTACACCGCTTGATCCTCACCAAGGCGGCCAGGGCTCGATTCCAGAAGACCGCAAGTGAGATTAGAGCTGGACAACAGACGCTGGGCCGGGTTTTCTCCGGAAACTCCGGTTTCTGCCGCCATCATTATACAAATTGCTCCATTTTCACCTTTACTTTCATTCATTTCGCCCTCATTCTGTCATCACCTTCAGCCATCGGGCTGATCACCCTTCCTGAGTCCTCTATCTGATCCACAGTTTCCCGAGGCCTAAAAGCATAAAGGATAAAGTAAAAGGAATTCCCTTACACCACGATAGTGGTAAAACTAGGAAAGTTGAACAAGTAGAACAGTTTGTAAAATAGCCGAGAAGAAAATTCCAGTCTAATCCAACACATTTGTATTTCATCTGTCATGTACGTTGTCGTTCATGGAACGTGATCCATTCGCAAAAACATTTTTCCTTCTGTAAATTTTCTATCTTGAGGTAACCAACCTTGGTCTCCACACAGCCGATATCAGTTCTCTGTGTGACTGCCCTAGAAAATAATTCAGGGACACAAAAACGAACCAATATATAATGTGAAACGTTTCGGATATTATCTCTGTAAAATGTTTCAATACGAATTGGTAGATGCCCAAGGAAAGGCTTCAGCAATGCCAACATTTCATGATGAGGGTGCAATTTACGGTGTAAGAATAAATCACGTACGAAACCATATAAGTTTACGATAGGAAACAAAAAGTCGCAGACAAGAGGAGGAGCAAAGATTACATTGTTTACAAATATTGCAGAATTGCAAGCTAGACATACATATTATATAATTAAATACGAGATGTGTTGGAAAAGTCAGGGACTTTTCATTTTAGCTTCACCGCAGCGCTGCGGTCAGCATTGCCCACATGTGCATTAGTCTTCCTTGTTTATTGGCTCTCAACTGAGGCGTTTTGGGTTGCTCTATGTTTCTGCTGTGTACATTTAAAATGTTTAAGATTGTTAACTGATCCCAATGACAGTGAGATTCGTGCTGTAATTTGCTTTTTGATCGCAAGAAATTGTGAAACCGGCTCAAAGTTATCGCCAAGTTAAAGGTGTTTGTGGTGGAGGTGCGATGAGTAATAGAATGGTTAGAATGTTTAATGAAGGTCGCAAAATGTACACGATCATACTTGGAGTGGTCGGTCCCCTGCTGTCAACGATGACTTGTTAAGGAATGTTGATGAAAAAATCTAGAAGAATAGACGTTCCACAATGACAACGCTTTCAGACGAATTTCCTCATATTTGACGAACTGTTTTGTACGAAATTTTTACAGGCCGTTTTGATTATCACAAAATGTGTCCACAAGTATCAGTGGTCACAAGTATCAATGAACTCACAATGGACTCCAAGTTCTATGTACATAGTTTCGTAGACAAGCGTGTGCATTACACAGGTATGTGTAAAAGACATGGCATGCCGTACAGCAAATATTATAGAAATGGTGCATGCTGTGTTATTAAAAAAGAGTGTGTTCACGCTGGCTACCAAAAATGCTCACTGATGTTCACAAAACTAAGAGATTTGAGCAAGGATGAGGCGAGAGGAGACAGAGGGTGGCCAATCCAAGGGGCCATGACAGTACAGAGAGGAAGGTCCTTACAGTTTACTTGGATAGAGACTTCCCCCGACAGGCCAGGACAAAGAACTCACTCCCCCACAGCGGGACGACAACGAGCAGAGCATCCGAGCCCTAATGGTCGCAGGCAGGCGATCCTAGCCCCAAAGGTCCCTGGCTGGCGGTCCCGAAATGGTCCCAGCAGAGGAGCGGAGACCACCAACCGACCTACCGGAGGAGGAAGTAGTTTTCCTCAGAGCATATCATCCTGCCATGCACCACCGAGACTCCCGCCGACACTTCTACCCTGAAAGAAACCACCAGATGAGAGATGATATGGAATTATAATAGAGCTGAAATGGAGGGACAGGAAATTCGGGTGATGTAATTAACCTACCCAGCATTCGCCTAGCGACCCAGGAAACCCCCGAAAAAACCATGGGTCAGGTAGGTCGGCCACGGGAATCGAACCCGGGCCTCCCGGATGCGGGCCACAGATGGAACTGCCTGCGCCATCCCACTCGGTAAAGACTTTTTAATCCAAATAGTGACAGGTGATAAAACTTGGCTGCTACACCAGAATAAAAAAATGGAGTGAGGCCAAACCATTCTACGAAAAAAAAAGAACAACTTCAAGATAACAATGTCGGCACAAACAATCAGCGCAGTGTATTCTGGAATTTCCTCCCAGTTGTGAAACCATTAATGCGGCAGGATATTGTGAGACCTAAAGAAAACTACGGCGTGCCATTCAAAACAAACGCAGAGGAATACTCAGTAAAGGAATTGACAGTGACAATGCTCGGCCTCATTGCGCTGATGACAGTCAAACAGTGACTACACAGTTTCTTTGGGAGCAGTTTGACCATCTACCGTACATCACGCACTTGCCGCGTCTGACTACCAACTTCTTCATGCAGGACGAGCTACGTGGATCTGACGATGAAGTGAAATATGCTTGGAGTCGTGGCTTTCATCAATGGCGGGAATTTTCTATGCAGAAGATATGTAAATCCTTATCACCCGCTACCACAAGTGTTTGAGCATTATGCAGAAAAAAATGTTTAAAGTATGCCCTTTCATGTAAAAATAAAACTGGCTTGAAAATTATGTTTAATATTTTTCTTTTCAAAACGGTACTTACTTTCCGAACACGCCTCGTACTTAGACTATACACGATCTGCCTTTCGTTCATAGTCTGATGATATTTTAACACATTAACACATGTAAAATAGGTGTGTTTGTTAGTGTTCCTTATACATTTCTACACCATTGCACCCATTTCGACCTAACTTCCCACAGATATACTCTGATGGAACAAAAATTACTGCTAGCTCAGAATTTGAACCTCCAGCCCATTTCATATAATTATTTTATTTAATGTAACGTTTCCAGAAGCTCACAAGACCATTACATTTTGTCAAAAACATTCGTAGTAGCTTGAAAAATGCCAGCTTAATAATACTAACAGCTTAACAGAATAACTAATGAATGGCGAGTTTGGTATAATATTCGTCGATCTCCTCTCCCACATTGATAAATTAGAATTGGTCTGTTTTGTTTTGATTTTGTTGCGTAGTCGTAATAATGTGTGGTTACCTAAGCACTTTTGATAGTATTTTATCGACATTTTTATTAAGTATATATTTTTTGTCTTTATACTGCCGTGAGTGTTTTAATCAACTCTTTAAATGTCAGGCAAAAATTTTTAAATACCTCCAAAGAAGTACATGGCTATTGAGCAAGTGTAACCTCGCTAAATCACGGGTAACGCTGGGTATTTCACCTAGTAGACAATACATACAATATTGTTCAGTGGATAAATGTGAACAGGGAAGTTCAATATTTAAACCATAGCGGTTCCGAAGATGTTCTTTCTGCGTCCCTAAAAGAAATCCTGGATTTGCACAACGACCTCCAGCATCCTGCAGCGCTAGCGAACAATATCTGGAACACAGCAGTCTTGTTTCAACTGTTTTTCTCTCGCTTATCGATCGTCTAGTCTCGCTTTCTTTGGAACTCCAAGAAACAAGCTCCATTTCCTCCCTAAGGCTATACACAATCAAGTTCCTGGTTCGAATCCAGTTTCCTTTCCGTGTATAGGTCACATGGTACGCTCCGTATTTCTTAAAGTAGAAACTCGCAGCTCACCGACACTTTTACAAAGTTTATGTCTTCAGCTTTCTTTCTTCTATTGTGTGAAGATTATAAGAGTAAATGAATAGAGACAACTGAATGCATAAATGTATATTATATAGCTGCAGAAAGCATCAAAACAGAAAAATGTTTGTAAAATTGGTAATTTTTGTAGTTATAGAACATCTACAATTTATAACAAATGATCACAGAATATACTCAGCTCACCTCCTCCCACCTCTGTAGCATAGATCAGCCTCACGTTCAAGTTGGTCCAGAGTTCGAATCTCGGTCAGGGTGAATTACCTAGATAAGGTTTTTCCGCGATTTGCCTTATCCTGCATGTCAAGTAACTATAAGCTCTATGAATCCTGGGATCATTTGACCATCATTTCACTCATATCATTCATCGTCCGATATGACAACGTTGGGGAAGTAAATTAAGAAAAGAAGAGGACAAAAAAGCGACAGTCGATCCTATGCTATATTGTAATTTATTAAATGCTGGAGATGTGTAGGTAAAGTAACGGGATAAAAGCATCTGAATAACCTTTATTTTACTTCTATTGATGCATACACTAAATTTTATGAATACTAAATCCTCTCAAAGAGAGAGATTTGCTTACGGAAATCAGATAACCACGTTTTTTTCATTTTTGTTTACAGCACTATCAACTGTTTTGTGTGAAAATTAAGTAATTCTTTTTTTATTTAACACTATGAGCCTAATAAAGGTACAAGGTTTCTAAAAGGTAAACTAGTATAATTATCCAAACCTTCCTGAAGCATAGTTTAATATAAATACTGAATTCTAAGCATAATTTAATATTTATGTACAAACAGGAAGTCTTACACAGTTGGCTTCAAGTACATTACACTCAAACCATTAGAAGTAGATATATAAATAACGTGCAAAGGATTACTGACTGCAGACCTATAGACTGTACGGGGAGTGGAGGTTTGTTATCTCCGACGTCTGTGCGTTAAATCTAGTAATAATCCAATTAATTTCCTTTCCTGGTTTTAATGCTAGCAAATTCCTATGTTGTTGATATGAATTAGTGTTAACACCTTTCATTAATATGAAATATTGTTGTGAATGGAGAACTAAAGGTATATTGTTTAGTTATATTGCGTTAAGGTCATCAACCTTACTTCGTAATATATGTTTCTAGAGTACCGAGCAGGATGGCTTAGGCGGTTTTGTCTATGGCCCGCATTCGGGAGGTCCGGGTTCGATTCCCGTCGCCGACCTATGTGACGCAGGGTTCTTTTCGGGGATGTTACCGGGTCTCTAGGCGAATGCTGGATAGGTTAATATGTCCTGTTCCTTAATTTCATCTCCATTATAATTTCACATCATCTCGCTTCTCGTGGTCTCTTTCAGAGTAGAAGTGTAGTCGGGTGTCTCGGGGGTGCATGGCAGGATGATACGCTCTGAGTAAACCACTTCCTCCTCCGGTATGTGTGTTGCCGGTCTCCGAACCGGCTGCTGGAACCGCTTCCAATTTCCCGGCCTATAGGAGGAGGTTTCCATCTACGAGGCGTGTCCGTAAAATAAGGTCCAATTTTATTTAATATAGAAAACATGTTTATTGTCAATGAATGTTACATTGATGGAAAGGCGGAACTTGCAGCTATTTTTCAACGTAATCACCATTGCAATCGATGCACTTTTGCGTGCGCTGTGGCAGTTTTTGTATACCCTTGTCATAGCACACTCCCGCCAAGTTGCGCAGGTAGCGCTCAACTTCGTTTTTCAAATCATCATCGGTCTGAAAATGTGTTCCACCCAGGTATCACTTCAACTAAAGAAACAGATGATAATCACTAGGTGTCTCTTCAACACGTTGCCGTTTATGGTCTTCGGTGAGCATTTTGGGGACCCACCTCGCACACAAATTGCGATAATGAAAATATTCGGTCAAAATCTTGTCAATCGTAGTCTTACTGACTTCAGGGATAAGTTCGCACTGCTCGCGAACTGTCACACGCCGATCTTTAAGCATTTCTTGCTCCACTTTTGCAATTGTTTCGGCTGAAACCGCTGGCCGACCAGAACGCTGTTCGTCATGGACGTCTGTACGTCCGTCTTTGAACCCTCTGACACACTTTCGCACGTTTTTGACGCCCATACACTGTGGCCCATAGACTTCGCATTACTGGCGATGAATTTCAGTGGGGGTAAGTGCCCTTGGCATTCAAAAAACGGATCACAGCACGTAACTCGCACTTGGCGGCGGAAGTGATAGGAAGCTCCATCGCAAACGGCTGCCCAGCCCAGACTAATGGTTGCAACGGGTTCGTTGTGGTGGGGATTTGAAGGGATGAAATCGAGCTACACGCCAGTGTTGCCGGATCTAGGGTAATAGCGTTCCTCACGGCTCCAGCACCTTGGAGACCTTATTTTACCGATACACCTCGTAAGTAACATATAGGGACCCTGTCCTCTGCACTGTCGTGGCTCCTTGGGACGGCAACCCTCTGTCTCCTCTCGCCTCATCCTTCCTCCCGGGGATGCCCCACTTGGAGGCTTACGTACAATAGATCAAGACTCGTCGCAGTGCCAAATCCCCTCCGTAGTAATTCTAATCCTAATATTGGCAATTTGTTATGTGTGAACGATGAATCTTAAGAAATTAAGATTATGTTAACGGAATTTGAGAAATAGATACTTCAAGAACGTATATCATAGGACTACAAAAGATTACATCTGAGGGGCACACTTCGTGCACTACGATTGTGGCTACCAATCTCAGCAGAGGGAACGGATGAAGTGAAGGAAACACAGTAGGCTATAGGCCTCAGAAAATGAAGCGCTTAATTCCCCGACGTAAATTTCCTTTTGCAAGAGAGCCTTATACGTTACCGTAGAAGTAAATCGTTCGATAATGTTTCACGGATTTGTCAGTATAGGAATCCCATATAATGGAAACATATACGTCTCAGATTTTAAAAGTTAATTACATAAAATAAGTAAGTGTACCTATTTTGTGCAACCCTAGCACTGTGTTTTTCGAAATTGTGCATAACGGCCTCTTTACAAACAAAATCATAACTCTAAATGAATGCAGTTTTATGCTCGACTCCACTTTAATGTTCTTTTGACACGCAAACATTGTGGAACCTTCTGTAGTAATCAACCTCAGATTCATTTTGATCTATCTTTATATGGATATCACACCGATTGGAACGGTTATGAATGCCACCCTTCAAACCAGATGTAAAGTTTTGTTAACACTTTCATAGAGTTTTAGAAAACTGCCATTAAATGTAAAGGCATTTGGCAACAGCGTGTTTTCCCTTATGGACGCGTGAGAAAAATCCACTTAACGGGTAAGGTCAGATCCGCGGAGAGTTGAATGTCTGTTTTATCTCCGTATTAGCTGCGAATTGGTGACTATATATTTTAGGGGCACTATGCTAATTTTGCTGCTGTAGTTTAAATACTAATACATAATTTACAGAGAAGTAGTGGTTTATAAGACCTAACGTGCTTAGTTTTAAATAAAATAAAACTATTTGTTTTAAACATTTACTAAACTTGTGCTTGATAAAATACTAAGCAAGAACGTGCAGCCAGAGAAATAATGTGTATTCTTATAGAATTCCACATAATTAACTAAAACCACTCACTACATTTAGTGCAAAAATGCAAACCATCTTAAAAGTACAGTTAATGCTATATAATTATTAGTAACATTAATGGTGTGTAAATGCTTGTTTTACGTTTGAATTGCTTTGTTCTTTGTAAGTGTAAACGTTGTAATTATTTGGTTTTATTTTATTTTAAAACTTTCTTGCCAGTTGTGATTACAGGAAGTGTATAACTTATTCTACCAAATGCCTGCATCTGTCACATTCAAAAGGTCCCAAGTTCGGATCTCGGTCAAGATGAGTTATCTAAATAAGGTTTTTAGAGGACTTACCCTTATCCTAAAACATGAATATCCAGTAAATCTAAGTCCTAAGTACCTTGGGCTCATTTGAGCATCATTTTTTTTTTTTTACCGTCCGGTATGTCTTAATCTTGGAGGACGTAACTTTATAAAGCCCGCCTCGGTAGCGTGGTGGTAGCGTGTCTGCCTCACGTTCAAGAGGTCCCGAGTCCGAATATCGGTCAGGGCGAGTTACATGTTTAAGGTTTTTTCCGGAGTTTTCCCTTATCCTGAAAGACGAATGTCGGGTAACTCTAAGCTCTATGGACCCGGGGCTCATTTGAGCATCATTTCACCCATTCCATTCATCGTCCAATAAGGACGTGGACGTAAATAACAAAAAAAAAAGTATGTATATATACATATATTCCAGCAAACGTTTTCATCTCTTGCTCACTAATAATAATTTTTGATGTTTCTTCAAGCTAAATAAAACAGTTTATATACAGTTGTGTGTGTAAACAATAACTCAAAATAAAATCGGAAAATATCAAAGTTTCCAACACGAAAATTTTCAGGTGAATTCACCCGCCTCAGAATACCCTATACATGGAACATTTTACGATCTTTTTTCTTAAAAATGGCTATAAAGATTCTCTGAAGCTGCTGAAATTAAATACCAAGTTTATATTTAACCCACTCTGATTTTTTAGTTATCTTGTTCACATACACATGGACACACACCTAGATGTGTATGGATATTTTTCTAAAAATATTGTTTTAGGTCTTAAAATATTAATTTTCGGTAAAATCTCTGTGTTAAATTTTTGAGTGGTCTGCAATTCTTACTGTTATTACGCAGTTGACAAAATAAAGAGTATATATAACAGAAACAAAAAAACAAACGGCTAAAACAAAGACAGATGGTGTGTTCCCACGCAGTCGGTACGTACGCTATTTCCCGATCCTGCAGCAAATACCTAGCAAATTCCAAGAAGCTTAGCTGGTCTGGGACCAAGGCTTTACTGCACAAACCGTATGTAGGAATGGCTTTGATTACATCGTTCTGGAAAATCAAGAGAGGGCAGTAGTTTATGTTTAATAACTGCTCTCGTTCATTAAATTTGATTCCTACATGGTTTGTATTTTTGTAGTCGACGTGTATTTTAATTAATATCCACTCGTTAAAATGATTGATGAGGAAGATGATGATAGAATCGCCAAACAAGCTACGTCCTCTAATCAAATTGCTGCGAGCAATCGTTAAAATGCTATCGTTGTTTGGTCACACTTCTCGATATATATGTATGTACTTCTAACGGATTCATTCCACACATTATAAAATGCAATAAAACCTTATACATTTGTCAAAACAGATAGCTGAAAACTACATTTGTGATGTATAACATCAATCTATGTAATAAAACTGTAAACAAAATGTTCCGGTAATTTTATTAGGGGAAGGAGTTGAATAAATAACTAAAAATAACAGTAAAATAACAGTGCTATGTATTCGTCATAATCCATCATGTCAGTACACAAATCTGATATAGTACACGCACAAAGACTTGTTCTACCCATTTAAGGGGAGTCGAAATTGGATTTTTGTGATTTCTATTTTCATTTTCGGTTTTAACTGAATATGAATATTTCGAATCTCCAGCTCATTTTGGTATAGCTTTTATAGAGTTACGCTAACTGGAAATAGTTTAAAAATATTATTGAATATATTCCTGAGTATTAAAGTTTTAGAAAATTTCGGTTCACTCATTTGGTAAAGCATCAATAACTTTGTAAATACTAGTTAGATAAAAGATTATTATTATTATTATTATTATTATTATTATTATTATTATTATTATTATTATTATTATTATTATTATTATTATTATTATTATTATTATTATTATTATTATTATTATTATTATTATTATTATTATTATTATTATTATTATTATTATTATTATTATTATTATTATTATTATTATTATTATTATTATTATTATTATTATTATTATTATTATTATTATTATTATTATTATTATTATCATCATCATCATCATCATCATCATCATCATCATCATCATCATCATCATCATCATCATCATCATCATCATTAGGATGGTCATTCCAGCTCATTCAAATCAGTGATCGCAGTTAAACCTTATGGAGATCTACTACCAATCAAACTGTAAAGTTTCTGCCATGTACAATAAGAATGGATACAAGATTGAGAAAACTACATTTGGGAAAACAAAATTGACTGATGATAAAACATTCAGAGGACATCTGACAGACCCAAACAACTAACTGACTCAATTAGCAATTGAATATTATGGGAAGACAATCAGAGAAATTTCAAATAACCAGAGCAGTGTGGAATATCTACTTTCACAAAGCTTCCACTGATATCAAACCACTGCTCTGTGGATTAGTACAAATATAAAAAAGCAGAAGCTTTCAGGAAATTAAAAATATTGAAACATTTTGCTGAGGTTAGGTTATCTTGGAAATGTTTATGTGCAAACTTTAACACTTACTGTAATGTAACGCTAAGTGTAGTATTAATATGATATTTTGTTTTTGAGTTTTGCTTCTCTCTCTCTCAAGTTCGAATCTCGGTCAGGGTGAGTAATGTGTATAAGATTTTTGCAGAAATTAAATCTCTTTTAATCTCTTTGGCGTAGGGACATAGTGACCCCATCGCCCAACCATGCGGTTGCAATTAGCCAACCCAGTGCCTAGGGGTAAATCTGGGCTACCCGGGCTCCCGAAGGGAAATAAATATTGGGAGTATAGTTGCTCACTGTTCAAAGGGCAAAGTGTGAAGACAAAGGGCAAAGGATTAAGTGCGAAGACCTCAACGGGATTTTCGGTGAAGTCGCGGAAGAGACATCCCTCCTAATGGAGATAATACATTAGGAACGGACAGATGAGGTTCGAAGTCCAGTAAGACAGCTCATCTAGGAGAGGACAACTCCGATTTAAAACCGGGCCCTCCAGGATGGCGGTTTAGCATTGGGCTCGTAACCCAATCTAGTAAAAAAAGAATTTACTCACAAATCTCATAAAAATAGCCGGACTGAAAATGTTGACGACCCAAGCCAAGAATAAGGATGAAAACGCTGAACAGGAAAACACGAAAGGAAACGCAGATGAAATTTTATAAGATAATGACAGTCCCAACGTTAACATACGGTTCCGAAATATGGACACTGGCAAAGAACAAACGCAAACAGCTAGAATCGGCAGAGATGAGATTTTTGAAAAGCGTGGCATGTTATAAAAGATTAGATGACGTAAGAAACGAAAAAATAAGAGAAGAGCTTGGGATTTTTAATTTAAACAGTAAAACAATAAATAAAAAAAATGAATGGACAAATATTCTAAGAATGGACGCGGAACGACTTCCAAGAAGAGTTTGAGATTACATGGCGAAGGGAAAGAGACATGTGGGACGCCTAGCTCTACGCTGGAATGATCACTAGGCTCTTGAAAAGAACGGAACGGGTCACAGGGCCCAATCCTTGAAGATGATGATGATGATGATGATGATGATGATGATGATGATGATGATGATGATGATGATGAAATCTCTTTTTAATATTTTAGCTGTTTTTTAAACATCCTTAGGTTATCAATACCCGGTTCCTATCATAAGACGTTGAGCATACTGCTTCTACAGAACCTTCGTTTGGACGCCTGGCCGGCCAAATGAGATTTTTTTTTCTTGGGCACGGAGAAGCACTCTTTTTGCCGGGCAGTAGGAATTTCAAGCCCCTTAAATTCAAGAGATAGTTTTCTCATGAAAATTGCAACTACAACTGCTATTTCCTTCGTCATAAATGGGGTTAGAAATTGTAGCTTGTACCATCACATATCTCACAACTTTTAAGAAAATTTCCATTAATTCTGTTTTTGTGAGTATGCCTCCTCAATAAAACAACTTAAAATATGAGTCAATAGAGCAGTCGTTAACATTATCCTGACCGCTTCCGTAGAAAAAGTGATAACGTATCTGTCTCACGTTCAAAAGGTCCCGAGCTCGAATCTCAAGCAGGGTGAGTTATCTGGATATATATTTTTCCCAACGTTTTCCCTTATCCTGAAAGATGAATATTTGGTAACTCTTCTTTGTACCTGGGCTCATTTGAGCATCACTTATCACTTATGCAACGTTAGAGGACGTAGTGTTCTTTTAAAAAAAATGAAACATCTCTCTCTAAGTCACTCTAAAAATACAAACACAAAAACATTTTTCTAACACTGCAAAATTTATTCAGTGTTCCAAAATAACGTATTTTTCGCGGAAATGGTGTCATTAATTTTAGGATGAAGTACAATAGTTGATATACTTTTACGTAGTTTTGCTGTGGAGCAATGGACTAGAGCGTGGCAACTCTGGTTCCGGACCACGTAACAATATCGGGTGGATACAATATTTCTTCTGCCTGATATACACATGAATGGCAGAGAAAGTAAAACAGCAGACATCTGCGAGACACTGGCAGTTTTATTTCCCCAAGAGCGTTCCATAAATGACTCCATTGTTCAGCTTGAAGTGGTGCAGCAGAAATAGAAACGGAGTGTACCGTAGAAAGTAATCGATTGTACTACTTGTTGTTTTGTTTCGGTAGAACGAGCCAGTCCATCACGAATGTAGTTACGTCACACACGTACGCTTCCGTATTACTGACCAACCATCCCGCATTATTGCATTTGTCCACCGGTCCTCCATTTTCTGATAAACCTCAAAGCCAAATTTAACTTCACTTTCATTTCGACCTGGTGTCGTATAAGAAAACCTAGCCATTGCATCTGTGCTTCAATTTCAACTTTTTTTCTCTGTGTAGTTGGAGCACCATCGTGCACGTATATAACATTTACACTGGATTTCATTTACTTGTTATGTTAAGGAAACCTAGGCAAGATAACGCTGGTCTAAAGTAGGTACCGGGTTCAATAACTGGTGGCCCACTTTAATAATCGGTTTCTCGTGGTTTACGATAGACGGCAAGGTTTCTACTCGGATATCCACTGTCCAGTTCATCTTCCCCTTTCATTTTACAGGACGACTCCAGTATAAATGGTAACGAGGCTTACGATTTGGTAGTTTCGGCTCTGTCAGAGGGTGGCCTAACTCTTGGGTCTGTCTTCCCTGGTTCCCGTAAAACAAAAGTCTCTGAGTGGCTTGGGCGTGTCTGTGAATCTAGGGCTACTGTCGTCTGCAGCCCATGTCATCTCATTCTTTCTTCTCCTGATGCATGAATTTACGGGTGGAGGTGTCCACACAATTACCTAACATACCTCTATCCTAATGCTAATCAAATACCAACATGATGTCAACTTTTAAATGAAAAAAGCTGTATTTCTGTAAATTATGCAACTTTTGTCTGTTTCTTCCACTCAGTGATGCTCAACCTTATGCGAAAAAAGGGGAAGGTGGATTTGCCTCCACCTACTGTTCTCCGAGCTATGATGCATTCATTCATGTAACTCGATACATACCTATCTAATGCTTAGTTATATAAGAGAGTGAAGGAGAAATGCACTATGAACAAAACGAAATAGGAGAAGTAAAGCAAAAAGGTGGGCGTCACTGCCTCATAAGTAGAGTCCAGATTTGGACTCTTTGTTTCTTCTTATGGTACGCCAATATACGTGGTTCATAGCGTTTTGAGTAATATTAAACTATTATTAATATTTTATGCAAATTTTAATATTTTTAGATGGTCAAAATCCGGACTCTTTCATAAGACGAACAACACTGCTTCTACAGAACCTTCGTTTGGACACGTGGCCGGTTAAATGAGAATTTCTTTGGCACCGAGAGGCATCTTGTTTGCCGGCCAGTCAGATTTTCATAGCTCCTTGATTCAAGAGACTATTTTATCATAGAAAACTACAACAACCACTTGCCTTCGTCAAGGATGGTATTAGAAATTATATTTTTGTGGCGCCACATATGTCACACATTTTAACAAAATTTGCATTAATGCTTTCTTTGTGGCTATGGACGTGAAACCATGTGGCCTCAGTAAACCAAACTTAAAATGTGGGTCAATAGAAAATTCGTTAACATTACCCTGCCTGCCTCTGTGAGGTAAGTGATAGTGTTCCTGCCTATCTTCAAGAGGTCCCGAGTTCGAAACTCGGTTAGGCTGAGTTATCGGGATAAGGTTATTTTTTCCGGGGGGTTTCCCTTATCCTGAAAGATGAATGTGAGCATCATTTCACCCATTTCATTTATCGTCCGATAACATTGGAGGACGTAAATTAAAAAGAAAATAATTAATATTATCCAACAAGCAGATGCTAAATTTGAATCGTATAATTGCTGATTGTAACATTTGAATAAATATTTTAGTGCTTTAATTTTTAAAATTCAGTGACATTTCAATCCAATGTTTGCAAAATTTCTAATTCTTATATAACTTTTCATTTTTTTTTTTTAAGTTCCTGTCATCCAGTTTTCCTTTATAAAAAGACGGCGATTTAATTTCGATTTCTTACAAAGAATATGTCCTCTTTCGGAAAAGTTATTCTAGGATATACTTTAATTTATGCCTGAATACTTTACATTGTTTTGTTGATCGTTATGTCAAGCAATAAGCATGACAATTGAAAGCCAAAAAATAGGGATTAACTTTTTGAAGGTTTGAATAGCATGATCTCTCTTGCACATGAAAAAGAAATGTGTAATAGCTATATTTCTGAAAATCCTTATCTCAACATGTAGCAGATAGATTCAGCAGCACAGTTTCCTACTGAATACAAATTAAATAAATTAAAAATAAGGATAACCTCATAGGCAAGGGTAAAAAATTCATTTGCATAGCCCGCATTACATGATTTGATAATTTTTGGGACTTTGACCTCAAAAGTAACTGATGGTGTTAATGTTCACCGAATAACAAGATTCTTTAACATTGGTTTTACAATTTTTAATTATTTAAACAATTCGTATTCACTCTCAATATAAGACTTTCCAACTCTGGGAGTTCAGGAATGTCTCTGATTAAAAATAAAAATTTCCCATCCCAGCCGACAATTGAATCTATCATCGTTGGGTCAAGAACCCAGAATACTGGCCACTTAATTTTATTAATTTTTAAAAATTGTATTAATCACGTCTAAAATGTATGGCATTTAAATCACTGGAGGCAATTTTAAAATTATAAAAACATAAGGGTAAATAAATGTCCCATGTGATTGGCAAGAGAGTGGGTGGTATTTTCTTGAAAATTGGCATATGTATTTGGGAGCTGAATTAAATTCCAGGTTTAGTACTATATCAGAATTTTATTTTTAACATTGCTGATTACACTGATATACACCCACACACTTTAGAACCTTTTATAGGGTCATTTACCCTTGTAGCGTGTTATTCTTAATTTATATTTGAAAAAAAAAAAAAAAACATGATTACCATGGAAATCTGCAGTCCATATTTACTAACTGCTCTCTCCCTCTCACACACATACACACACACACGCGCGCGCGCGCGCACACACACACACACACACTCATTCACACTCCAAGACACATACATACCCGCATATGTAACGTATGTGGCAGTTAAAGACGAATATTGGGTAACTCTAAGCTCTATGGACCCTAGGCTCATTTGAGTATCTTTTCATTCATCGTCCGATATGACCTGCCTTTGGAGGACCTAAAAAATACATCTTAAGTGAGCGAAATAAATAAAATAAATAACCCATGGCGCGACAGCCCTTAGAGGGTAAAGGCCTACCAACCCAACTGCCGGCCTCACGCAAACTTACGCGATCATCCAACCGATACGGGGAGGAGATGTGGTCAATATCTCGGCATCCCCCAGCCGGAATGTTGGTTTCCATGACCAGAGCCTACCGAGCGTAAGCTCCTCACGATGCTGAATGGGCACCGGTCATATACCCGAGACCTAAAACACGCACCCCATGTGTGGGATCGAACCCGCGCCGCTTTCCCTGGCCAGGGACCAAGGCATGTTGCCTTAGCCCTCTACGCCTCGGCGCAGGACAAGTGAGCGAAAGAATTTTTATAATTCAATTAAATCTACCCTATACGTCCTGTACTATCGTATGTTTTATTTATAACACTGTATATAATTTTTTCCAATATAAATTTCAAAATTTAACAATATTTTTTGTAACTTTAGTGCTTAAAATCGCGATATATTTCATTGTTATGACTATTAAAACTCTTGTATTATTTACTAGATTAGCACCAATTCTATTAACTCCTCACTATCTATTTTGAGGGAGGAGAAAGGGATGATCTTGTGACAGTGTCTGGTGGCTGAATTACCATGGTCACTTCTCCTGTAGAAACTGAAAATTGTAATCGAATACTTTATGGAGGACAATATTCATTCTACTTATTACAAGTAAGCACTAGATAAAGTAGTGGAGCTGTTAGACATGACATTTTTTATGCCAGTCCCATTGAGACCTCTGCAGGAAGTTAAAAATTGCAGAAAGAGATGGGATACCTTCGCTTCATTGCTCAGTGGAATATTAAGACTGCGTACGATATATAGTGCAGGAGATATTTCAATATTAAATCTTTGAGAGTTTGCAAGTTTCTCTTGGCCCAAGGTGGCAAGGGACTTGGGGAGCTATTCCTGACGTCACATTTCATTCCTAAGAGCAAGTCTTCTTTATGCTGTGTTTTAGTTGCGGATTGGGCTCCAGGAAGCGTGAAATGCAAACATTCATTCCGGAAATCGACAGAAGGTATATATCGATCCTAAGTGTCGAGTGTAACAAGAGCACTCTGCCGGCTCACTCTCTAATTACACAATGTGGCAAAATTAGATTGAGCTAATCTTTTCTCTTCGGTAATTAGATAACACGATTGTACGGCTGGGACTCCCTATAATGAAACTTGTATATGTCAAAGAATAATGTATATAAGGAACGTTTTGTAAAGTTCCATATTTAAATCAACTCCTTAGGATTAGGATTACTACGGAGGGGATTCGGCACTGCGACTAGTCTTGATCTACTGCACCTATATGTCCAAATGGGACATCCCCGAGAGGGAGGATATGGCGAGAGGAGACAGAGGGTGGTCGTCCCAAGGAGCCACGACAGTGCAGAGGGCTGGGTCCCTACCTTTTACTTAGACCCCGAGACAGATACCGAGACACCCCCCAACACTTCTACCTTCTACCTTCTGAAAGAGACCACCAGATGACAGATGATATGAAATTATAAGAGATGAAATGGAGGAACAGGAAATTTGGTAGATGTAATTTACCTACCCAGCATTTACCTGGTGATCTGGGAAAAGCCCTGCAAAAATCCATGGTTCAGGTAGGTCGGCCATGTGAATCGAACCCGGACCTCCCGAACGGGGCCACATAGGAAACCGCCTGAACCATCTCGCTCAGTAAATTATCTTGTTACTTTATACAGTACCGATTTATAGTTGCTACATAAAAGACGATTACATTTAATCCAAAAATTCGACATTGAGATTTCACCGGATGCGAATGCTTTGAGATCAACCTGAATAAAAATAAAAATTATATAAAAAATATTGCAGAATTCCATGTGTGTGCCAGTGTGCGTGTCGAATGGGAGTTCCGTTCAAATCCCGAGGGCAGACCAAACTAGCTGGTCGATTTTCATGATTTCCATTAGTCGCTGAGGTAGATATCGGATTGGACATTCAATACCATGTCCCAAATGCGAAATGATGAACTCTAAAGCAGCAGTGAAAATAAAAATAGACGATAATAGCGAATTCTATGCCTCCTATCCACAGATGATGTAAGCAAGTAGACTAGAGGGCATCCTAATTCCATCTGCAGTCACGTGTAGAAGAAGAGATGCAATCGCCTAACACTTACTGCGGAGTGTGTGGGTGGGTGGGTGCGTGCGTGCGTGCGTGTGTGTGTGTGTGTGACTTGAACGTGTCGAAGCAGAGGTACAGTTGTCTAGTAGCAAGGCCTTCGTTGAAGCTGCCGAATGCCCAGCAAGTGTCGAAACAGAGTTACAGTTGTCTGATACTTTTTATTTCATTATTTACGTTCATTTTCTCATCTCTTTTCCTTAGTTTCACACATATTCACTATACACATAAACACACATACCCAAGGCGGGACCCGAACCCGCGATCCTCTGCGTGGCGGAACGCAGGAGACATACGCTCTAGCGACCGTGGCTACGAGGGCCGGCTACTGAGACCTGTGTAACAGTCCGTCATACGAGCATAAATGCCTGCCCCCCCCCCCCTACGTAGCATAGATGGTAACGTGTCTGCCGCATGTTTAACAGTTCCTGAGTTCGTATCTCGGTCAGAGTGTCGGTTGATGAATGAAATGGGAGAAATAATTTTCAACTGGGCCTAGGATTCATAGAGCTTAGAGGAACCGGACATTCATATTTCAGGATAAAGGGAAACCCTGAAATAAGCTTTATCCAGATAACAGTGACGTCGAGCACTGCGTTGCATTCATATCAAATTGTTTTGATTTACCGCTCGCTCTACACTGTTGACCCTGACAATGTCCTTTAGTTACATCTAACTTGTTTCTGGCTTTGTAGATTTCGCCGCCTGTTAATGACAATTATTTAACAGCCTGGGCAATAAGATAAATACATATTTTCTAGGGAATAGAATGCCTGTTGATCCTCCGCTGGTGCCTGAATGACTCGTATCGCAGAACCGTGAGAGAAGCGGGCTGCCAGTCGCGTCATTGATGAGAAACAAGTTTTCAGTAGGGTCCATTGAACATTTAAAAAGTTTGAATGTTTACGCATTGTAAATCTCGGCTAATAAATGGTAGAGATCCAGTGATCCTTTACATTACTTCCCGTTTCTAACACAATCTCTGCTACGATCTCTGAGCATAATATAATTTCCTTAATTTAGATTTAAAGATGCAGCAAGACTATCAATTTTCCACGGGCTATTTTGTCCGTTCATTTACCTTGTGTTATACAGCGCACTTCCTTTCTTCTCTTATTTTTTTGTTCACTGATGATCTGGCTACACAATATCTCAACTCTCCTAGCCTGCAGGATGATGCCTTCTTTTTCTTTTACGTTGTCTCGACATCCTATTATGAAATATAGAAAGATGAAAAATTAAAGAAACGTAATACCTTACGCATTCTACAAAAGAAACTTTTAGGAAATTAAATGACATGAAAGGAGAATATCGGGGAATGGTAGATGCTTTGTGCTTCGATCAATAGCGTTGAAATGGGACCGTAGGTGGGGTATGTAATGTTGATCCAGGGAGATATTATTGAAAAAGACATCAGCGAGGTATATGTATACCTTCCTTTCCAGGAAGAACGCTTTTTGATAAATGCACATGCGTTTATGTTGCCAAGTGCTTTTTCAATATTCTATGGGTACATTTGACAAAAAATATAAACCTCAACATTTGTTACTCATTTGCTGTTTTGAAGCTTTTTGGAAAAACGAGTTTCACTAAATCACGAATAAAGTTAATAGAAAACTCTTAGACAAGACAACATGGTTACATATTAAGATTTACACAATAGTAGATTTACTTCTTTTACGTAAGAGGTATACCTTAATTTATTTTGTAATTTATAGTGAAATTTACTATTTCCAAAATGTCCACTATGTTTTATTTGAGTTTTTCACATTTTAAACATTTTATTTTCAAAATATATAGTATTGTTTGTGTAATTCCTGATTAAATCGAGCAGGCCATATGTGATACCGTGACTCGGATTAACTGTCGTCTACTTCTTAAACTTTTAAATGCTTTGAGCCTAAAAATATGTATTGTTTTACATTCACGGTTGATAGTGACTCCTGATTGACAGGAAGTAGGAAAATAAATTTACATACAAGTATTTTGACTTGCTCTATTAATTCAGCATACAAAAGTTAGTTATGGATATCTTGTCTAAAGTTAATGTTTTTAAAGTTCTAAATCGTTGTTGGTAAAAAAAAATAATGTAGTAAATTAAAGCGTTAGAGGGTGCAATTTACGTTCTCCAATGTTAAGTCATATCGGACGATGAATGAAATGTGTGAAATGATGCTTAAATGAGTCCGGGGTCCATGGAACTTAGAGTTACCCGACATTCGTCTATCAGGATAAGGGAAAACCCCGGCAAAACCTTATCCAGGTAACTCTACTCTGAGCGAGATTCGAACTCGGGACCTGTTGAACGTGACTCAGACACGCTACCATCTACGCTACCGAGGCGGGCAAGAGAATCCTTTCTAACCTAGTGACTACGTGAGGGTATTGAGATATAGCCCTTTATATGAACCCAAAAAGGGGTGCAGGAACGATTTGCAATTGAAAAGTATAAAGTATTTGAAAATTAAAACAGTAACAAGAATATATTGGAAAAAGGTTAACACCACAAATATATTACGCAGTGAAAACTGGGCGCCTCTACATCTACCTTTTATATAAAGGTATACTTGTTTTACGGATGTAGTTTAAAATTAAAATAACTCTATATGCTATTTCTATTCCTAGATATTCATTGTATTTGTCAAAAATTAGCTTAAAAAGTAGTTCTATCATTTTTTTGAAAACTAAAACATAAGGAAAGTATTTCTGGTTAAAGGATATTGGAGATTGGGGAATTTTTTTAAATGTTCGTTTTCTAATTTTTTTTAATTTGATCCTTTAATTGTTAAGGTCATATCGGCCGTTGTTCTCCTTTGGAACATATCGAAGGTGTTAACTCGTATTCGTTGTGTTTTAATCATTAGATCACGCACACATTCGCACTCTCGTTCATACTTCCAGTCTCTGGGGAAGATGGGGATTATCTTGGTCGGAGAAAAATCCCCACTTCACCACCGGGAATCGAACCCGGGACCCCTAGCACGACAGAGAGAGAGAGAGAGAGAGAGAGAGGTGTTCCACCGACTAAGCTTCGGGGCTAGCCATTCTAGTTCTTGGAGATCCTGAAGTTAGATACGAAATTTTGTATTCAACCAACTCTCAGAAAAACATTCTTTTTCTTCTTTTCGTTTCTGTGCACCTTTTATTTATTTTTTTTTTTTTTTTTTAGTTTGTTTCTAAGTGCTGGAAGACCCTGTGGTGAAATTGGACATAAATTTTCCCAAGGAACATGTCATTTACCTGCCTGTGGCATGCAATACATAAGAAAATAACGTTAATAAAACTCCAAAAGCTTAGGTACACCATTTTATTTTGAGTACCAAATGCATGCGTTTAGTAAAATCTTTAAAAGTCAACACTTCGTTTAGTCTCCCACGGAGGGAAACAAATGATGGACGATATTCAGCAAGAATTCAAACAAGTACTTCACATGCTGAATAACTACAGACATTTGAATGTCGGAAGTTATCTTCCACCTCAAACAGCCGATTGACTGAATATTCCATCTGTCCTGTGCTGGAATTGTTAGTTACATCGTGCAATGTGACCATTGTTTTTACACGGAATGCACGCTTTGTTTGAAAACTTAAGCATGGCTTGTTGGGGCATTTTATATCGTTGTGCATTTGTGCAAATGTTTTAATGTTTCCTTTTCTTCCTTTGCAGGTAAGTGAAGGACACGCTTCATTTTAAGATACTAGCGAGAAATCGTCTGGTAAGCAACAGCATGTTTTTATACAAGTGTGTTCTTTTCAAAGAGTTACTTTTTATAGAACATGTCAAATGGAAAATGTAATGTTGAATTTTGAAGTATAAATTTAGTTATCTTATGCACCTATGCCTTTTTAAAATTATTTTCTAACCAGAGTGATGCCACTGTATTAAATACCAGGTTACTGACACTAGATCAGCTCAATTTTGTTACAATTTAATCTAAAAATCAGCGTTATGTAAGGAATGCGGTACGCAATATGCAGTTCTTATGCAGCTAAACTTTTGAAACTTCTTGAATATCTTAATAAACAGATTCTCTGTATTGATTAAATATATAACGGGTTTCTCCTTAATGACAAATTTGTAGCCCTAGGCCTCCATGCAGAATGTGATGGTGGATCGACACGCCGTTTCCCCCCTGAAAAATTCTAACAGTGCAATGCAGTGTGAATATGTTACCCTTACCTGCGTTATAAAGGTTGCCTCTCTGGGTCTATATACATAACGTAGTGAACAGCTATTGAATTTACCCTCCGTAGGCGCGTAAGCTAGACTACACAGAGCGAGATCAGTCCGATACCTCTCTAGATGGTTCATTAAAATTAACTGGTACATAATGAAAGGTCAGACTTCATGAAACAAGAACTATATGAATATGTTGAGAACTATCATCCAATTTTAATTATACATGTTCTGTCTACCAAATAATATCTATAGTAATGTAATAAACTTGATACATTTCAAACTAGTTTATATCCTAGCTATTGTAGGCAATAAAGTTCAAGTTTTGTAACGTGATATGAAATCGATAACCATGTAAACGGCCAGAAAAGGATAAGTGCAGCACCTGCGAGACCCGAAGTGTCGATATTTTATGGCACTTAAAATGGAGCACCTATGGCTGAAAGTTCTATAGTTCAGCAAGTAGAAATAAACGGTTCCATTCCTAGGATGTGAACGTATTTTCTGTTTAATTTAATACACCTAAGCATTGTCGAGTAGGTATTTAACTTCGCGCCCTGTTTAGGCTTAGTCCATAAATGGCTTCAGACGTATCCAAGTCTACATATTATGCTTTGCTTCATACTCTTAACTGTTCGGTGTGGATTACTAAATTCTGAGGAAGATTAAAAGACACGAAACAGGAAATTTAGAGAGGACTTGGGCTTGTAGTGATGCACGTGGACTATAGCACGGTTTCATCTTTGATAATCTTAAGGGAAGTTTCGTAATTTATCCGATGGAACTCCTGATCTGTATGAAATGAATGCATTAATCTAACAGCTCCAATTTGAAGCTCCTCTACGAGAAGGAGGATTAATATCATTTGGAAATTGACAGTATTGAAGAAGCGCCAATTAAAATCAGTTTTATTGGATGATGTAGGCTGAAACTACGGTTCATTAAACCAGTACACTGTTTTATTTGTCAAAATCCCATTTTTACAAGCACATAAAGTAAACAACCGATATTTCAGACATTTTAAAATGTTATTGGTCAATTAAAATAAGAAAATCCTCCTCACCCGAAAATAACCTTGGGGCGGTTCCCCTCCTTGTGGGTTGGATCTATATCACACGATGCGGTGACATATCTGAAGTTGGTTCGTAAGGTTTACGCCCCACACGCGCAAAAGTTTCGCACTCCCTTGGTGTGGCGACGCATGTAGAAGCCAAACCTTACCTTGATGTAGAAGCGATGAACCTTTCGTCTAACAGCCGTGAAGATTAAGTTCTCGAAGATTTCTATAAATCCTCTCTCCGGCAGCTGCGGCGAGCGATGAGATGTGAAACTTCTCAGGCGTGGTATCGATACAAAAGGGATTTCACTTTTGGGCAACTATGGAATAAAATAATTTACACCGTTGGAATTACATTTCTCGATATCATTTTATTCTTTACATGCGACTTTTTCCACTGATGTATATAGCCCTTTACTATATGTTAATTTTCTCCTTTTATTTATAAATGATGCAACGGTTTTTTACTTAAATTATTTATCGTAGCGTCGTGTCTCCGATATATATTTTAAACGTTTACTAAACATTCATAAATGATGAACTCGAATAACTTCTCGTAGCTACAAGAAGTCTTTTACCGAAAACACGTCTAGCTTCTTCGAGAGTTAAAGCCAGAAGAAAAATTTTAAGAAAAAATCATTGGTTCTTTTTTCTGTTTTTGTTGCTAAGCCACCGCAATTCTTAATTCTAATTGGTCCTACGTCACAATTTGGGATTTCAATAAACCTAAGCATTTGTTGCATAATCTATATGGCCTGCTTGGTTATTAACTTAAGTTGAATTACAGATGGCCATGTACCTAATATGTCCATGTATGCAATATCAGCTTCAACCTTTAAAAGAGTTATTTTCATTACATATAAAATGTATATCTGAGAACATCCTAAGATATCCCTTCTATTTTGAATAATATACACAACTGGTAAACCATAAGAATTTGAAAAACCCTTATTACATAAAAAATGTAGACGCTAAAGCACACACATTATAATAAATGCCTCTTTACTGAGATATTCCTTGTTAAGCTTGGATTTTCCGATAGTATATTTCTCAGCTAGGAAGCCTGCTGTTTAAGCCTGCTGTATTTCAATTTTTTCATAATTCTACAACAAAGTAAGTGATAAAACCATTTCTGTCTGGATTAACGTGAAGTCGATAGAAGAAAATGCTTTTTTGAAGGATAACTTGCTGAAGCTGTAGAGAAACTCGTGTGAGTGCAACAAACTTCTAAACTTTACTTTCCCCAGAGGAAATTTGTACTTTGGCACTTGTGACAATAGCTGAAATGGAATCTCGTGACTCAGAAAGCTAGGAAACACTGAAAATGTCGAATTTGCGTTCCTATCCTTAATTCCTCTCCTGATAATTTAGCACTCTCCAGTAAGGCAAATGGTGTCAGAATGGAGCGGACTGACGTTTCAAATGTCTGCGACCTGTTTCCGTATCGATTCATGCAAATTTAACTGACAATGGCTTTAAACTTTCAAATTCTTTCAGAACATGAACACATTTTCTGATTTTAATTTTTCCCTCGGGTACTGTCTAATTAATAGTTATGTTTTAGGACCAAAAGATAATCAAAAGTCATTATACTTATATAGAATTAGGAATACAAATAAATCGATTCTTGTCAGACCGAAGTTAAATACATAACAAAAACATCTCATATCTTTTATTGGAACTATCCAGAAAAAAAGAGATGCGTAGCTTTTTGGTACGCAAAAACAATATGCATGCAATATTATCTGTCACTAGGTGTGCCTGATGTGAAGGCACTTGTTTGTCATTGTGTAACGGTACTAATTATTTGAAACATCACAAACACACTTGTTGTGTGAGTAATACTTCATTTTGACTGGCCAAAGATGTTTCATTGATTTCAAATATGTCTTATCTATGCCCAGAAATTCCTTCAAATTAAGTAATGCGTTGTCTGTTACTTCTTCAGTGACACTAATGAGAATTTAATAACGACAATGACAAATCTGCAGACGTATTCCATCAAACGACACCTGAACTTGAAATTATAAGCATGCAAAATGGAATATTTTGAAAACTGATATTTGAGAAAAGAAATCATATTCTAAAAGGTATATATATATATATATATATATATATATATATATATATATATATATATATATATATATACGAGTGCATCTATCTTATTTATTGCTTACATTTAATAAGTACAGGAAGCATTGCATTGCACGAAAAACATTCTATTGAGAATTTACGGAAATACTCGTTAACATTTTTGGAACGGTGTACGATAATTATGTTAACTTTATTATAATTCTATCTACTTAGTTTCTAATTAACAGCTGGTTGAGGCACATAAATGGCTATCTAGTACCAAAGCAAAAAGAATACTGTATACCAGGCGGCCCAACTGCACCGTCCTTCACGTAAGCAGATATCCCTTTGTGCGTTAAAATGCGAGGGATGTTCAGTAAAGAATGATCACGATTTTTTTGACAACGTATCTTTATTCATCCTCATAATTTTTATGGTCTTTCTCAAAATAGTCTCCCCTGAATGTGATGCACTTGTCCCAGCGTTTCTCCCAGTCTTCAAATACATGCTGGAAACCATTTTTGAGAGATCCTTCAAAATCGCCTCCGCAGCCTTCACCACTGCTTCTGATGATAGATAATGCCTCCCACGAAGGCGTTTCTTCAAGTTAGGGAATAGAAAAAAGTCACTTGGGGTTAAATCCGGACTATAGGGAGGGTGAGGGATGCACTTCACGTTGATTTTAGCAAGATATTCAGCAACAACATAGGCAATATGCGGCCGCGCATTATCGTGGTGCAGCATCCAGCCTGCTTCACGGAAATGTGGTCTTTTGCGCCTGATATGGACTTGCAATGTTTTCAGGACACATCTGTAGTATTGTCCAGTTACTGATGTGTGTGCAGGTACAACAATGCTAATAAACCATTCTCTGAATATCAAAGAATGAGGTGACCATAACTTTCCCAACAGAAGCAACCACTTTTGCTTTTTTGGGGGTTGGTGATGAAGGAGATTTCCACACCGAGCTTTTGTGTTTTCTCTCAGGATCAAAATGATGTAGCCAAGTTTCATCAGCAGTGATTATGTTTGAAAGAATCTTCAGATCTTCCTCTAACATGAACTTTAACTGCATGTAGACCTGCATGCGAATTTCCTTTTGTTCGGGAATCAACAGTCTTGGAACCCATCGCGCACAAACATGTCTCATGTATAATGTTTCTGTCACCAACGTGTGGGTGGCACCCAATGAAATGTTCAGTATTTCAGTAAGTGATCTTAAGGTATTTCGTCGATCCTCTCTCACAATGGCAGCAGCAGTGTTGATGTTTTCTTCCATAAGAGCAGTAACTGGAGCACCGGGTCCACCTTCTTTTGAAATTGACTGTCACCCTTCTTTAAACATTTTAAACAGCATTCGGGCTGTGCTGAAGGGAAGAACAGACCTCTCCATAGGCCTCCTGTAACATTGTATAGGCCTCAATTGAAGATTTGTTGAGACGAAAGCAGAATTGTTCCTGGCGTGTTACCTCCATTGGAGGGGTAGGCGATACTGAACATGTCTGAGCTTGCCTGGTTCTCACAGACGGGAACCAGGAGTACCAACAATGAAACTAATACGGTGTGTTTGTTTCACATTAAGCTAACAGAATATAATAAGATTCAATTTTAGTGCGAAAAATTATGAGCATAAAAATTATAATAATTTTTTATTGAACAGCCTTCGTAGTTGCAGAACGAAAATTACAGTTCCACTTAAACGATAGGCAGTGGTGTGAGCGGACTACACAGGCTAGTTCAATCCTGGGAACTGCCTCTTATCGTTCGGAGCAGAACCAAGATCGCTCACGCCGTCCGTTTAAGTGCAACTGCCCCTTTTCGTTCTGCAACTGTTTTAATGCCTTAAGGGGTATCTGCTTACGTGAAAGAAGGGGTAGTTGGGCCACCTGGTATAAGTGCTTGTTATTGGGAAACTTTGCCCGCCTCGGTAGGTAAGTGGTAGCGTATCTTACTCACTTTCAAGGGGTCTCGATTTCGAATCTCGGTTAGGGTGAGTTATCTGGGTAAGGGTTTCCCTGGGTTTTCCCATATCCTGAAAGATGAATGTCGGGTAATACTAAGCTCTATGGATCCTGGGCTCATTTGGGCATCACCTCGCCCATTTCATCCGTCATCCGATACGGCATAACGTTGCAGGACTTAAATTTTAAAAGAAACCGATTATTCTTCTATTTACATATAAATTAGATACAATTTAAAAAAAATGTCATACTGCTTATTTGTTTGTAATTACAACAACATTAAGAGAATATAGAAAGTTTAAGCAATAGTCAAATCTTTAAAGAGTGGATCGCGTGAGTGAGTGTGTGGTGTTTAAGGGCCCGTCGACAACAAGTTCATTTGCCCCCCCCCCCCCGGATCGCTATATGATTACTTTAAATTCTCTTCTCTGTGCATAACCAAGATGGGAAAGTGAATGGCGGTTTCTCACTGCAGAAAGCTAACAATTTTAAAATGGAATATCTCGATAATTGTTGGAAAGGAGTGTCATAAAGAAATTGTTTACTTTAAAGAGATCCGCACATTTTCTCTGCAGTAAACTTTTGCCTATCTCTTGCGAAATACCGGTTATTTATGGCATTCAGATTGAAGCGGACATAAGAAACTATTTATAGAACATTCAAAATATGCATTTCATTAAAGTATTTTAAATATGTTATAATTTAATAAAATTGGTTATAGACAGTATTGAAAAAAATCAAAATTTTCAAAGGTTTTCCACATAAATCTGCGTGGTGGATATTTTCTTAAAAATCTTCTTACTGTATTTTTGCAAGATAGAGGGTTGAAATATCAGGCTTGGTATTTAAGCTATTTATTTGCGCTTGAGTTACGCACAGTCAGACGCAAACAGATATCTGACATCAGACATGGAAATGAGACATAGTAGCACATCGGATGGTATGTAGCACCTTCCGTAGTTCCTACACATAGTAGAGAAAGTAAAAATAGTATTTGTCTCATATCATTGCTAGAAATAATGTTTCATGTACATAATTTTGAGACACGCTATATAAGGGAGCAAACAAGCATTTTTCATTTTAAACTCGCAGTTTACCTTTTGCTCATTCTTCAATCAATCCCTAATTAATTCCACAGTTTTTTACTTTAAACCATTAATCATTTTCCAGAAAGTAATATTGTATTCGTAAAACACAATTTTCTGTGTATCCAATTTGCCTAAACACACAGCAAGGGTAAACTTAGTGCGTGAAATCGATTTAATGGTGGCTAATTTTAGCTATGGTTTTGAAAACAGTGACGCATCGTGGTTCCGCCAGGGAGTAATTAATTTAGTGGCTCGTTTTAAGCGCCATATTGTTTATCGATGTGACTGCCTCGATTCCGATAGTAATTAGAAGAGATGTTTTGTCGATGTGCTCGCACGGCTTTTGTTTCCAGACAATAGCTAGCTTGTTTATTCTTTCTCAAAATAAACGACATTGCTGACAGGTCTTGTGGAATCTAAAGGAATTTCTGGTTTTTAATTAAGTATTCATTGCAGATATTGCTATTCTGGAAGTTCTAAGAATGAGTAGAGCATTATTCTTACGAATAAATAGAGAATTTAAATTTCCATTTTTATTTCTGCAATTCACATAATAGTTGGAAGATAATGCATTTATCGCAAGCTTATAATGCATGTTTTGAAGCTAAAAATATGTTTTTTACACTCATGTAAGTCTCTCTACTCCTTTACAAACTGTTGTTAAAACGCTTTGTCGTCTATCGATTTCATGTTATGTTAGTCTAGGTTAATATTGGTATAAATTATCTTATTACTAATTTCAATATAGATACAAGAATAATATAGTACTAGAGTAGCCTTTAAGTGATAATTGTAATAGCTGATTGCTATGTGATGCCTTTGAAATACGATTTTCTTTTTATGGCCAATACACAAGAAATGAATAACTGTTCCTATATAAGCAAAGGTAATATTAGAACATTCAAACAACAAGGAACATTTATAAAATAATTCTCTCCGCAAAAGAATGTATTTGAGGCTTTTACGAAAAATACATTTTTATAGGAAAATTTTGTCTGTGTCTTACAGCTCGCCATTTTTGAAAAGTTATCCTGAATGAAGGGAACATTCCGAGAAAATGTTAAAATATATGGATATTTTATTTGTCATGAAAGCATCTGAAACATGATATTCTTTCCAAAATCGTTAGAGCCGTTTTTAAGAAAATCAAAACTCTCGAAAATTTGTTCATGTAAGGGGTAGTCTGGGATGAATGATTTCTTGAAAGTTTTCGCGCCACATTCTTGGAAAGCAACTTAAATACCAAGATTGGCATTTAATAGTATGTTTAGTTTCTCTATTCACACACATACACACAACGCTTTTTCTAAAAAGGCATTTTTCTTATACATGGGTATAAGATTTTTCTACCTATTATGTATGTGATAAAGTAAAGAGGGCAAAATTATCGTATCTGTTCTGATCTAGTAAGTATCAATAAATAAATTAAAAATGATGTTTTAATATTTGCGTTTAGACTAGATGTTGTCACTTGTAAAGCCTATAAGTCAATTTTGCCCATTCGTTTGTGGACGCTTTTCTTTATAGTTGAACCATGTCGTCGGCCGCGCCGTGGCACAGTGGTTAGACCGCTTGGCTCTCACCAAGGCGGCCCGGGTTATATCCCAGGCGACAGCAAAGTGAGATTTGTGATGGACAACACGGCGCTGGGGTGGGTTTTCTCCGGGAGCTCCGGTTTCCCCCGCATCTCATTCCACCGGTGTTCCATCTTCATCTCATGTATCATCAGTGTCACCGCCTGCGGTGCCGTATCTAGTAAACGCGGGCGTTAAACACTACACGCTGAACCATGTCGTCATTTCAGCATACCACGCCATCTTGCCGCTATTGGACATGCGCGGAGATGAGTGTCGACCTAATGCAGGAAGTAGAATCCGCTAGATTGGTGATATGTTAACTTTCTCGCCTTTCTAACTTGTAACCATTTCCCGAAATCACTGTTTTCTTGGATCATTGAAGTTTAGCTTTACAAATCATACCACTAAGTCAGGCGTCCTTACGTCTGCTTTACTCCCCTGTAAATACAAAATATCCTTTGGCTACGCTTTGCGGCCCAGGTCTTCTAAATCATTCGGCTGCACTTTGCAGCTTAACGCTCTCATTTCTATTGCATTATTTTAAAGGAATCGCATTCACTATGGGAAAAGAAATGCCGAACAGAAGTCACTATAGATTTGAAAATATATTAATTATGGTATTACGAGAACTTCACACAGGAAATAAATGACCTCTATACTAATATCAAAGGCAGAAACTGTATGTATGTGTGTGCTAAACCGATTTTTATAATGCTTTCACAGTTGAAGAATCCTATTTTTCTATACATTGAAAAGCTATATAATGTATCCAAAATATTGAAAACTAAGACTTAGAGATTAATTTTTAATATTCAGGTCACTAAATTTCAATCTCGTTTCGAGGGATTCTCTTGGAACTTTATTGCAAATATAGAAGATTTGTAAGAACTTAGAGCTCAAAGGCATAAATTGAGAGGTTTAAAATATTTTAAAATTTAGTTATTTTAAGTGGATTGTTTATGGTTTACATCACTGCATCTCTCTCATTTTTCACTGAAGTTTTCCTAAGAAAACTTTTTGTATGAATTTGGATTCTTTGGAAATTGATAAAAATAAGACACCCTTATATTCGATCTTTATTTGCAACCCCAATATACAATTCAATTTCTAGATGAAACGTCCATTTGTACTATAGAACCCAATGAAAATTCAAAACTCTAAAAGGCTTCTGTTACTGTAATTTCAATCCCATATTAAAACCCCACCTCTCTAGTGTAGGTGGTAGCGTGTTTGTCTCACGTCCAGATAGCACGAGTTTGAATCTCGGACAAGGTGAATTATCTGTATAAGGTATTTTTCCGAGACTTTTCTTATCCTGAAGGTTTAATATCGAGTATTGGTAAGGTCTAAGGGCCCTGAGCTCATTTAAACATCATTTCGCCCATTTTATTTACTGTCGGATATAACGGAGGACGTTAAATTAAAAAAAAAGTAGAAATACACCGTGTTTTAATCAAATTGTCAAAATATGAACAATTATACAACTGGAGTTGGCAATAATGATAATATTTCCTTGGAACTTCCAAAAATCACTAAACTTTATTTTGAATTATTTAGTGCTTCAAGCTATAAAATCTTTATTTTCAGTCTCTTAGAGATATGTTTGGTCATCCACAAAACAAATAAGTGCCCTATAACTTTAGGACTTCGTAAATAATTTTCGCACATAACTTCGAAAAGCTAACCTACTCATATATTTTAACTCTTTATGCAAATATTGTCATATTTGTCCATGACACATTAGAATACGTCCAACGTCCACAAATCACTACATATTCTATTGTCAAGATGATATAAAGAAGGCTTAGAAAGCTTTATGGTCGCCATATTCGCTTGCAACCTCGGAAAAGTATAGTTGTATTATCGCATGTCTTTTTCTGCAGTTCGGTGTATGTGTAAGTATTAAACAAACTTTTGTTTGTAGCTATTACGGAGGAAAAACCGGCCTCTTGTTTTGTTTACATCGAGCCACCAACGCATTAATAACTGTATCGTATATTTTGCATGAAAATGCATTATTATTTGCAGAATGGCTTTAGATTCACATTATGTTTACGTCTTTTTGCCGCTTTGTGGTTTGGGAGCTGCTTTTTGACGAACGTCCTATCTATGGAAAATAAATCGATATGCGGCTCCAGAAAATTCTTTTACGAATATGCAAATCACGTGGCTTAGTAGAGTAATAAGATTTCGCATTAGATATGATATTGGCGAAGGAAGAGAGTGATTTGAAGTCGTGGGAATGCAATTTATCTGTACCCATCCTCCATAGCGTTTCCTTATTGAACGCCTCTGGCAGGAAAGCGAAGAGAGGGGAGAATAACAAAAAAGGGTCTGTAGGAAAAAAGAAAACAGCGGTGGAGTAGGGAAGGTGCAGGTAGGAATTGGCGCAAAAGAAATAAAAAAGAACGTCAGGGAGTACCTTCTATCTTTACTTCGTCCACTTTTCTTCCCGTTCCGGCTGCCTTCTTCAGCACGGAAAGAAAAATGGGATGTGTTGATGTACCTTTTTATTTATGTAGTGCCTTAATTTGGGGCCGTTTTACTGTACCGGCTTTCTCTGTGACGTCTGTTGCACCAGAAAATAACATTGTAATTCACTTCGGATAAACATCCAAGACCACAAATGTTCCAAAGAAAGACCAAATCAATGTAGCACAAGAAATATAGTCCAATATATCACATTAATACCATGTTGAGATTTCAACGAAAATGTTTGAGGTCCTCTGAAGGAGACGAATAACATTTTAGAATAAAAAACGTATTTGTGTGTGTATGTGTGTATACCAATGTGGTATTTAAGTTCAGCATCTAAAAATAAGGCGCGAAGATTATCAAGAAAATATTCTTTGACATTTGAGAGTAAAAGTGGACATTTTAATAGTTTATTTCATATGCTTAATGAAAGTTTATTTCTAGTTAACCAAAAATAAACAGAAGAATAAGCTTTCATAAGAACAGTTTATGGAAAAGTGAAGGAAAAGGGTCATTCACGTAAATAAATGCAACACATTATATGTTTTCTAATGCTTTCTTTAAAATCTGACCAAAATTTTAGCCGACTGCGTTTAATATCTTCTATACTTATTTATAAGTGCAACTAAAGCTATAATGGAAATGATTTTGTAAACTTCATTTGAAATAGAATATAATCCATTTTAGGAATGTTTTAAATATAATAAACAATATTGCTTAGACATATTCACATAAAGCCAACTTAAGGTTTTCATACAAGTCTTTTTTTCTTTCTTTAAAAAATGAAAGGAAACGAAATAACTTTAAACTGGGGTGCTTTTGGGGGGAACAACGAAAACAATTATTTTCAAAATTACATTCTTCAAAACTGCTGTTTCTCTTAAGAGTTATACAGTCAATAGCGAAGTATTTAAATAAACAATTTGAAACTGTTTAATATACCTCGTTCTTAAAAAGGATTAACAGTATTAAGTAATTTCTCCTAGCCTAATACAGATATGTAGCCACATACAGACCACCCAGAAAATGTGTGATTTGTGAAATTTTAATAGCTGTGGTAGTACTTGTAAGATTTAAAGCAAAAAATGGGGCGCATGCAACAGAAAGTAATTTATGGACGAATAATTTAATTAAGGCCTAACAGTTTGATGGCAATGCAAATGATATGAACTATTGCGTAAATTTGTTCAGTGACAGTCACTTCTTACTATTATCTATTGCATGAGCCACACTATTTCTGTTTTAAACTTTGTAGGCATTTTTACAGCTAATAAAAATTCACAATCACAAAATTTCAAGACAAACCGTACAGGTTATAAGCCAGGAGATTTTTTGTTGTCATAATTCACGTCCTTCAACTTATTTTAAGTCATATCAGACGATGAATGAAATGGGTAAAATGATGCTCACATAAGCTACGGGTCCATGGATCTTAGAGTTACCCGTCATTCGTCTTTTAGGATAACGGAAAACCACGGAAAAAACCTTATCCAGGTAACTCACCCTGACCGAGATTCGAACTTGGGACCTCTTGAACGTGAGGCAGACACACTACTATCTACGCTACCAAGGTGGGCCAGGAGAAATTATTTTGTACTTTTTAATCCGTTTTAAAGACGTGGGATATATTTCTTTTCATTTTTATTTAAATAATTAAAATTATGAATGGGTCGATACCAGTTTTTCTCGATACTTGATTCTCGATACCGATACACGATATTTTACAAGATACCTGATACTTCGATATTTATACCTTCATTTCTACTTCTATTTTCAATACAAAATAGAATTTTTTTGTTATTTTTTTGTTATTTTACGTCCTCCAACGTTACGTCATATCGGACGATGAATGGAATGGGTGAAATGACGCTCAAATGAGCCCAGGGTCCATAGAGCTTAGAGTTACCCGACATTCGTCTTTCAGGATAAGGGAAAACCCTGGAAAAACCCTTACCCAGGTAACTCACCCTGACCGAGATTCGAACTCGGGACCTCTTGAACGTGAGGCAGACTCGCTACCACCACGCTACTGAGGCGGGCAAATAGAATGTTGGGAGAACTATGTGATACCAATAAAATTAAATAGGTGCGTATATTTAATAGACAAAACAAAATCATCAGTGTTATTGTTAAACTCTACGTTAGACAGTCAAAAGCAAAACAGTCCATTAAAAAATACTAGTATTTTCACTCTTTCGGGGACAAGTCTTTTTCTTCTATCACATATGAGCCTGCTATGTTAGTCTTTCAGAGAAAACTGCTGCAGGTGCAATATGCAAATATTTAACAGCCATCTTTTTATACTCCTGGAAATGTTGAATTCGTTTTCCAGTGATCTAGTGCTAGGTAACAAATCGTTTGAGATATGCAGTGATTTTTTCTTGGCAACTGATAACTTGCACTGAATCTCACACACAATTATTTTCTTGCATAATGTTATTGTGCAGGTACCACATTCCTGGCAAGGTCTCGGGCTTCCCAATGTTCTACTTGCTGCAGTAATATTTTGTGGTTTTAAAATAAAATAAAAGTTATGGAATTACCTCCAAAGTATCGAAAAGGTAGCAAGCAAATTTTCTGAAGTGTCGATGTCGATACCATGTAAGTATCGTGACCTTCAATGTATCGGAAGTATCGACTATCCATTCCTAATTAAGATAAAATATTTTGACTACCTGTATGTTTTTCACTTCAGAGGGTATTTCCAGAAAATTTAAGACATTCACTTCACTCGCCATGATAATATATTGAACGTACGCTCAATCTAAAGAGTAGTTTCGAAAGCGTGTGTCATCTAGTTCGAGCTATGTTTAAAGTCTTCAGCTCGTCGTGAAACTAGAAATCGATTCCAAGACTTGCATCGAACAGACAGACAGCGACTTAAAAGAACGTCAAGAATGAGTAGGAATGACGTTTCTTCCTTTGAGTATGATTTTGTCGCGAGAAACTCCGGCATATTCTGAAGTCCCTCTGGCCACGGAGCGTCTGCACGAGAAACAATTGGCAACACTGCGCCAAGTCGTCACATGAGGTGCCAAGTCACGGACCGGTAGGTTCAGTTCCGGGTTTGATCCCCGCCCTCGAAGCTGAGAGGTTATCGACGTTGAAACCCTCGTTTTATCTCTTCTCTATTTTCCAACGTTGATGAAACTGCAGAGATAACATCTCTGTTAGGGGAACAGAAGGGCACTGGCGTGTTCCCAGGTACTTTAGTTTGAACTAAACTATGTTGCTTTCCTGGTAGAAAACATCTTATCCTTCAATTTGCTGGAGAATCAACGTTTATCGACCCGCACTTTATTCTAATTTATTTGTTAATTAACAAACTTTTAGTCGTATTGTCGCAAGCGCTTCTGGATATCCCAGTTTTGTTTCTGTGATAATATATGTTTACTTTTTGGCACAGTTTGGAAATCAGCCTTTTAACTTTATCTACTATTCATCTCGAATTTGGCTCTACAATTTTCAAATGTTTCCTCAATGGATCGGAATAGCGAGGACTTTCAACTGTTTCGGACCATTCACAACGAAACTAAACATTAACAAACGACATAATACTTCAACATAAAATTAATACGATATGTTGTCACAATCACAAATGAAGCCAGTTGTAAGAAAATGTCTTGATAAGAATATAAATTGGAATGGCAATCTAAAACTTCTGAGGTACTGTGTTGGATTACGGGCAGGAAGATTGTAATTGTTGCTTAGAAGTATATTTCTCATTATTTCTATAATGTAGAAGAATGAATAAGAATGTGTATTTATAATATAATAACAAAAAATACGTTTATTTTTAAATGTACATCCTACAACATTGTCTTAGAGGACGATCAATGAAATGATGCTCAAACCAGACCAGAATCTATAGAACTTAAGGTTACCTGATATTTGTCTTTCAGGATAAGGGACAACCCTCAAAAACTTATCCTGATAACTCGCTTTGACCAAGATTCCAACTCGGGACCTCTTGAACGTGAGACAGACACGCTACCACCTACGCTACAGAGGCGGGCAGTAGTACAAAATAAAAAATGAAATGTGTAATTAAATGTATCCCAATTGACAAGAAGTACACGGAGGAGTAAGCTTTTGTAACGTATTCGGGAGGCCCGATTTCGATTCACGCGGCCGAACTACCTGACCCACGGGTTTATCCGGTGTTTTTTCCAGGTCGCCAGGCGAATGCTGGGTAGGTTAATTACATCTCCTGCATTTCCTGTACCTCTATTTTATCTCCATTAAAATTTCACATCATCTCTTAGCTGTTGGACTGTTTCAGGGTAGAAGTGTCGGCGGGAGTCTCGGTGTTGCATGGCAGGATGACATGCTCTTTGTAAAACTTTCTCCTCCGGTTAGAGCCCGATCTAGTGAACAGTTTCCGGACAGGAGTCGGGTGAACTGCTGGTTGTGCTGGACCCTGCCCTCTGCACTCTCGTAGTTCGTTGGGACGGCCGCCCTCTGTCTCCTCTCACCTCATCCACTTGGGGCTTAGGTACAGTATATGAAAACTGGTTGCAGTACGAATCGCTCTGCAGTAATCCAGTAAATACAGTCCAAGCTTTTGTAAACATTAATTACTATTAAAAGTAATGTGAATGTAACATTTCAAATTTTTACTTTCTCTAGTACTTATATTAAGTAGAAGAAATGTATTCCACCCAAAAATTGGATATAGAGATTTCATAGAAAGTTTTGGACCCTTCTGAATCTAATTAAATACTTTTTCTAAAAAAAGAGGTCAATGTACCTGTGACAGCATAACTCAAAAACGAATAGTGCGTTAAATACCAAACTTGGTATTTAAATTAAGCATCTTCCAAGAATGCAACTGGATGATTTTTAAGAAAATCCCCTCCTCAGACTACTCTTTACACGGAATACTTTTCAAAAGTTTTGATTTATAAAAATAATGGAAACAAGTTTGATTAAAATTAGGGATGGGTCGATGATAGTTTTATCGATACTCGCATCTCGATACCGATACACGATATTTTTCACGATATCTCCGATATTTCGATACTCAACACCGCCACTTCTACTAGTTTCAATATAAAATAGAATGTTGGTAGAACTGTGTAATGTCAGTGAAATTAATTAGGGACACATATTTACTGAGACAAAGTTTAAAACCATCAGTGTTGTCGTTTTTAAACTCTACATTAAACACTTAAAAGCAAAACGTATTTTTGAAACAGTCCACTTTTATAAGTTTTTGTTCAAAAATACTAGCATTCTCACTCTTTCGAAGTCAAGTCAACTTCTTTTTCTATTACATATGAGTACTACTCTGCTAAATATATTTAAGAGAAAACTGTTGCATCCGCTAATTTGTTTAGTTTTGGAAATGTTGAATTTGTTTTCCAGTAATCCAATACACTAAAAAGAGGAGGTGACTAATTGTTGAGAATATACAGTATTTTTTGGGGGGAGGGGGGACAGTTAACTGGCAGTGAATCTGATACAGCATTATTTTTATGCATATTGTTACTCTACAGGTAACACACTACGGACAATTTCTCAGGCTTTGCAGTAGGTGACATCTAAAATAAAATAAAGAAGAGTTTATGAACTGATAGATATTTAAGGGTATGTGGTAGGGGAAAATGCGAAGTTCAACCAATGCTTGTACCTGTTGTAACTGTCAGCAACAGACTGAACACTTTCAAGGAGAGAGTGTCATATATTTGTCGCCTTCCTATTGGTTAACATTTAGCTCTGATTAGGTAGGTATATGTTCGTTAAAATGTTCTACTTACGGCTATAATATGTTGAGATTTTAAAATAAAATAAAAATTGCAAAATATCACCAAAGTACCGATAAAGTAACGAGCGAAATTTCTGAAGTGTCATGAGTATCGTGTCATGTTTTGAAAAATTCCGCGACAGGTAAAATGAATTCTCTTGTTTCTTTTGGGAATGTCCTCAAAAATCCTCTTCATTCTGCAGGATCTTATTTAACTGATAAACTGCAAGGGAAATGACACAATCTTATTGTACAAAATATGTACTTCCCAACTAAATATTTAGTTTGTGTCATGTATATTTTTTTCGCAGATTGAACCACTTGGACATATTCCTTGTTATTTGTTAGAATTTTGCAATACTTACACTTTTCTCAAATAGGAAGTTATTTATTTTTTATCTTTTGGCCATGCGAAGAGAACGAATTTAAAAGCCCTTCCATAACGACAATTCTTAAACATTTTGCTATAGCTTAAAGTCTACATTCCTATAATCTTCTTACTCTATAAAATCATTACGAATAATATAACTTATGCAAATGTTTATCCCGATTTACTGATTTAAACAGAGGACTAGGTCTTTGAAAGAACAGTTTGTACAAGAGTGGAGAAATTCAGGTGAAGAAAGATTCTTTTTGTTACATAAAGGGCCTAAAATCCACTATATATAACCACAGTCCCTTGTTTTGTCAACTGCAACCTGAGATGAATGAGCTGGTGCGTTGTCAGCCAGAAGACGAACAACTTTGGAGAGTATACCGCGTCGTTTCGTAATCAGAGCTGCTCGTAACTTGCTCAGAAGATTGCAGTAGAATCTGTCAGTAATGTTTCGACCCTTGGCAAGATAATCTGTAAGGATGACTCCAAGGCAGTCCCAGAAAACTGAAAGCATAACCTTCCCAGCTGACTTTCGCACCTTTTCATTTTTGGGAGGGGGACGGGGAATCGGCATGTTTCCATTCCATGCTCATGGTTTTTATCTCTAGATTATACTGATAGATCCATGATTCAATCATGGTTACCAGACGATCAAAAACGTAATCTTCATCCTGTTGCAACAGCATCAACATCTGTTTTGAAAGATCACGCCGTGTTTGCTTCTGAAAAGAGATCAGCAAACGTGGAACCCACCGTGCAGACAGCTTAGACATGTGCAGTTCGTCATGAATAATTTTCCACACACTACCTTTATTAAGATGTGTCTCATTCATGGTCATTTGGATGATTGTTCGTCTGTCTTCCAGTATTAAACACTCCACTTTCTTCACTGTGACATCATCGTCTATCATTGACAGTCTACCAAATCTTGGCTCATCTGTCGGATCATTGCTCGTCTGTCTTCCAATATTAAACACTCCACTTTCTTCACTGTGACAGCATCGTCTGTCATTGACGGGCTACCAGATCTTGACTCATCTGTCAGTGACATGTGACCAGTTTGAAAATTCCTTTTCCACCTCACAATAGTGTCATACGATGGGCAACCATTTCCATAAACAGTCGTCATCTCATCATGGATTTCCCGGGCAGTTTTGCCCTTCAAATGCAGGAACTTGATCACACTACGAGCCTCAATTTTCTCCACCTTACACCTCAGTCACTTCTGGCACTCCCTTACAAAAGGACTTAAATCACTGAAACTACCAACATTGTGTCCCAAGGGATCTCTGAAAAATTTTCATCACTCTAGCATAAAAACTACCACGTGATAACTAAAAATTTATGACACCCACTCGCAAAGCGAAAATACACTAAATGGGACTATAAAATCTTTAAGTACATAAATAAACTCTCTAAATGTTCTTAAAAGATAGCGTTCCAACTCCTCTAAGCAATCAAAATGACAAAATATATTTAATTTTCTATACTTCTTGCAGAGTAAGTAAATTCACGCCAATATGGGAAGTGTGTTGTGAAAACTTTTCATTTTAGAAAAGTTAAACACGAACGCGTGGCATTTCCATCGTACTGATTAAAAAATCCCTCTACTGCATTTGCTCACAAATTCAATGAGACTTGTGAAAAGCATTGCATCAATATTTACTCAGTCACAGCTTTACAGACAATAGAATGTTGGCTGACGTTGGGGGAATATCTTTTTAATGGATGACAATCGACCAGTTTCTATCGACGTTATTCGTTGTGCATAATTCCATTTTGTGCCTTTCTCTTGTTACTTCGCGTGATAAATGCATATCATGTCAGATTGTGTGTTGGTCACTGGTTATGTCGTTTGTTTTATCCTTCCTGCCCTTGGTGGAATTTAACTGCTTGTTGTTTTCTGCAATGTATTTACTGACTGTTTCTAAAAGTTGTTCTCGAACTAAAACGCGGTAAAGTTTCGGATTTTAATGCCTTTGCTGTGTACCAGAAGAATTAATTTATTATCAATAGTGCAAAGTCACTATAATCAGAGAGTTCTATTCACATTCATATAACTTTTTCTACTAGTTACTTCACTGAATATTCTACAAACCCTACTTCAGATGATGGTGAAATGGTTTCCATTTTAGGTATAGTAGGAATACAGAATAATAAATCGAAGAAGCAGGATGTTGCTTGAAATTTCATACTCTTTGTATTACTTCGCGGCAAACAAAAGAATGACGTAACAGTACAAAAATGCTGCAAGTATCTGAAAGTTGAAAACTATATAACTATATATCTAACAGTTCTATTTAACAAAAACCGGCAGCTTACATTTTCCGTGATATTTGTAATGATTTGCCATATCTCGTACAGACGCGAGCAAATGTATTCCGATGCGTACAAGCCTGACCTACGGGAGGGAGGCGGGTTTCTTATCAGTTAGTTGCACCAGAACGGTTCAGCTTCCTTATACTTGACCAGCAAGTTCGATGCACAGGTATTTAAGTCTCAATGGAAAGTAAAAACAATTTTGTCACATGAAACGTATGTGGTTTTATACAACTCTCCAGTATCAACTAAGGTATTAATCGATCTTTTTCTTAACGGCGTCATTTCCTCTCTCTCCCTCTCTCGCACACGCATACCTCGACCATTTTCTTCTTTTTAAATGCATTTTCAATACTCGAACTAGGAGTTTTATCTGGAACGAAATACTTCTATCTTTCATAGGTTAGCGATAATTAATATAATATTAAACTGTGTGGTACTTAGTGTATCTTGTTCCAAAAATTAATACATTATTTCCTTTGTTAAAGTTCTCAAGATTAGTTTATATGGACATACTACTACAATAAATAGAGCCCCAAATTACCAAATGACTTGACACCAAATGACTTTTAACTACAAACGAAATAAATAAACAAATTATTTTGTTTGATAATAGCAGTTGAAATACAAACTCACGTTAGCGTCATCGGCATGTTGGAGGTTTCACGGAGGAGCTCTTTAAATATCATACAACTGATATGATGCATTTCAGTTTTAGCCTCACGTAGAAACCATCGAACTAGACCGGGTCTGAACTCGCTACCTTCGGATCAGAATGCCGGCACCTAAGTCATCCTGGTCAGCTTTTAGTGGGCGGTGGAGGGGAACGTCAGTGTTGATCAACAGGTAAACCTGACCTTTGTTTTCACTAGGCTAAACTAAACGATCATAGAATGTTGTTCCCCTTGCCGCTCCAAACCCCTCGACCTTGATGGCGTGGGTATAAAATTCTTTTATAATTATAACTTCAGAGGTTATTCATGGAAAAATCAAGAAAATTAATTTTATTTTTCCTAAGAATAGTGATTAAGAGCACCCGGACGGAGACCGGCGGATCCGTGGTGCAAATACCGGCTATGACATTGAATTTTTCAGTATGACTCTACCTAAAACTTCTCCTGCTGACGGATAGTGTAAAAGAAGAATCAATTTGCATGTGATATTTTAATCAAATTATTTGGAGCTATTTTTTACGAAATCAGGTATAATAAATAATTTCTCAGGTAAAGTATAATTTGTGATGAAACACGTTAAAAAGTTTCTTGTTAAATCCTTGTTACAGTTGGTGAATTTTAATAACAGGTTTGGCATTTACCATAAATTTCGCTTTTCAATTATGCTATTCGCACACAATTTTTGTTAGCATATTTTAGTTAAACGGTCCTCAAAATATGCATTTCCTGTGAAATCGCCATTATAATAATTCTTCTTACAACTAGGTGACACAGAACTTGGAATCAGTAAACACAAGGCACATGTTGTTTGTAAAAAAAAATGACATCTCTGTAATTATGTTTACGTTGACTCCTACTTAAAATCCAAAGATAAGAGTCACTCCAGACAAGACTCATTGTGACTGATAGGGATAATGAACCTATTAAAATGATCTCTTGTTTAGCTTCATCTGCCTGCTAAGTTATACTTTTTCTAAGCTAAGAGAGTAATTTCGATAGGGGACGCTTTGGAACATGTGACGCGGGAGATGTACAAAAGTTCACCAAGCGCATGCGTAGACAGACCTAATAACCTATTTGCCCATAGCAATCAACACGTGCTTCATCTGTAACAACGTACTCAAACTCTGGGAAAAAAATCTCCAACATCTGCACAACATCTGGAAGGAATTGGCAACTGGTCGCTTTTGAAAAGTCCTGGCCATGCTTTCTTTGGGGTTTTATTGATTTACAACCACAGCCATGCTCTAAGGGAAGCCAAGTTTGTACGTTGTTGGAGTGTTCTTGCAGATTATCAAACTTTTAGAAATGGCTTGTCACATCAGTCGGTTTATCTCAATGATCCAGACTCCTTCCATGAACTAATGGAGACATTTACACAGGCCTACTTCGTTGGTGTAGCGATTACGTTTAAAGTTCAGACTATGCCTATTGGGTAATTTAGACTGTTCGTTCACTGACGTTTTAGTTAGTGGGATGAGGTGCCCTTCCAAGCAGGTAGCGACGAATCTAGTTGGGGGGGGGGGTATGTTTACTTAGTCTGAAGCAAGTGAGTGGTAAAGGCGCGCGAGTGAAGAAAGCACTGTTGACAATAATATTAGTGAGCTCACTGTCCACGTTTCAGGATTGTCATCATCCGACTTCGACTGAAGCCTTGCAACGCTGTTTTCTACTGTACGCGACACGGTTTCAGTATGCTACCCCTCCTGCCAGTAAAGTGTTACCTGGTAGACAAGCCAGTAGTTAAAATGTCAGTGAATGAACAGTAGCTGTGTAATTAGTATATATTTTTTAAATTAATGTCCTCCCACGTTGCCATATCGGACGATAAATAAAATGATTGACATGATGCTCAAATGAGTTTAAGGTAGATTTACCGTATGTTCATTCTTCCGAAAAATCCCAGATGAAAACCTTATCCAGATAACTCATTCTAACAGAGATTTGAACTCAAGACCTGTTGAACACGAGGCTGACACGCTACCACCTACGCTACTTAGGTGGGAGTGTAATTTAATAACAAAACATTTTTTGGGCTGTATTGCTTAAAACGTAGAAGATGGAGAATTGTCGTGCCCTGTATTCTTCAATATGGCTATATGTGTTGTAAGAAATTAATAATAAAAATTGATATGAATTAAACAAGATCACACAAAATAAATAATTATAATCTACACAATGTACAAAAAATGGGAAGCCGTATTTTGAAGGAATATGCCATTGACTTTGGACTTGAAGATCTCTTGTGTCATATGCTGGGAGCTTCAGGCCTTTGATGTTCCGTGTCTGAGAATTTCTATACATCCACTTTGTCTACCTTTACCTCCAGTGGGGCTTCTGTGTTACATGTGGAGGGTGTGACGAGATACCGAGCTCAACAGATTGCCAAATCATTAGAGCGCCCTAGTGAGAGTCTACTTGACAGAGAAAACTGCTTCAATAATCGGCAAGCTCCTGGTATAATGCGACAGGGCACGCTTGCTAAAGTCGGCATTAAAGCAGCTAACACCTACACTAGCATCCTCACCCCAATGACGACCTGGGTGATTTGCTGTGTCAAGGTCACAGGCGTCAGCCGTAAAAGTATCTCAGTGTCTCTCATTGTCCTCTCCTAAATGTTTACCACAGGTTCGTTCTATAGCGGTTGTATACAATATACACATTGTACATGTCTACCGAAAAAAGTTGGGTGATTGCCTTATCAAAGTGATTCCCTTAGCACATTGCAGAGCCTTCGTGAGTTGTACAACCACCATCCTATTGTACAGCACATCCAGGACGCACTGTACGCGTTTCACACGCTTCTGACGTTAGCACTAGCATGGATTCCTGGTCACGTTGGCTTGCCAGGTAAGGAAATGGATTCGACAGCTAAGGCGGCAACCATAGAGCTCAGTATTATCATACCTTTAGGAATACTTTAGGCTTGTGCGGAAAGCGGCACGCCGTGCAGGTGAGAAAACAGGCTTAGAGGTGGAGGAGCTTCCGGTAAACTGGGCGATCTCCTGTCGTTTATCTCCTCGGTAGGAAATGAGTTTGGCTCGGTTGCGTATTGGGCACTGCCACTTTTCACGGTCAACATTTTCAAAGGGGACTCTACTTCAGTTTGTCTGCTCTGTAATTAGGTTCTCTCGGTCCGTCATGTGCTGCTAGATTGTTTTCATCTAGCAGACCTTCGGGAGTCTCTGCACAGCTGCCGGTCAGCTTGGTGGGGGACCTGATGGATGATAACAGAACAGTCGAAAAGGTTCTTTGAATTATTGAGAGAGTTAGTGTTAGGAATAGAGTTTTTTTTTTTTTTTTTGTTACATAGTCTATCCTTGGCGTTTGCCATTGTTGTTTATATTTTATAGTTATATATCTCTGTTTTATATTTAATATTGAATAGTAATATTTATATATGGTCTTCTCCACAGTTAAAGACCTGAAGCTTTCCTGGCGACGAATATGCTCAGTTTCTTCTCGGGCAGCAAGCCAGGTGAAAAGACGATTAGAAATCGATTACAAAAGCTAGGAAAGGGAAACCTGTAATACAGCAAGCGTCAGATAAGCCTACCGCTACAACCTGCATCCCGTTTACCGGCAATCTATCCGGCAGAATCAGCAGAATTCTCGTCAAATACAACATAAGGACTATCCACAAGCCACATCCGAAGATTAAACATCTGTTGAGACCAGTGAAAGACAAACTGGACTTCCAAGTTCCGGGAGTGTACCGCATTCCCTGTGAATGTAGGACACCGTATACAGAATAAACCGGAAGGACCATCGCTACTAGAATAAACAAACATAAACGGAACATTCGTTTAATGCAACCTGCGAAGTCTGAGCTGGCAGAGCATTGTTTTGATAACGACCTTAGAGCCAATTTTCGGCACGACCATCTTTGCAATATGCAACAGTTACTGGGAGCGGAGAATTAGGAGGTTTTGGCCATTTCCTCTGAAAGGAGCACGCTTAACCGTGATGCTGGATTTCAGTTCAGCTTCTCTTGGAAACCGGCCTTAAAAATGGAAATCCATCGATTTAAGAAGCAAAGATCAATACAGATTGATAATCAAGTTATATAGTTACGTTTCTTTGATCCAATAAATTTTATACACTCACGCCATCTGTTGACCTGGCATTTAATTTACTGAAAATATTCTTTTGCTCAGTAATACGAATTTTGATAGTGTTCTGTCTTTATTTATATTTTTCTTACATTTAGTGTTTCATTTGTAGTTATAATATTTAATAAATATCCTGATGATGTGAGCGATGCACACTCCCGAAACGTCGATTTCTAATCATCTTTTCACCTAGCTTGCTGCCCGTAAAGAAGTTGAGCATTCTCCATAGTCGTTTGTAATTCGTTTTATTTTTTATTTATATTCCATAGATATATTTTAAATTAGTATTTAAATTGATATCTGGCTTTTTCTATGATTGTTTTTAAAGGGCGCTGATAATAAATCTTGCAGTTGAACGTCCATAAATATAAATCATTTTAGCGGGTTTCACTTCATGAAGGCAGAATGGGCTATGCTTTTCTTATAGATGAATCAATGCACCTTTGCCATATGTATATTTTCGAATGCGACAAAGACAAATTATGAAATACGTCGAGGAAAACGATGGTATATAGATGTCCATTTTTAAAATAATAAAATTTAAATTTTTTAAAAACAGATTTTTAACCCTTCTTAGGTTAAAACATGGTTTTGAGCCAAACATATTGCAATAAAAGTTCTGGATTATCACTGGTTTTCATAGACCACGTTGATATTTAGATTACATCAATATATCTAAACATTTCTTTTAGAACCTAAAGTTTAAAACAAAATATTTGGATTCTACGTTTATGCAATGGGAAAGTGTAGCGCTGGGTAATTCTCGTTCTGCACGTCCACGTAAAAACTTCCAGCGACAAAGTTATCAAGGAAATAACGAAATTATTTTTTATCTATAAATAGAAAATCTCCAGAATCAAGGTATCCATGAATCAACAGTTTAAGGCAAATGTTTGCAACGCGCAAGGCACAAACGTGGTGTTCGTACCTTGGAGATATTAAAAAGCAATTGCGGTATGACAGTTCAAGGGGGATTAGGGGTCCTACTTCAGCGGAGCTTTCAGTCTCTGAGTTTGAAGAATTTGAGGCGTGTGTGAGTTTAACAAGTTCTCCAGTAATAGTGTGCATTGCAGTTAAGCGATCGGACCGTTAAGATAAACGAAAGCGCGGTAATCGCGGCGGCGGGACATACGCGGCTGCACTATGGCGGATACTCCATTTGTGCCTTTATGACGCTATACTTTGAGAGGATTATAGTGTGCATCCTCCTTGCAGGTGGAACAAACTCCTGCCACCTCCATTAGCAGTTCTTACCGTATTACCCGTACTGAAGTTCTAAACCACGCAAGCCCTTGTCTAGCCCGCCTCGGTAGCGTGGTGTTAGCAGTCTGCCTCACGTTCAAGAGGTCCTAAATTCGAATCTCGGTCAGGGTGAGTTACCTGGATAAGGTTTTTCCGGGGTTTTCCCTTATCCTGAAAGACGAATGTCGGGTAATTCTAAGCTCCATGGACCCCGGGCTCATTTGAGCATCATTTCACCCATTCCATTCATCGTCCGATATGGCTTAACGTTGGAGGACGTAAATCACACACAAAAGAGAGCCCTTGTCTAAAGAATTTGGTACTCGTTTTTAAGAATTGGTCTGTACTCTACTCAGAGCGTATTCCGAACTAGTTACAACTTATCTTGTACATTGCGTTTATGTTTGCTATCTGTCAATATCCAATGTAGTTCATAATTTTTCTACACACACACTCCGTCTATTTCCTACTCTGTCTCGAGGTTTTTAAACGTACCTTTGATGTTAAGGGTAGTAGACCGTAACAATTAAGACACTGACCTTCATAAACAGTTGTCACCCAATATTTAACTCCCTGATTTTGTACTATGCTCTCATCTTGTACCGCGGACTCCCTGGTTACACTGGGCAACAAAAAATAATTTTGGAATATTTCGAGCACTTCAAGAGGCAACTCTTACTAATTTTGGGCTGAGAAAAACAAATATGAAAACGAAAAATGTTTATTAGCTCTAGTTTCTATGCTATACACAAGGTGGAAGTAGTACATATTAACGGATTGAGGGGAAAAGATACATTTTAATTACATACACGATAACAACAATGAAAGTGCATTTGATTCTCTTAACTATTATTTACATGCTAAGAGCTCTAAATTGCTGGAAAAATACTTCGCAGATAGACGTGTCTGAAGAGAATCATGTGGTGGCCTATTGACTTCGACGTCTTTTAGCTTGCCTCTTGTGATGGAGTTCCACAGAATTCCTACACAAAGACCAACAGTAATGCGCAAACATTACTTTAAAAAAAATCCAACGGCCCTGATATCTTTGTTCCATAACAGAAATGTCCTGGTGGAATCTCTCTCCATGTTCATCACTAACAGCTCCACAACTAGGAGGGAAAAGTCTAGGTGGGAGTGGAGAAAATGGATCTTAAGGTACATGTTACATCCAAAGTTACGGTATTTTTGTAGGAGCACTGTCACCAAATGCTTGTAGCTGTCATCTCTTTTGTTGCCTAAAAATCCATGAACAACACCCCTGAAGGCTTCCCAAGCTTCCTTTTCTTTCCCCTCCAAAATTTGGTCAAATGCAGGATCCTTTACAAGTTTTCTTACTTGTCGTCCGACAAAAATGCCTTCCGTAACTTTTGCATCACTTAATTTCCAAAATTTCTCTCTGATTCTGTTTTGTTATTTGACAGGTGTTCCAACTCCCGAAAAAATTCTTCCAAATTTAAAATCTTCACTTTAAAATATGAAATGTCACTTTATCTTCAAAACAAGAGCTAATCTATCATTTTTGTGGTGACTTTTGAATTCATCAGATGGAAATACATGTACTTTCACTATTTTTAAGCCCGAAATATTTTCATTGTCGCCCAGTGTTATCTTCGTACATTGTGTATATGTTTGCTCTCTGTCAATATCCAGTTAGTTCATAATGTTTCTCCACACACTCCGTTTATTTCCCTGACCCGCTATACAAACGCAAGCCGTTCTCGAGGTTTTTAAACGTTCCTTTGATGCTAAGGATAGTAGACCATAACAGTTAAGAGACTGGTCTTCATAAACATTTATCATCCAATATTTAACTACCCCATTTTGTACTACACTCTCATCTTGTACCGCGGATTCCCTGGTTATTTTACCGAGCGGTATGGTTCAGGCGGTTACGTCAGTAGCCCACATTCGGGAGGTCCAAGTTCAATTCCGTGGCCGACCTACCTGATCCATGGGGTTTTTCGGGGGTTTCCCCAGGTCGCCAAGTGAACGCTGAGTAGATACATCCCCCGACTTAACTGTCCCATCACTTCATCTCCATTATCATTTTACATCATTTCTCATTTGGTGATCTCTTTTAGGGTAGAAGTGTCGGCGGATGTCTAGGTGCTGTATGGCAGAATGATATGCTCCTGGTAAACACTTCCTCATCCGGTAGGAAGCTTTCCGGTCTCCGGGTGGCCTGATGGACCATTTCAGGACCACGGCGGAAGGGATGGTGTTTGTGGTGTCCTGCCGGGGAGTTTCCAACCGGTAAAGGTTTAGGACCCTGCCCTCTGCACCATTGTGTCTCCTTGGGTTTGTACATCTCTTCTCTCCTCATCCTTCCTTCCGGGAGTACCCCACTTAGGGGGATGGCACAATAGACCAAGTTTGGACCTCCATGCCAAATCCCCTCCATAACATAGTCCAGTCCTCTCCCTGGTCGTTCTACAGTATACATACGTATTTCTTCCATGTATCACTATGAATTTGTCTTTATACGCTAAGCAATACGCTTACAGAGGTATCTAGAAAAGTAGATACTAGTATTCGAAAAACCTTTACTACTTCCACTTCTGCCTTAGATTTCATCGCATCTATAAGGCATTTTAGAAGATGTGACATCGTGGTAACTGCTTTAAAATAAACCTGATGTGTTGCACTCACATGAATTTTTCTATTCGTGTTCAAACGTTCTTACAAATGCTTATTCCTCTATCTACTTCATGTTGATCTAAATATTTTCATAATTCATTTTATTGTTGATTTATCTTATAGGTGCAAGAGAACTACGGCAGTCCAATATGCTTTAAGAGCTGGTCCCTATATGGAGGCTTTCTAGATTCTAAGAAATAATCATCACCTAGAATTGTCATGTTTTCTTCTTTTTTCAATAAAAGATTCCGGGTTAAAAGGCCGTGGTCCACTGGGCTTCCTCATCTCTCTCCCAGACGTTTCACTTGCAACTGCGACAAGCACCATCAGTGGCGTTGATTAACTGCGAAGAGAACAAGGAGGGCTATTCAACGCCACTGATGACGCTTGTCGCTATTGTAAGTGAAACGTCTGGGAGAGAGATGAGGAAGCCCAATGGACCACGGCTTTTTAGCACAGAATGTTTTATTAAACAAGACGCCGGCCGTGAAAACCTTCGTTTATTAATTTTCATGCTTTTTTTCTTTGTGTTTTGTTCTTTATACTTCATTTTAAAAGTCACATTGACAATGTCGAAATGTTCAGGGAGTGATCATTGAAAACTTACATTGCGTTTTTTGTTTTTCTCCAACAAAGATTTGAATCGCGCTCTCTCTCTTTGTCTCTCTCTCTCTCTTTTTAATTTTACGTCCTCCAACGTTAAGTCATATCGGACGATGAATGGAATAGGTGAAATGATGCTCAAATGATTCCAGTGTTCATAGAGCTTAGAGTTGCCCGACATTCGTCTTTTAGGATAAGGGAAAACTCTTGAAAAAATCTTATCCAGGTAACTCACCATGACCGAAATTCGAACTCGGGACCTCTTGAACGTGAGGCAGACACGCTACTACCACGCCACCGAGGCGGGCGAATAGCTATCTCGAAAAATAGTTTTGGTCTAGCTTTAATGAAAAAATAAGACATGGATAATCTTTCCAAGCTCATCCACATCTCTAAATATATACTCTTTCTATAATATCATTTGATTTAGACAAAAGCGTTTACTGCCAAGGGTAGTAAAAGGAGACTCGTAACTGCCCACCTCGGTAGCGCAGATGGTAGCGTGTCTGCCTCATGCTCAAGAGGTCCCGAGTTCGAATCTCAGTCAGGGTGAGTTACCGGGGTTTTCCCTTATCCTGAAAGACGTGACGGGTAACTCTAAGCTCTGTGGACCCTGGGCTCATTTGAGCATCATTTCACCCATTCCATTCATCGTCCGATATGACTTAACGTTGGAGGACGTAAAATTAAATAGAGACAGAGAGAGGAGAGAGAGGAGAGAGACAGAGAGAGAGAGAGCGCGCGCGATTCAAATCGTTGTTGGAGAAAAACAAATCACGCTAAGTAAGTTTTCAATGAACACTCCCTGAACATTTTGACATTGTTAATGCGACTTAAAGTGAAGTATAAAGAACAAAAAAGAAATATGACTTAACGTTGGATGACGTAAATTACAACAACAACAAAATACAAAAAAAACAGCAGGACCTCTGCGGTTGAAATCCAGCTAGGACTACCCTGCCTGACTTAGGTTTTTTCAGGTATTTTTATAACTATTAATGCCAAGAGGTACCCTAAACTTAAGTTCTATAAGCTTACCTTCCAAAGTATACTTATTCCAACCTAAAAACCCACAAGTCAGCCTACAGCATCCCGAACAAACCTTACCTGCGGTTAAACCCAAAACGGGTGGGCACGCAGCAAAAACCTTCTGGCTAAATACAGCCAGCCAGCACGACGAGCGAGCAAAGTATACTTCCCATTACCTTACAGTGTCATGTCTACTGCGTGTATAGGTTATTAAAGGCCTTCAACGTTAAGTTCTATCAGACGATGAATGAAATGAGTGAAATAATGCTCAAATGAGCACAGAGTCCATAGAGCTTAGAGTTACTACACATTCATCTTTAACGATAAGGGAGAGTCCTGGAAGAAGCCTTATCAAACTAACTCATCCTGACCGAGATTATAACTCGGGACCTCTTGAACGTGAGACAGACATCCTACCTGTCCATTGCCTGTAGTATTATAGGTAGTTAGAAGAAGCTTTAAAGACCTCGAAATAATGATGCAGACAATCTGATTACGTTTAAGAAACATGTGAAATGAAAAACAATCTCAATGAATGAGTATTCAATTAAACTAATAGTCGTGTTTCTCTAAACTTAAAAGTAAAAGACACAGAATAACGTAGTTTTGTTTTGCAACTGAGTTATTTTTAAGACAAAAAAATGCAAAGGTTAAACAAAATACTTTTAAAATTATAGACATTGTCAAATTCAATCCTAGTATCTGTGTTGACGTAAAATAAGCATGTTATACGCGTAATAGAAGCTTCGATACGCTGTACGGTGATTTAGGGTAGTAGTCGGCACATTCTGCATCACAAATCAATTTTCAGCAGGGGCAGGTTAGGCCTGACGTGCAGCTTTAATCATATCCCCTCGTTATGTATGGCGGGTTGCGTTTCGTGTGACGTCAACTTCTGCCAACCGTTGGTGTAGGGGAAATGAACAGCTCTGGATTCAAGCTAAGCCAAACACCTTGTTGTGCTTCAACGAAATCTGCATCAGTTATATGCATGCTAACATTTTCTGATGAAAGTAGTAGATATTTACTTCCAAAATCGGCGAAAAAGGAAACGTCATTTAAAAATTGAAAAAACGAGACCGGACATTAATTCCAGGCACATAGCAGTACTAAAGCTTAAGCCCATCGTAAATGTTCAAAACTTAGAACTAATTTTCTATACAGTAATTTATTTAGACCGAAATTCTGGTATGTATTAAGTGTTTTGATTTTGAGCTAGCTCATTCACACACACTTTTATGAACATGCACATTTTACCTTTCCTACCACATGCTCAATAGTCACAAGAAATATTGATTCTGCCAAAAAGGTTCTACAGTGCAGATACACCTTAAGCAGAAACACGTTTTGAGGCTGTCTAAGTTAAAACAGTTAAAGGTACATGTCCAAATGTGTGAAATAAAAACTGGGGTATATAAAATTTTGTACTTAAAATTCAATATCTTCTTAAGATGCAACATAAAGATTTCGACTAAATTTCCATAACAAAATCTATTCTTCACACTGAAAATGTTTCGCTATCTTTGTTTATTTATTTATTTATTATTATTATTATTATTATTATTATTATTATTATTATTATTATTATTATTATTATTATTATTATTATTATTATTATTATTATTATTATTATTATTATTATTATTATTATTATTATTATTATTATTATTATTATTATTATTTGTGATTTACGTCCTTTAACCTCTAAGTCATATCGATGAATGAAATGTGTGAAATGATGCTCAAATGGGCCCAGGGCCCATGGAGCTTTGAGTTACCCGACATTTGTATTTTAGTATAAGGGAAAACCCCGGAAAAAACGTTATCCAGGTAACTCACCCCGACCGAGATTTGAACTCGGGACTTCTTGAACGTGAAGCAGACATGCTACCATCTACGCTACCGTGGCGAGCTTTTATTTTTTATTTTCACTGAATAGCTTCAAAGATTTTGATTTACATATCATATATTTAAGCCATTTCCCTAAAAAAAATGTATCTAATCTTGAATTATCTGAAAGTCATGTGTAAAGTACTTAATCCGAAGTGAATTTCGTAGAACTGACCAACGATAAGACGAAGTTTTTGCTCGCCTGTGTAGCGTAGGTGGTACCATGTCTGCCGGACGTTCAAGAGGTCCTGAGTTCGGTCGGGGGGGTTGGGGGCTTTTCTTTATCCTAAACGATGAATGTCTGGTAGCTCTAAACTTTATGTACCCTAGGCTCATTTGAGTATCATTTCACCCATTTCATTCTTGTCAGCATATAGCGGCCTGCTTAAACATAGCATCGGTTTCCCGTAACTACCCTGTACCAAAAACGAAATATAAAATGAAATTATTTCTGCAGACGTTAATGGTTAACGTGGAGAATAGTTCATAGAAGTATATAAACTATATAAACCTTTATCTATTGGACCTCAAAACATTTTTAGTGAACTTTCGATATGGAATACAATGAGTACTGTATCTTAGGTTATAAATTAGAGAAATATAAAAGTATCACAAGTCATACGATACACTTTGAAAATACATACATAATATTTCGGAAACTTAAAACTGCAAGAAAAATACTTATAATTGTAAGTAGTTTAACGGGCTCTACATTTATATTTAAATACCAGAGTTGGTACTTATATTCAGTATATTCCAAGAAAACCCCTCCATCCCAAAACACATTTTATATAAAGCAGTTTTTAACTTTAATGTATTTATTTATAAAAAGGTTTACAATGTAAAAATATCTTCCTGTATCCAACGTTCATGCTTTTATCCTCTTCCTCCCAATCAAATTCCTCCATACCTAATTCATTTATTCCTCTTTCAATATTTTCCATCCATTTAAGTCTAGGTCGACTACGTCTTCCTCTTTCAGGTGAGTTCCATTCTAAAGCTTGTTTTAGTAATCTTATCTCAGACATTCTGCGGAAATATCCGTACCATTTTATTTAACTATATTGTATAAAATCTGAAATAGAATTTTGAACTTTCATGAATTGTCTTATCATTTTGTTAGATTATTTTTATAATTTAGTGTCTATTTTGAACTTTTATATTCTCAAAAAACTGGTTAATGTTCATTAGACCTGTATCAATACACTATATCTTTAAGATACCTTCAGGACAAACAAAATGCATAAATTATTTTTTCTGAAAATATTCTCAGAGATGCTAATCATTCTGGATGTATTTTGTATCACTGGTAGACGTAAGGGTTAGACAGAATCTTACCACCATAAAAATGTAGATCTAGTTAAAACAGACAATTTGTCATCTAAATTTTTTCCTCTAACTATTTCCGATATATTCCTTGTTATTTGTTTAAAATTTCAAATATATATGCGTTTTTCATCTGGGAATTCGTTATTCATTTAGTTTGCATGGTCAAGAAAAGACAAAGGAATTTCAAAGCTATCACATAGTGAAATGAAAGTACGCGTAGCTGTAAATGCAATGCATAAGAGCAGTTTTGTTTCTGGAGGGGGAAACAAAATTTCAATTTCTATTCCATTTTGGATGGAATGCAAAACTTGACTTTATCTAGCATTTTCAGAAAAAAAAATTAAATGGCGTCTCTTTGGCAACGATTCGGAGAATGACTTTACAGTTGGTATATGCAAACTCGAAGGCTCTAGCAAGGAGTACAGCGCAGATCTAGTTTTAATCGTAAACAGGAGCTACATTACTTACTCATGCAGGATGGCCACTTACCATAATACTTTGCAAGGGCATCGATCCTAATAGCATGTGTCAAGAAATATCTGAGAGGTAACGACTCGAACATTCGCAAAAAGAAACAAGGGGATGAATCACAAATGAGGCGTGAAAAACCAACGAGAGATATGCATTCAGGCGCATCCTCGAGAAAAACAAGCTAACATCTTAACCTTCCAGCTAAGCCTAGAGATTACTGATTTCAGAGTTATTTTCTGACAAATAATAACACAAAGCAAATGCAATGTGTGTACAAGGGAACGTGGCAGTGTTTCTGGGATTCTAGAGTTCTTTTTTATTTAATGTTTGTAGAACCTTTTATCTGTATTCGAAACAAACGCTGGGGAATCCAATTTGTTATTAGTATGGAGTCAAGTGAGACATACACACATTAGCGTGGTACGCATGTCAGGTAAGCGGCTTACTTGGGTAAGCGGTGAAGGGGAGTGAGTTCGGAATATTTCACCTGAGTGGCAAGAAGGCACGTTTCGTACCGACGGTCCCACCAACTCTCGTGTTGGGTTGAGTAAAAAGTGCGGCACTAAGACAGATTTTTTCAGATACATGATACTTTTTAAAAGGTAATTGCCTTTACTACGTTCAGATTTATGCTTATCTTACAAGGACTATCACAGCGCTACGCAACTGAATATTTGATGGTAAAAGAAACCATGTGTACCAAAAGTCTGCTGCGGAGTAGAACCCAACGCCCATAAAATCCTGGAAAGTGCCGCATGCAAGTACAGTTCCCCACAAGAAGGAAAGTCTCCGTGGCATGAGACGTAGGGGAATTGGAAAAGTTTCCTACATCCTCCCCCGACAGGTTTATGACACCCCATGCCGGTTCAGTTACAGACGATTCAAAAACATTCTGACGGCTTCTACTTATGTGAATGAATCTTCTCGGTTTTAGTTTATAGAGTGAATAGGGCGTATATTTTTTATCGTTTCTGCTCCTTGTGTAGCATGCGTTCTCTGTCACATAAATTCGCTATCCTTGTCCCACTGAGTAAGGGCGGCACATTCCTTTCACGGACCTTCTTTGCGTTGCTGGACAGTAGCTGCTGGCCGTCCCTCGTCAAGTATGTGTCACATGTAGGGGACGGCGCTCCTTACGTATTCCATGTGTGGACCGCTATCCGTCAGGGGTAAACAATCCTTCCCGCGGTACTTTACCCCTCACAGCAACCTCGCGCTCTCAGGCAAAATAAACACGTATAACTTATGTGCGCAGTGCGTACTTAAAAATATTAACCAACCTGAAAACATTGCTCTTTAATAAGCATTGACTTTTCAATCATTCTTATTAATACAGACAAGATGCAAAAATACAAAACACCCAGTAGAACACGAAGTTTTGGAAAACTTAGAAATCGACTCCCTTAATTGCCAATTCAGATTTAACAAAATATTCTCGTAATAATGTTTCTTTTTATTCCATTATTTAATTTATGTGGGGGCCTTTACTTAAGAAACAAATGAAGCTGCTATTACTCTAACTGTAGGTTTTTTAACGTTGTTTTTAATGCCCTTTACTATTTAGCAATCACATTCCTTCACACCTTCATGTTTGCAGACTCTGTGGAGGTAAAGGGAATGGCTTTGGTTAAAAAAGTTCTTCGTTTTACTAGGGGATTGAACCGGTTCCTACGAGTTAAGAATCCAAAGCTTTTGACCACAGAGGTAGCTTAATAGCAGTGTTGCGTATTACCAAATTATTTATTTAAAAAGCATGGAGGTAGCAGTTAACATTTGCGTGCATAGATCAATGCACTTAAGGTGGAACCCAGGCGGTCTTAGGCCTGCTCAGGGTTAATGCCCTCTGAATACCATCAGCTTAACAATAGGGCCACGGTTCGATAACCGTAGGTACGTATAATGCAAGTAGACTGATAGAAATTGATTATGTGGGCATAACCCCCCTTCATATTTAATGCACTAATCGATTTACAGAGAATACATTAACTTTTCGCTGAAGACATCCGGTTGTTACTTTGTAACGATTGGCGTGTTTATATAAACTATGTAGCAACACTTGGCTCATTACATGTTCATTATGTACTGATAAAAGTATCCTATAGCATTCATTTACATTTAGCATGCTTGTATAAACAAAGTAACAATAGTCTTGCTCATTAAATTTTCATTATTTATTGAAAAAGTCCTACGGCATACATTTACATTTGAGCGAGTAGTCAGCTGCAGGTTTATCGGTCGAGATATTGGCATCATCCGGCATTCCTCAAGGGCAAAGAACCCTGAATTAAACATCTCCATATTTCACTCTCCGTTTCCGTACGGTAGTGACAGTGAGTGCCATATTCAAACTGAACTTTCCCCGGAAATATGTAAACAAAACAAAAGACAAAAGTGCGGAGTTAGATTCATTTGATATACTCTTGCGACTTCTGCTTATCATTACCAATCCGTATAATATATCTTATAATTTTCGAAATTTCTGGTTAATTATTATCACGAAGCATTTCGGATAAGGTTTTCTATACGAAAGTTGTTCATTAATTGTATCTTTTATCATTCCTAAAAGTTTGTAACATAGTTGCATATAATATACTATGTACATCAAGAGATCAAAGTAGACAAACAAAACACGTGCGTTTTGACCGCAGTATTCCTTCACGGTTTGCTTGACGCTTTCGCCCCCTAAATAGACCCTTAAGGAAGTAGTGCTACAAAGGTTTAAAGGTTCACTTTATTTCTTCTAAAGTACTAACGATAGTTCAATTATAAAACAATACACTAAGTGCATTTGTAACTAGCCTAATTTATAAGGCGTAACTCGGAGAAAAGACAACAAGGAAACAAAAAAAAAACCATTATGCATCAGTGAAAAGTGTTATTAATAAGAACTGAAACCAATTTTTTAGGCTCTGATTTAAATTCCTTTACTTTTTATCTAAAGTTAATTTTTATTGCTTTTTTATACATTTGAGTTCGATGTACTTTAAAAAAATCTAATAAAACATAAAGACAAATATATCACGACCTAAGATAATTATTTTATATCGTTACGAAGTGGGGAAAAACAATAATATTGAACGTGTTTAACAAGTTGCATGAAAAATATCTAGAACTTACTATCTATCAAGAGATGAAATTAACATTCGCAGTTTATCAGTGTGTCAGTTTCAAGTACAGTAAAACCTACCTAAAACGCGTCCGTTATATGCAGGAAACCCAGTAAAAGGGAAAATAAATTTCGGAACGGAGCTATTTCCCATGTAAAATTATACTCCAACCCGGAAAACTGCATAATGTGGAACCGGAAATATTTTCGGGAACCATTTGATTAAATAACCTGATTAAAACGGATTACCTTATATGTAATTGTTTACAACGTACATATTTTAAAATGTGTAATAATTTTTAGGGCGACTGTACTTGAACTTAAGTCCTATGAACCATAAAGTCATACTCTGTAATCCTTCGAGGAAAAGCGGTCAGGGTGAGTTACCTGGTTAGGGGTTTTTCCGGGGTTTTCCCTTATGTTTACAGACGAATGTCGGGTAGCTCTAAGCTCCATGGACCCTGGACACATTTGAGCATCATTTCACCCATTTCATTCATCGTCCGATATGACTTAACGTTGGAGGACGTAAGATTACAACAACAAAAAGGAAAGGAAGAAAAGAAAAAAGAAAAGGAAAATAAAAACGTTGCACTCTCAACTCTCGTCCAACAGGCTTGGTAAGGTTACAACTGTTTTGTATTGTGTTCATTCTCAGTTTCGTTGTTACAAGTGATCAAGTACTAGTGGAAGAAAACTGTGAACTTTAGTGAGTTTTAAAAACATAATTCAGTACATAGAGTTCTAAATATAAGACAACGGCGTTGGAGGAAAAAATTAAAGTTATTGAAGAAATCTAAGAGAACAAATGTCTAGCTAAAGAATTAACTGCGTTGTTTAAAGTGTAGAAAACACAGATTTATGAGGTTTTGAAAATATAAAAATTAAAGACGTTAAAATTAAAGAAAATTAAAGAGTGGGTAAATGGAACAGCAGAACATGTGAAAAGCGTCACAAAATATACGTATGACGTATATGACGTATGACGAGCTAAATCGTGCTGTGTTCGAGTGGTTTGTTAGTGCGCGCGCTAAAGTAATTCCCATTTCTGGACCTTTGCTTCAGACTCAAGACTTAAAGACAGCAACAAAATTAGGAAAGACAATTTCAGAGCTTCTAATGGATGACTCGAGAGCTTCAAACATCACCATAACGTTATTTTGTATTCTGTGGGTGTTGAAACAAATGATGTTGATATGCAGACAGTTGAAGATTGGAAACAGACGGAGAAATTAGGTTGTATATAATTTGAAAGTATAGTACATAATATATATCAGCCTGTTAGTACACTTCATTCTATATTATTCCTTTAAATTGTACGACTATTTCGTAACATTTTGTATTCAGTCACAACCCTCTATAAGACGGAAACCTGTGTTAAACGGAAGATAAATGTTGGAATCATCGCGTTCCGTTTTAGAGAGGTTTTGCTCTATTTACTGGTCACGTAAAGAAAAATCCACAGTTGGTGAGGCAAGAAAAGACCCAATTCCAGCTCTGATTAGAGGGATGCAGATGACGTAAGAAACAATGAATTTGCGTGATTAGTGTGCTGCATGTAATTTATATTTATTTGGAATAGATTTGTCCTTTTAATAATAAAAACGCTCAAACTTAGAGGTGATAGAGGAGATACATTTAATGGATAAATTTCATATAGAAACCGCTCTCCGAAATGCTTCGTAATAACAATTAACCCAAAATTTCAAATTTTGTAACGAATTCCATTTATTGAACACAGCTTAAGCTCAAAACTTTTAAAACGATACAATTAAAATACAAGCATACATTACCGAGCGGGATGGCTCAGGCGGTTTCGTCTGTGACCCGTATTCAGGAGGCCCTGGTTCGACTCCCGAGGCTGACATACCTGACCCATGGGTTTTTTCGGGGGTTTCCCCGGGTCGCTAGGCCAATGCTGAGCAGGTTAATTACCTGTCCCTCCATTTCATCTCCATTATCATTTCATATCATTTCTTTCAGGGTAGAAGTGTCGGAGGGTGTCTCGGCGGTGCATGGCAGGATGATATGCTCTGAGGAAAACTACTTCCTCCTTCAGTAAATCGGTTGCCGGCCTCAGCTCCTCTGCTGGGACCATTTCGGGACCGCCAGCCAGGGACCTTTGGGGCTCGGATCGCCTGCCTGGGACCATTAGGGCTCGGCTGCTGGGCTCGTTGACATCCCGTTGCAGGGGAGCGGGTTCGTTGTCCTGATCTGTCGGGGGAGGTCTCTATCCAAACTTTAGGGACCCTGCGCTCTGCACTGTCGTGGCTCCTTGGGTCGGCCGCCCTCTGTCTCCTTCGCCTCGGGGGGGGGGGGGCAATAATGGGCCCAGCATGGTGGCATACGTACCGAATCCCCTGCGTAATGAAATCCCAATCCCAATCCCAGCATACATTACAGAAATTGTTAAAACGTCTATCATCAGTTTCAAGCAAGTTTCTGAATGCATATCAGCAGAAACCGCTGAAAGAATTCTACTCGTGGGTGATAATCAACTGGAGCCCATGTGGCTCTTTTGGCCATAAGATGGATAGAAACATCCTCTATACTTACACATTGTGAAGGAGACATGTATTTGTTATCTTTCGGATACTCAGCCATTCACTCACCTACAGGATCCAACACCTGTTCCCCAAAATGAGTTCGACCTCTTCTTGCTGTATATTCATTTAAGTTTGCTCGCAAGTTCTCTTGTCATGAAAACGTTTATACATGTTTTATGATTACCTCAGACGAGGGTGTTATAGAATACCACTCATATTTCTAAAAATAACAACTGGTTTTTAAATAAAAATCGCCAAATTATCTTGAGTGTATACTTTTTTTATTTTAATTTACGTCCTCCGACGTTAAGTCATATCGGACGACGAACGAAATGGGTGATATGATGCTGAAATAAGTTCGGGGTTGCCCGCCTCGGTAGCGTGGATGGTAGCATGTCTGCCTCACGTTCAAGAGGTCCCGAGTTCGAATCTCGGTCAGGGTGAGTTACCTAGATACTGTTTTTTCCGGGGTTTTCCCTTATCCTTCTAGACGAATGTCGGGTAACTCTAAGCTCCATGGACCCTGGACTCATTTGAGCATCATTTCAACTAATTCTTTCACCGTCCGATATAACTTAACGTTGGGGCGGACGTAAATTAAAAACAAAAAAGTTCGGTGTTCATGGAGCTCAGAGTTACCTAAAACCCTGGAAAAATCTTATTCAGGTAACTCATCCTAATCCAGCTTCGAACTCGGGAGATCTTGAACGTGAGGCACACACGCTACCGTCTACGTTACCGAGGCGGGCTTTGAGTATATACTATAACTAATTGCGATGAACTGTCAATTGTAAAAATAAAAAAACTGCTATTCATTTTGTTATTATAAAAACAATTTATTTATAAAAATGTTAAAAATGAAGGTGAATAGTAAATAGTCGGGTATTATGTAATAAATGGTTTAAAACATTGAAAAATTAATTTGATTTCGATTTCATAAAACATGAAACATTATTGGTTTACAATAGACAAAGCATCTATAAACAAATGTTTGTAAGCCTAGACCATAGATCAAGTCTATGAAAACATAAAAAAGTTCTTTGTTTTTTGTATTTCAATGAATTTAAATTTTTACAAAATTTTCTCTGGCTTTGAATAAGGCTACATTACTATTTATATAAGTAATAATAATTGTTTGTCAACTAATATTATACTCAAAGCTCATTTTTAACTTTATTTCTTTTCAGTACATTTTGTAAGGTTATATGTAGCACTATACTTTCAAGTCGGATATGAAAAAATCCCCGGTATTTCCATAATAACAGACACACCATCTCAGATAGTGAACCTTTAAATTAATGAACAGAACATTACCAGCTAAAAGCCGCCCATAATATAACAAACAAAGTACAATTAATTTTACTGTACCTTACGCTTAAAATCAATGTTTAAATCACATGCATACTAGTGGGTTAAAAGGTTTGGAAATTTGCTTCCAAAAACTTTTGAATATCAGAAAATTCACTTTATTCTGTAACGAATGAAATGAAGCTATCAACTCTCACTGCAGTGCATCATGGGAGTCTTTTTGACTACTTCATCGCACTCGTAATAGCAGCAGGAAACAGCCGAAATCTTGGTATTCCATATTTCCCGACTATTCCATAATACCCTCCTATCCCCTACAATGAAGCTAACAAACCGACATGTAAATACATTTTGGCCTGCGTTAAAGAAGACATTACAAAAAATATGTTGTTTCGTAACCATATTTTCATTTGCCAGGATAATAGCACCGCCGGTGTGCCAGAGTTTCGTCCATCAGGAGGTTTTTTTTTTTTTTTTTTTTTTTTTTTTTTCTCAATTAACGTCTTGCAACGTTAAGTCATATTGGACGATGAATGAAATGGGTGAAACGATGTTCAAGTCCAGGATTCATAGAGCTTACGCTTACTCGACATTCATCTTTCAGGATAATGCAAAACGCCGGGAAAAACCTTATCCAAATAATTCACCTACTGACATTAGAGCTTGGGACCTCATGAAAGTGAGACAGACACACTATGGTCTATACGCCACAGAGGTAGACATCACTGTGTGCTGGAATTTCATCGTCCAGGAGATCTTTTACATGAGTTCTTGTAGATGCAAATCTACTGACATTAGGCTGTCGCTTTTAAACACACTAAACAACTAAATAAAAACATAGGTCTGGTCTGGGTTTGAACCCACAACCTTTGGATCAGTAAATTAGCGCTTAACCGAGAACCCGGCACAACAATGCTCTACGATTTACCATAACCTCTTAATCGCGTTATAATGAAAAGTTTTACTCTATCTCTATCTCTACTCTATGCTTGAACCAATCAAACATGAAAGTGTTCATATTGGTCTTGTGTATCTCATTTCTTTTGTATCAGGCTGTTGTATTTACTTTCTGATTGAGTCGCTAGACGGTTGCCACTACTATCTCCAATTCATACTACTAATGCCCGATTTCACCAACAAATGTTAAGACTTAACACGAGTTTAGCAATAGTTAAAACAAAAATCGCATTTCATCAACAAGTGTTAGCGTAACACACGTGTTAAATCTCATGTTAAACTAACAAGCCGAATTTCTAATGTTAAGTCCTTAACCATTGTAAATAGTCAAGATGGCGAGCGTGAACTAAGCTGTAGATGTCGATTTGCTATATTTAAGACCGTCTAAATGGCATTCATAATAGAGTACGGCCTATGAGGAGAAATTATTTTGAATAACTATCCGAAGAAAATTGTTTTACGGAGGAATAGACTGTCGTAACATGTTGCCATGAAGGTTACTGCGGAAGTACAAGAGAGGTTAGAACTTGCATCGAAAGGAATATGGCGATCTCGCCTTTGCTTCAAGTATCAATAACCTTGCGATTTTATAATTCACTGAATTATGTAGATAATACACTGTCCACCTCCAGTCTTGAAACATTCAAGACACTTGCCCTTCTTCGCACCTCGTTTTAAATTTACGTAATAATGAGTTAGAATGTACATCGAAAGGAATATGCCGATCTCACCTTTGCTGCAAGTATTAATAACTTTGCGATTTTATAATTCACTGAATTATGTGGATAATACAATGTTCACCTCCCGTCTTGAAACGTTTAAGGCACTTGTTCTTCGCACCTCGTTTTAAATTTACGTAATACTGACAAGTTGTTTGGTGCTTGTAGTAGTGATACATGCATTTGAATTAAATTCGTTTCCAATATTTTCCCCACGACATCTTTCTCTTTTATATTTACTGCATCCGTCCTCTTATTTTCCACGATATCCTTACACTTCATCACCATTTCAATTAACAATTCTTTCTCCGTCGATGAGAAATTTGTCTCACGGCTTTATTTATGATTTTGCTCATCCGCCATTTGTGCAGACGAAAATGAAAAAAAAAGCGCATCGCAGTACGTTCAGAAAATCATCCAAAGCCTTCTAAAACTGTGATATTTACACGTTTCTTGGCGTTAACACAGGTTTGTTAACATTTTGAGAAAACAGGTTGGTGAAATGCAAGAAATTTAACATTAGTTTTAGCACTGTGACAATTGTTACGTTACATTTTTTAACGTCGATTTTAACATCTGTTGGTGAAATCGGGCATAAGTCATGCAAACTGCCATGATGTATCTCTATTGCGTTATTCTGAAAGCGATTTAATAATTCCAAATTGTACGTCTTGGGAATTCATTTAGAAATATATAACGAGTACACTTATGTTTGTTTAGGAATAGTAATTGCCTAAAAATGTTATTTGCATTGTGATGTTCAATGGATAAGTTTTTCCAGCTGTGAGTTGAAGTAACGTACACAGCTTCTTTTTCATTCATTAAGATGAAAGTATTATACATTTTATTTTAGAGAACATCATAGACACTCACGCAGAACAAACTATTAGCTGACTGAAAATTTTTGCGTGTAATGAATGATATTTGTGCTTGCTGGAAAAGCCAAGCAACAGAACAGTGAATATTTCCCACTGTTATCTGAAAATTGTATGCATTTATCATTCCATGTCATATCTGTAGGTTTTCCTTAATATCTTACTTTTAATTAAAATTAATTGAATACACTTAAACTGCTGAACTTCAAATCAATTTGTAGTTTTAAAGTTAGTTGATAAGTTAACTCATTAAAACATATATGTTTGTAATGAGGTTCACTTGAGGAATTCACCCATGTACATCTGATTTTTTCAATCAGAAGTGTTGCTGAAGTTAATGTATTATGGTTATATACTTGCAGATACATATTTTAAGAAACCCTGTACGTTAGTGGCGTATATTTTTGAACGGCACAACCCGCAAAATAAGCATAAATACTAAACTTCCTGTTTAGTTTCACTATCTTCCAACGAGATGACACAGAGATTTGTAATAAAATATGGCACCCCAAACTAGCCTTCTATGGAAATATTATCGTTTTTATTTTTCTCAAAAATGGCACTACGAGTTTTCATAAAACAATGTATATGTAATATAATAAATGTAAGTTTGAGATACTTATGGCAGAAATTAAATTAGAGAAAGAGACTGGCGAACGTTTAATGACAAAAGAGCACACAATTAATTTTTTTTTCGCGCCAACCGTTATTACCAGGATATTCGTTGTCCTCGGTTTGTGCTGTTCAATATCTTGCCTGAGTTCTAGGAACCCGGGCCATTTCATTCATTTACCGTCTAATATGACACATTCGGTTGAACATCGTTAAACTTCAAGCGAAGGCAGGAAATGTTTCACATTTGAGACGCTGTCAACATTCAGTTGTTTCTTGCGTGCTAAGAGTATCGAATTTCAACGGCAGCATACAAACATCTGACTATCGCTCTTATACTACAGCAAAATCTGTGCTCTATTCTCAACATGCAGTAGTCAAAAATATGGCATTGTTTTGGTAAAAGAAATGAAAATATAAGGCAATGGAAAGTCTGAATATAGCATCAAATTTTGTATACTGCATCCCTCCCCCACACCTGCTTTATGCTTTGTCTTCTCTCAACTATTTGCTCATTTAGTTTAACTTCTCTATGCAAGAACTTCAGCTAATTTACTTGCCTTGGATATTGATTCGACATGTTTCCGCGAGTACACCTAAATAAGCTGTTAAGAGAACCTACCACTTTTGAGTATGAAGTCACGCACTAAAATCGAGTTTGGTGTATAACATTATCTCGCCTGGAGAGCAACCTGCTTCAGTTTAAAAGCATTAAAAACTGCTTTCCACTTCGTTTTAAAAAAAGTATATTCCGGTTTATTCCATAGTCACCAAATAGATTTAGGGAAGAAAGTTGCTGGTATCGATATACTTGATGGTCACATTATGCAAGTTTGTAGGGCGTTGCCCTTTTGGGGGAAACTTCCATTGTGTGGACCTGGCAAAACCGTCCAAGCAAGCTATGCTTTGGGTCATTGTATTATGCACTTTTTTTTCTCCATATTGCCACTACAAAATAGCATTCTCTTTTGTCCACTCAAGGTGTATATTTGGGTTATTATAATTAACACGTAGTATGACTCTCTACCTTCTGTTTACAAATAAGAGAGAAAGTATATACCTACCGTGTTTGAAGTAATTCGATATATTTCATCAGAAGCACCTAAATCCAGAAAAGAAAAAGAAACAAAGTACCGCATCTCCTAAACCAAATTACATATATCTGGGGGGAAATATTACGCTATTGCTTGTATAAAAATGTAAAAATTCTCAAACCAATAACAATCTCAAGGTATTTGAATGAGAAAATGTACGTATTGAATAATGTAATATCATATGAAGTCCTTTTCTTTTAAAACACTTTGGTATAATTCATAGGTAGAGAGACATCCTACTATACAAAAATATTTAATATCTCTAAAACATTCAGTTTTTGCTAAATTCATTTTTCGTGGAATTAGCTATTTCTGAGATATTCTTTGTTATATTATTTTGAATTTTCATTAAAACTTTTCTTGAGTGGAAAATCCCTATTCACACATTCTCATGCAACAATTATGAAACTGTAAAGACAACAGCAAATCACTTTTTGACTGTCACTTCAGTCTACTGTATTGATACAACGAAATGCGTAATTAAGACCCATACTTTCTCATTAAAATAAGAACATGTTCACTATGGATAATAAAATATTTCATAAAATGTAAGCTCGGAGTAGTTGGAATATCGGCGATGTATACCAATGTTATCTAAACAAAATAAACCAGGAGAACATAAGCTATGAAATTATTAATATTAAAATAACTTACAATTTTAACGGATATGTGATATGCTATTTATATGATGAAACCTCCTAAGATTTGTTGTAACTGTATACTTTAATTGAACTATTTTGTCAAAACTAAATGCATCCCTCATGTTCAAAAGTCTCAAGTTGGAATGTCGGTCAGGACGAGTTATCTGTACAAGGTTTCTGTGGGGTTTTCCGTTGTCCTGGAAGATGAATGTCGGATAACTGTAAGCTCTATGGACCCAGGGCTCATTTGAGCATCATTTCATTCATCGTCCGATATGACTTAACGTTGGAGGATGTAAATCTAATAATAATAATAATAATAATAATAATAATAATAATAATAATAATAATAATAATAATAATAATAATAATAATAATAATAATAATAATAATAATAATAATAATAATAATAATAATAATAATAATAATAATAATAATAATAATAATAATAATAATAATAATAATAATAATAATAATAATAATAATAAATAATTATAATAACAACAACAAGATATTATTTCCGCAAGTAGAACATTTTAATGAACATGTACCTAATCAGAGCTAAATGTCAACCAATTGGAAGGCGACAATTGTGTAGCAATCTCTCCTCGAAAGTGCCCAGTCTGTTGCTGTCAGTTCTCCCCTACCATATACTCCTAAAAAGGGATCAGTGCACAAACTTTCCTTTATTTTAATTTATGAGGATATCATCTACTGCAAAGCTCGAGAAATTGTCAGCATTGAGGTAACTGTGCAGTAACAATAATAATAATGAGAATAATCGTATGTCAGATTCACGGCCAGTTAACAGTTCCCAAGAAGAAATGACTGCGTATTCTTAATGCTTTAAGGCCGGAGCGATGTGCACTAGCACACTAGTTAGCTGGACACAGATGTACAGAATAACGTCAGATGTACAGCGCCATCAAATGTACAAAGGTCAAAAACAACGTAACGTGGTACCCTGCGAACTAGTGAGGAATTGACTTTCAAGTGTATGCAGACTCAAGGTCAAAGGTGTACAGTCCGGCCGTTGTATCTCCGGCTCTGACGTCTTGCGACTGCAAGAGATGGAGGCGGAAGGTTAACAGTACCAACAGACAGCAATGAGCAATTGAAAACATATCCTCAAAATTATCTTTAGAATGAAAATATAGTACAATATTAGCTTTAAAACACTGAAAATCAATTTCATTGTCATGCAAGATATTTATTACAACACAACTCTATTCGAATATTTCGTTCACACCTTTCACACACACTAACTGCATCTGTTGGTAGTACTGGGAGTCTCTAGATCCGGTGTTGTGGTCAGGAAGTTAAAACTATCTGCTAGCGCCAATCAGCATTGTCGCTGCTAGGCGTGGCTTCCGAATCCAACACCGTATTACCAGCTTAAATTTGTTTGAACCACGTGGCTTTAGCTGCTTGCGCTGTTGAACTTCCTTTCCTATATTTTGCGTGCGCAAATTCCTATTTGTAGTGTTCGTAAGTCCTGTTATTATCGCTATTATAATAATATGGCTACTGGTTCGTGGAATATGTAAATACGTGAAATATTTAAAATACGTATGTTCCTCTGCTTGAAATTCCCGCTGAAGAACTGGCAACAGCCTGCTTCCCCCTTTCGAGAAATGTCAGAGCCGGAGAAAGAGCGGCCGAACTGTAGTATAACGTGACTGTTTTGTTTCCTCTCGCTTTGAGGCGGTTGTCATGCTCACGCTGTACCAACCTGCAGTTGTTTACATGTGCAAGCAATAACAGTACAGTCCATGTGCAGTATACCTATGGAAAAATGCAGAGGCCTCCGGCCTTTATTAATGATTATTCAGCTCCTCTTTCTAGTGCACTGGATTATTGGAAAGCAAATTCAAAATTTCCAAAACTAAACCGCTAAATATTTGTATATTCCACCTACAACAGTTTTCTCTGAAAGTCTGTTAGCACAGCAAGCCTAATATATGGCAGAAAAATAAGTAGACAATGCTAGTATTTTTGAACAAAGACTTATAGAAGTGGAATATTACAAAAACACATTTTGCTTTCTAATGTCTAATGTAGAATTTAAACGTAAGTACGTTGATGGTTTTAAATTTTGTCTCAGTGAATATGTGTGCTTAATTAATTCCATTATCATTACATTGTTCTCCCAACAGTTTATTTTGTATTGAAACAAAAAATAAAGATGTTGCGTCGAGTTTCGAGTACCGTGAAAAATGTGTATCGGTATCGAGTATCAAAAACAGATGATAGAGAAAGTGATGTGAGCACGACATTGGCGGAATGGACTTCAACGGTGTTTACAGTACTTCCTGTGGAATAACTTGAGTAGGTTGGCAGCACCTGCAGCCGCTACACGAGGTCAAGGAACTAATGTTTGCAGCCCGTAGAAAAAACATTAAATGTCTACGTGTCAATATGTTCCAAAGTTGTACCGCGCATACATTTTGTAAATTATACATTCATCACTGTCAATCATCTGGTATTGGAAGAGGCGTACATACTTCACATTTGACTGCGAGTATAACGTGTTTGGCAAGCGGCCCACATGCTTCGATTCACTTGCTAAATTCTCTTCGGCAGAAACGCTCTTCTTTTATCTTTCTCCGGCGGAGTTTCTTTACGACTCGGATCTTTTTATCTGGCCATCTACCGAAATTGCTTGCAAGGTCATGAGCCATTGCATGACTGGGAACTTTTAACTCCATCAAGTTTATGTTCAGACCATTTGCCAACTTCATGATCCGTCTAGGAACTAATATTTTGTAAGGTTATTCGATGTGAAACGCCCAGTGATTTATTATTCAGTCGGTGACAGTGTTCATTTAGTTTAAAACCGGAATTTGTGAACCATGGGTCTTGAGCTCTACATGGGCCGTAGCCAGGGCTGTACTGCAAAATACAAACCAATAATCGGAAATATTTAACCAATATTAGGAAATATATTGGAAATAATTAACTCGAAAAAAATTACAAATACATAAATCGTGTGGTTTAATGAGATCTGTGAACATTTTTTCTGCAGTGAGATTTCGTTTAGCTCTTTACCATTTGAACATTGATTGTTCGGCGTACCAGTGCTAAAGGTAAGGAATTTTGGTAAAGCAGCATTTGAAATGTTCTCTCATTGGTTACTGACGAGAAAATACTTCATTCTACTCAAGCAGAAATATTTAGAAATGCAATATTTCTCGATATTTAATGTTTGGTTTGGAATAAAATACTCTACCTACTGAATATAGGTGATACTCAAATTAAAAACTTATTTCCAACTTGTCATTTGCTTGTGCTACTGGAAAATACAGTTTTTCTATGAATGGCCGCATCTGGTAATAAGCAACAATACCGCGTTGGCAGATTTCCCAGCCAGAAGTGAATCTGGCAACAATGATTGGCGGCAGAGAGCGTTCGTTACCCCTGGAACAAAACCGTTACATCTACCTGCTCGCATTCCTCCCGCCCAAACGTGTCGACGTGGAAAAGGATCCAGTCTTATTTTTCGGAGATGATCAAGTTCTCTCGCTACCGCCGCCGGCTGACTGTGGTTACCTCATCAAGTGCAAAGGTGAAAGCTCTTTCAGGTAGCAGTTTAAATGTGTCATTTAACATTCCGAAGGTCAATGGTACCAAACCCGGAACAGTCCATAACCGCCATTAGTACATTAACATACAAGTGATTCATTGGAGTGCAAGAAAGAACTTTTGGCTTCACAGGTTCTTACTAAGTGTACACAGGATAAAATTGAGTGACATGCTCAAAAAGAAAGTAAGTTTTTACTTTCTCTCTATGTAGGAGGAGCAAAAAAGAAGCATTTCTTTTAGCTTTTGGCAAAAGCTCTGCTACCGCGTGTGCATAGCATAATGTGAGACAGGAGGCAGAAAAAACATTATTAAAACAGTGCCGGTGCATGTGAGCAGCATAAAAAAATTCCGTTAAATGCTCTAAAATACTCTTTGAATTGAGATTTTTCGATTATTTTAATTTCCTCATCGATTAAACTGTTTTAAGTTACTTCTTGGAAAATAAAATGGTATCAAGAATATTTTGGGAATGTTCTCAGAAGTCCTCTTTATTCTCGACGACTTTCGCAAAACTGTTAAGCCCGCCTCTGTAGCGTAAGTGGTAGCGGGTCTGCCTCACGTTGAAAAGGTCCTGATTTCAAAACTCGGTCACGTGAGTTATTGTATAAGTTACATCCCCGGAGATTTTCCTTATCCTAAAAGATGAATGTCAGATAACTCTAAGTTCTATGGACTCTGGACTTAATTGAGCACCTTTTCGTCCACCATTTCATCCGATATGCTGACGATGGAGGACGTAAATTACAGAAAATAAATTATTATTATTATTATTATTATTATTATTATTATTATTATTATTATTATTATTATTATTATTATTATTATTATTATTATTATTATTATTATTATTATTATTATTATTATTATTATTATTATTATTATTATTATTATTATTATTATTATTATTATTATTATTATTATTATTATTATTATTATTATTATTATTATTATTATTATTATTATTATTATTATTATTATTATTATTATTATTATTATTATTATTATTACTATTATTACTATTATTACTATTATTACTATTATTATTATTACTATTATTATTATTATTATTATTATTATTATTATTATTATTATTATTATTATTATTATTATTATTATTATTATTATTATTATTATTATTATTATTATTATTATTATTATTATTATTATTATTATTATTATTACTATTATTAGATTTAGTTTTTAAAAACTTTTTTCTCTATAATGACACTGGACCGGACCTTGTTGCGGAGGGGATTCGGCACGGAGGTTCAAACTTGGTCTGTAGTACCTATCACCCCAAATGAAGCACCTTTTGGAGGAAGAATGAGGTAAGAGGTGATAGAGGCCATCGTAAGGAAACACGACAGTGCAGAGGGCAGGATCCATACAACTGACCAGTTGGAAACTCCCGGCCAGGCCAGAACAACGGCATCCCACTCAGCGAGGTCCTGAAATGGTCCACGAGGCCGGCCTGGAGACGGTACCACCGGAGGAGGAAGTACTTACCAGTAGCATATCATCTTGCCATGCAACGCCGAAAAACCCACCGAGATTTCTACCCTGAAAGTGACCACAAGATGAGAGATGATGTGACATGATAATGGAGATGAAATGAAGGAAGAGGACATTTGGGGAATGTAATTAACCTGCCTGCTGACTCGGAAAAAAACCGAAAAAAGCCATAGGTTGGTAGGCTGGCCACGGGAATCCAACTCAGCCCTTCCAAAAGCAGGCCGCAGACAAAACCACCTGAGCCACCCCTCTCGGTTCTCTAATGAGAAGTGGTATTCGCGATATATTTTCTCCTGAGCATGCGAACGTGAACCATTTGACAGTAATTAGACTATATTTGTAAACACTCTCGAACGCGACATTAAAACAAATATTAGCGGACGTGCCTCTGAGTTTCTGGTTGGCAAATAATTCTCAATTTTAATGACTTCTAGCCTCTATCACTTAATATTCATCCTTTGGCAGTTTGAACGCATGGACTCTGCTTCTATTTAAAACCATTAGAATAGCACTTTAAAATCATTGCTCAAAACAAATTATAAACAACTTATAAATATCAAAATTATATTAAATTTTACCCAAAAATTTTAATTTTTACAAAATTATTAAAAGCTCTAATAATCTAACTGGAACGTGCATACTGTTTTCTGCGGTAGTCGCCCCTGTTGATGACACTGAACTGCAAAAGTTACAATAGACGCATGAGCTAGGCTACCACAGAACGAAGTCATTCAAATAAATACCTATTAGAGCAAGGTCTTGTGGCCACCATATCGAACACTGAACATGAAACCGTTGTCTAGAACATATTTTAAGGAGAATATTTAAGAAACATTTTAGGTAGACTTTTTTGGCATATAGGGCAGTGGGCATGATTATTTGACTTTACGTTGCTGGATAAATACTGGGATACACCGAGGGATAAGTACTGTGACTTTTTAGGTTCGTAGAATTAAAAGTCCAAGTTGCAGAACTTCAAAATGTTCTTTATTTCCGTAGAAATACACTTTGGACAATTCTTAGAGTAGCAGAATTACGTCACATACACAAATACAATCTTCCAAGGTCGTTGACCACAATCAAACAGCGTTCACAACTACAAGATACTAAGTTCTGATTACACTCTGTTTACAACTCTCGTTACAACTCAGTTTACGACTGCTCGCTGTCGTGTCGAGATCTGTTTATATATACCTCTATTGATAATTCTAGACTGTTCTAAAACAAACAAGAAACCGAATGTTCTCTATCAAGATGTCACTAGACGTTTCCAATTTTCCCACTTTATTTGATTTGGCAGATCTTCATCTCCGTGTTACCTTCATCAGTTCCTTTGTGTGCACAAGCCGCGCTATCGCGATAAGGGGTTCGCGACAATACACATATAAAAATGTTTTTAAGTGTGGAGGTCTCAAAGCTTTGAAATATCGATACATAATTTTTAGGTGGAATGGAATTCTACCCTCTCCAGTGGTAGAGATAATAACATTACGCCCTTCCTTTTTAAAAATAACTACTAAGTTACAATTTCATTCTTTCAGCTTTGCACTAAACAAAATCACTAATTGCTTTGTTTGGGTGTCACGTTAGGTCCATATATTTACGAAGGGCTCATCAGTATTTTCTTACCTTCCATGTATTCTGTATACTGAAAAAATTCACTTCAACTCTAGCACCACTTTTTTCAACTCTTTTTATACACCTACGATTAGCCATCATAATGGAAAGTTGAATTTCCCGCATGCAGTGTTGGTCAAGTAACCTACCCAGCATTTTCCTATTTCACTACGAGTATATTTATAAACTATATTAAAATCTAAATTTGGGTATATTCATTATTCCAAACATGGGATGTAGCGATAGTTGAATTATACAATTTAAACATATTTATCGTTCGTCACGTCCTTTTATTTTGTTATTATTTATTTACATTTTACTCTCGCAGCAATTAAGTATCTATTATTTTAAATGTTGACAGTGAGGGGCAGATAACCTATCATCACTTTGACACCAAAGTTTATGTTGGTGACTTTATTAATGGAACCATCAGGCGTAACAGCTGCTACTAAATTATTAATTTTCCTGTAAGTGCGATCTCTATTATTCATTACCATCGAAAAATTGGCGTTCAATACATGTGTGATAACTGCATTAGAAAATATCTAAAGTAGATACAGAGCTCATTCCTTTTAATGTAATATTTCCTTAAAACTTAGGGCTGCAAAAATATCATAGTCTATTATTAAAAATATGTATTTTTCAAGATTAAAATAAATAATTAAAAATGAAGAAAAAATAACAAAAATTAACAATATTTCCAAAGAGAAATGCATCAATCATTTGGCCCATTTGAGGATCATTTCACCCATTTCATCATCGTCCGATCTGCTGTTTTTGAAGGGGCTAAGGGGAAGAGCAGAGCATGGAGCATTTATATGATAGAGTGTACGGAAATAACGGAGTAGAGAAGGTATGGGAGAGAAAATGAGATAAAATGGACAAAAAAAAAAAAAATAGTAGCCATGAGAATGCTGACAGCAAAAGGGGAAAAAAAAGAATAAGAGCATGGGGGAGTTTTTAAAACAGATGAGAAGTTGAGCAGGAGAAAAGAAAGATGAGCAGAAGAGAATAGAGAAGGGAAGAGAGAAGGTAAGGAGAGAGTAAGGATGGAGTAGAAGGAGGGCATCCCGAGGTGAGCCAAAGTCCAGGGAGCCAGACAGCTAGGGGGCCAAGAGGATAATGAACGGCTAAACTATAATTTGTACTAAGTGTAAGGTAAACAATAGAAATATTGTGAAATATTGTAATATATGTAAAATGGAAATAAAAGTATATTCATCCATTCGTTCGCTATGACAACGTGGAGAACGTAATTAAAAATATATATCAAAACTAAGGGGTGGATTTCTATGACCTAAAATATGGAAAATATACCTGAATTTATGACCCAAAATAGTATAAATATGACCTAAACGAAGATATGGTGTTTGTAACTTAATGGATTTAGTAATCATATTATACTAATTGACAATTAATCTTTAATTAACAATTATTATAGTTCATGCATAAACATTCTTAATCCTTTCTGTAGACAAAAACCTCTACTTATTAATTCAGCACTTTATGTAATGCCCTAAATTAGAAAAGAACAACTATTGCAACTTAAGAAAATAATAATTAAGAGAAGTAAAATATTCATACCTGGGGGTTAGTTTTCATTAGCAACAAAAGTACATTCAATGACAATGTGCATTTTCAGGTTGTCAAACTGGAAACCTCTTTAGTTGTCAGACAGAATGCTCTTATATCTGGAGAAAACGTTTCACATCACATAAAGTTATGGGAGCATACTTGAAGTTAATTCATCCGGGGATAATTTCGAGTCAAAGTCTTCAAACTTTGCTTCAAGCTTATCTTTACGAACATTTGCTATCTGCTAGGAACCTTTAAAAAAAAAAAAAAAAAAAAAAAAAAAAAAAAAAAAGTGAGCAGTGTTGCTGGAAACCTTTATACAGACATAATGTTGGTTTTTCTAATGGCTGGTCACTATATTATAATAATCCCCAAAATATGACCAAAATATTCCTTTATCATAGAAATAAGCATGAATATGACCAAAGATCTGAAAGAGTGAGATATATGACCTTTAAGACTCAATAAAAATTGCATAATTTGCATTAGAAGACATGTATATGATTTTAATTTCTTTTAACGCAGATTACAAGCTTCACTATTAATATGACATGCCATGTGAATCCGCCCCTTAATCATACATTGAAGCGCTTTAGGTAGCTTAACGTTTGCCGTTATTTTACTACTCTTGTATACCTAACTAATTTTACAGAACTAAATCATAATTGGTGGAGTAAGCTTTAGCAGATATTCCTGGAACGTCCATATACGCTTCCATAGGTAATTAATTTATTTGAATAAGAGATGCAGTTTCCAGGGAAACTGTCTGAACACGGTTCATTGCTAACAAAATATTAGCGAGGTAGGAAAAAAATGCTTCAAACATGAAACAACTTTTTGCGTTTACTGGGAAAAGTTATTAGTTTTGGCTAAATATGAAGTGGAGTAAGGGTTTGATGGAACAAAGAATTGAAATCTGACATATTTTAACATTTCGAATTTTACTCACTTGGTCTGAAATGTGAAATTTCGTATTTGTTAATCTCAACTGAAAACAAATAATGTGTTCAAAACTTCAGTCCTTTCATCTGAGATTTTTGAAAAGATTAAACATTTCGAAGTGTGCTCGAAGTAAAGGCCAGCTTCTTAAAGCTCTTGTAAATACCATAGTTCGTATTAAAGCGACTTTTCACATACGCATGTGCGTTATTCTAAAATTGAGTTTATTGGTTCAGGGGACTTCAAAATATATATGTCCGGTGAAATCTCGACATAGAATTCTTGAGTGGACTGTAGGTAATAGATACTTAAGTTATTGCAAAGAACTATTTAAAAAACTACTTCCTTAGTGTGTTTAGTGTAGTCTGTGCTGTATGGAAGCGATACAAGCTGTAAAATGTAGAAGCGCATGCGCGTGTAAGCCACGGAGGCTATATCCAATAGACCAGACCTCAGTTGAAAATACTTCTATCCGCTGAAAGTGGTGCAGTGTTTTCCATTTGTGAAGCCTCATTCAATTGAAATAATTCTAGGACCTGCTCTTTCCTCTGTTTCAATATTTGCTTAAAGAAGCTTCACCTGCCATTCTTCTCAAGCGTTCGTTCCTTTTGTTTGAACTACCTTCCTTTTTTTCCTATCTCACAGATATTCACCTTTTCCCTGTGCACCTTACAATGGTGGTATTTGATATTTTATTTGCAACATAAAACGGGAATTCTCAAGTTCATGGGCTTGCACAAGAGGTGGCACTTCACTCGCATGCATTGCAGATAGAAACCGAAATTTACGTCAGCGTGGTAGAAGAAAGAAAAGAAGAAAAAAGGAAGAGAGAAAAATTAAATTTAACCTGTTACATTCACACGTTTCTCTATTCAATCTTCTACAAAACAAACGCGTTTTCTTTTAACTATTACTTATTACAAATCAATATAATTGTAGGTAGAAGTTAGAAATGGCAGACAAATGACAATCTGTTTAAAAGGTGGTTTACTATATGCTGCCTTTGAAAATCGATTTTCTTTTCAACCACACAAGAAAGAAAATAACGTTAGAGTAGTTACAAAATCTAAAAAAAGAATCAGTTATTTGGAAACTCAAAATTATATACAGAATATTTAGGACATATTTAATTGCAACATTTATTCAAAACAAAAGATGACTTCACGTACTAACCACCGACAATTCAAGGAACTCATTGTATTTGTCATGCAAGTGTGTCTTAAAATATTATATTTTAATAAAAATTATTCAGAGCTTTTTTTTTTATCCAATAATACTTGAAAAATTTTCCGAGTAGAATCTAGTTGTTAGAAAATTCTGACACATTTTTGGAAGACGCTGAAATCAAGTTCGTAAATTTCGTTCAGAACAATTGCGTAAAAATTGTGACGGATTAAAGGTATAATCCAATAACAAGGAATATCCAAGAAGGAATATCTACAATGAATGCCACGATTTTATTTTGTGTAAATTTTGTGTTTTGAATGGATATAAATTTCTTCTACAGCAGTTTTTATTTTTCTTCTATGGTTTGCTAGTGAATTATTGACTTAGAACATTATTAATTTCAGAAAAAAATGATAGGAATGGAGAAAAGGTAATTGTAAAAAGTAATTATAATTTATCGAAATCAATACATAAATTAAAAAACGTAAATCACTATTTTGCCCGAGAATAAAGCTTAAGTACGCAAGTTGTGTATCCTTGTGTAAGGCAATTAGAAGGCAAATTAGCTAAGACAATTAGGTATTCTGAGAAACACGATCAGTAAGAAAAACCGTAGTTCAAAATTTAGATACAAAAGTTTGTTTGTTGGATTAAAAGAAACATAGCTGTATCAGTTCTGAAGACTATAAAAGAAAAGCTTTCTTAGAATTTAGCAAGTCAAAGATAAAAGATGAGATTTGCTAAAGTATGACGTACGAACTTTGATAGACTGACCATAAGCGGCAACAATACCCGCCTTTTCAGTGTGGTGTTAACGTGTCCGCGTAATGTTCAAGAGATCCAATTTCGACCCTTGTTCAGGGTGAGTAATATCGGATGTTTTTTGCGAGGTTTCCCCTTTATCCTGGAGGATGGATATCAGGTAAATGTAAGTTCTATGGACCCTAGGTCCATTTAGGTATCATTTCATCCAGTTTATTCATCGTCTGATATGACTTAACGTTGGAGGACGTGAATTAAAAGAAAAAAAAGAAAAGAAACCCTAGGTTGATAAAAGAGCAAGCATTTCTGAAACAAGGGTCTTAAGTCCTTTACATGTTATAGAAATGTTTTACGGTGATTGATTACTGGCAGATTATAGTGCCTTTTTAAACAATAAAATTACCGATACTTCAGAAATTAGCAAATATGATAACTTCAATAGTTGAAATTCCCAATTGTAAGATTTAGAAACAGTTTGTCTTCATTCTCGAACAGTTACAACTCGGTTCAAATAGCTCATTTATTAACCTCCATTAAATATCAGTCCACTTAACTGTTGCTGTTTATCCTCAGACCCAACCACGCATAACCTCAGAGAAAGATTCTATTGTCCACCATTGTAGCAGCCAGCTACGACGGAAATATTGCAAACGGAATCGAGAATAATGTACATCTTAGGAATTACTTTCTCACCAGATATTATTGTGTAAGAAGAACTTACGAGTGGTTTCGTCTATGGCCCGCATTCGGGTTCGATACCCGTGGCCGACATACCTGACCCATGGTTTGCCTGGGTCGCCAGGCAACTATTGGGTAGGCTTTAGTTAATTGATGGAAATTAATCATTTCTTCACACTAGCCGTATATAGGCTAATGTTTCTGATGGATAGAGTCAACGTGAAAAATTCAATGTGGCCGGAATTTGAACCACAGATCTTCTGGTTTCCGTCCAGTCGTTCTAACCCATTGAGCTACTGTGGCCAACGTGCCGTCCTGACATTAAATTCTCCAGTTGACTCATGTATTTCCCCGGTAAACCACATGGGCTTTCGCATCCGAGATACACCGTTTGTGGTGACTTACTATCGTAAGTACTTGAGCCCCAGACTTCATTATTTAACTCAGTACCAGGGAAATATACGACTCGAATGGAGGATTTAATGTCAGGACGGCACGTTGGCCATGAGAGCTCAATGGATTAGAGTGACTGGATGGAAACCAGGAGATCCGTGGTTCAAATATCGGTCATGGCATTGACTCTACCCATCAAAAACCTTAGCCTATATACGGTTAGTGTGGAGAAATGATTAATTTCCATCAAGTAACTAAAATGAATGGTACCTCTTATAGTACGTCTGAATGGTACGTCAGAGGTAAGTGTCCGCAGCGCCCGCACCTCGGCAGCTGAAGGGGACGGATCCCCTCCCCTACGAGAGGGGAACAAACAAGAACAAACAAGAAATCGAATGTTCTGTAAGACAATCAAAATTTCACTAGAATGTTCTAACTTTATCTGTTTTGGCATGCCTTTTATCTCCGCACTATGTTTATCTGCTTAGGCAAGCTATTTATCTCCACACTGTGCTATGTCTGTTATCGCTCCGCGCCGCGCCATTGTAAATAATGGATTCGCGACACTATTAATAAGGTTCTATTAACATGTTTCTAAATTACATTTTTCCGGTACCTGCAAATAATTACGTATAAATACGAATTTCTTATAAATGGGCTAAGTGTAAAGCACGTTCAACTCTATATATCCCAATAAAATACTATAGAATTCCTCAATATTCAAGAGATGCTGGTGAGATGATCCCTCTGAAGAAATCTATTCGTTTTTAGAATGACGTTACAGTACATTACACAATATTACTTGTAGATCATGTAAGTCGTAACCTCAAGATTGGTCACAGGTATTTCGCTAAGCGCCAGTGTTTTATTTCTTCTGGTCACAATAGCAAAGTGTATTCACCTAGGTACAAAAAACATTGCAGCGTATCTTTGTTTCTCTTGTTACCAGGCGTGTTTGTTAAATCCTTTTTGCCTTTATTTGACCAAATCACTTTCATGATTGTAGGGGATAATGCCGTCGTTTAATTACGTCACGTAGCAGGAAGTTTCTTAGAAGTTTGTCGGAGCGTAACCTGCATAATGACGTCATCACTCGTACACAATAGAAATAATTAAGATTTGGACTGATGCTTTAATTTTGTAACAGAGGAGAGCGTCGTTCTTTTCTTAAAGAACAGAATGCACAAAATTGAAATGCTACCCATTGTGACAACAGAGTAACTGAATGTCTTGTTTTCGGAGGGTTATATCAGGTGATCTTTTTTCTGAAACAGAAATAATGATTTTATATCATAGTCATTGAAAATTAACTGATAAAAGCTAATAACTTAATGAGAAAAATGACGAAATATTCAAAATATATGTAGACTTTTGTACCATTTGTTCGATTTGATACAAACTTTTTTGTTGTTGTTGTAATTTTACGTCCTCCAACGTTAAGTCATATCGAACGGTGAATGAAATGGGTAAAATGATGCTCAAAAGTGTCCAGGTCCCATGGAGCTTAGAGCTACCTAACATTCATCTGTTACGATAAGGTGACTCTCCCTGACCGAGATTCGAACTCGGGACCTCTTGAACGTGAGGCATGCTACCATATATGCTATCGAGGCGGGCAAGATGATACAAACATGTTAATATATTAGACCAGTCGGGATGACTCAGGCGTCTTCGTTTGTGACCGTATTCAGGAGGTCCGTGTTCGATTCCCGTGGCCGGCTTACCAGAGCCATGGGTGTTTTCGCGAGTTTTCTCGGATCGCTAGACGAATGCTGGTTAGGTTAATTACATCCCCCGATATTTCTGTCTCTCCATTTCATCTTCATTGTCATTTCACATTATCTCCCATCTGGTAATCTCTTTCAGAGAGGTCTCGGCGGGTGTTTCGGGTCACTGTGGCAAAATTATAGGCTCCTGATAAATATTTCTTCCCTTGATAGAACGGTTTCCGCTCTCCGGGCCGACCTGGTGGACCGTTTTCAGACCACGGCAGGCGGGATGCTATAATGCACGAGATTTTAACTTGGCACTTTTTGCACTATCCTTGTCTACCAGGGGCACTGGGTTTCTTTCCTTGAAATGTCATGCCCCTTTTAAAGCCCTGTTGTATTCCCTAATTACCTGCTGGGGTATGAGGGTAAGCACAAGCAGGAATCAGTGGTGTTGCAAATGAAGTATCTTTGGTTAACCTGTTGGAAATGTGAATCATGTTTTTAGAATTTGAGAATTTTGTGATTATTTTAAACTTACTGCTGGGAACAGTGCTAGTGTCTATGTTAGTTCTAAGAGGCGTAGGAAGAAAGAGAAAAACTATAAGATCAGATGGCAGGGAAATTGTGATCAATGTCCATAAAACTTTTATAGACGTATGAGGTCATAAAATGCAGAAAGCCAACTATATCTGTGTCGAGCATAATGAAATTTAGATTTGTAAAGAACTCATGCTGAGAAAAATTACTGACAGAACGGCCTCGCTGTAACATGATTATCTCCATTACATTAATCCTTTATGCTATAGAACTTATATGGGCACAGATAAAAAATAATGTCCTAAAACACACAACAAAGAAAAATCATTTAAGCTTAGTGACGTAAAAGTATTGTTTAATATTGTAGTAGGTAAAGTGCCCGAACAAATCCGGCGGGGAGTTTATAAATAGGTTGAAAAAAATAGAGCAGTTTTATTGGGAGAAAGATGGTTTAATAGAAGAAATCAGTGATAGCTTCATAATTAATTTAGAAGATGATACAAATTCTGAATATGAGAAACATTTTGAAATTTCTGACAATGAAGAAGGGGAACAGGGACCAAATTTGGAGGACGAAGAAGGATCATCCGTCATTGATATGTCTGCCCTGTCTGCCTGGCCATTAAACAGGGGAGGGTTACAAAGAGATCGTGAGTGCGTATTTCTTTCTCTTTCTACAAACCAGGGGCCAAGTTAAATCGCATGCACTATAGTTGTGCTGGCATAACGGGGAGGTTTACAACTGGTAAATAGTATAGATCTTGCCCCCTTTACTATCGTGACCTCTTGGGCTCGCCACCCTCTGTCTCCTCTCACCTCATCCTTTCTCCCGAGGATGGTCCAAATAGATCGACTGGTCGCCGTGTTAAATCCTCTAGTACCGTAAGTAATGCAGGTTTCTTTTGAAATGATGTGTTTCAACCATTGTGGCTACTTATCTTACATTTTTATGACCTCCCTAATATGTTTGCGATTGTGATTTGTTTTCCGCATAGATACAGAAAGTTAGCTGTGTCAAAGCAGCGTGACACCAAATAATACAAAGAGGAACACAATACACGGAAGTCGTTTCTCAGTTTAGTAACTAAATTATATGTTCTGTTTTATTTATATCTTGTAATCTTTCTTTCTTTTAGTCCGGAGATATTTAAATTCCACTCGAGCTTTTATTTTCTCTAGATAAATAAAATACTCTGGCGGTACTACTATTGATTAACACGAAGTGGCCAGAAGATATCTTTTACAATTCATGGAACAATGTGTGTAAAGATTTGTTACACTTAATTTTGGAATAGAGTGTTTGGATGTACCCAGTTGCCAATATAAAGAAAGAATATGGTTTTGTAAGCTACTTTCACATTAATTTTAAAATCCTGCTGCTGTAAAGTGAATAGGGGAATTCCCTACCTACATAGGAACAGCGCTCGCGGAAACATTTAAGGGCTGTTCTAGGATACATAATGCAGCTTCTTGTGTGTTTAAAACAAAGCAGGAAACAAAAACAATAATTACCATATCTGTACGAAGCTGGGGATGCAGAGTGGAAGGTGGTTTGAATAATAAATGCCAGCAACCTCCCTACGTTTCGGTGGCAGTGAACATTTCCTACACAGAACAGCGAAAAGGGGGGGATTCCCCTGGCAAGCTTCCAAACAGCCTTATCTCACTTTCTCTACTCTTCATTCTACTTGCCAAAATGCATATTTAGGTCATTCACACATGCTGGGGATTTAATGTAAAAAATGGAAAATGCTCTCCCGGATAAAATATTGAGAAATACTGCAGCATTCCGAAATGAAAAATCTCATGCAGATAACATTGCTAACTTAGAGGTGCGCACGAAGTGATGTGCGTCCTGTAAATTTAAATTACTTCACGTTATCAATAGAGAACTTATTAGAAGTGGTTTTATTTAATTACGTTATAGGTAAAGTAAAAATGTGGGAACAGATACACTCCAGGGAATAGTCAAATCGTTTAAGAGCTGGTCTAAATCTTGTGACTTTACAAAGGTAAAAAATAAAAAAGTAAAAAAATAAAAACCAACAACAACATTAATTTACACTTCATTAAAAGTGTTTTATTTAAAATTCAAACTAATAATATTGGAAAATTCAAACAATAACAATTCAAAGCAATATCTTAAAAATGAATTGCTTAAAAAAGTGTTTAATTTTTTTTTAACTTAACGTCCCCCAACATTAAGTTACATCAGACGATAAATGAAATGGGCAAAATGATGCTCAAATGAGCCCGGAGTCCATAAACCATGCCCAGCAGGATGGTTATGGCAGTTTCGTCTGTGGCCCTCATTCGGGAGGCCGGGGTTCGATTCCCGTGGCTGACCTATCTGACCCATGAGATTTTTCGTGGGGTTTCCCTGTCACTGGGTGAATTCTGAGTACGTTAATTACATCCACCGAATTTCCTGCTCTCCATTTCACCTCCATTAGGGTAGAATTGGTCGGCGGAAGTCTCGGCGATGCATGGTAGGTTGATATGTTGTGAGGAAAGCGCTTCCCCCTCCGGTGGCATGGACTTCGGCCTATTGGGCCGATTCAGGAACGCGGCAGATGGGATGCTAGTGGTGCAAGCTTGCCTGGAGTATCCTCTGGGGAGGCGGCCTCCGGTCTCTGACCTGCGGTCTCCGAACTGACCTCATCATTGTTTCGGGGCTAGATAACTGGGATGACAATTGTCCTAGAACGCCTGGGAGTTTCTATCTAGTAATGTACTGCACTGATTCCTTAGGGTCGACCGCCCTCTGTCTCCTCTCACCTCATCTTCCCTTCCAGGATGCCTCACTTGGGGCATAGGTGCAAACGACCAGTCTGGTCGAGGTACCGAATCATCTTGAACAATCCAATCCAGCCATATGTTTATATATTTTCATGCCAAATGAAATGTAGGCCCACCTTGAATTTTCTGGCAATGTGCTCAAGATTTACATAGGTAACTGATAAACTGCGAGTAAACAAAGTCTTGCTACATAAACATATAAACCTCATTAAAATAAGCAATTTATGTCAGAGTGAACCTCTTTCGAAATATTTGTGGTTATTGGTTTTAATTTTGGGATGTTTATACTCTTCTGAAATGAAAAAAGTCTCTATTCGTTTTAATCTCCTTGTCATGCAAATCAAATGCAATTGCAAAATCATCACATACCGAGCAGAGTTAAAAAATGTGACTATCGCTTAAAGCTACTATATTCCCATATGCTCTTACCGAGCGGGTTGGCTCATGCGGTTTCGTCTATGGCCTGTATTCGGGAGGCGTGGGTTTGAATGTTGGGTAAGTTAATTACATCCTCCGAAATACCTGCCCCTCCATTTTATCTCCATTATCATTTCACATCATCTCTCATCTGATGGCCTCTTTCAGGACAGAAGTGTCGGTGTGTTTCTCGGCGCTGCATGGCAGGATGGTATGCTCTGAGTAAAACTTACTCCTCTAGTAGGAAAGTCTCCAGTCTCTGAACCCGGTCTGGTAGACCGTTACCTGACCGCAGTCGGTTGGGCTGCCGGTTGTGCTGGTCTGCCGGGGAATTTCCAACTGGTAAAGTGTAGGGACCCTGCCTTCTGCACTGTTGTGGCTCCTTTGGTCGGCCGCCCTCAGTCTCCTATCGCCTCATTCTTCCTCCCAGAGGATGCCCCACTTAGAGCATAGGTACAATAAATCAAATTTGGACGTCCGTGCCGAGTCCCCTCCGAAATAATCCACTTCCGCTCCTGAGTGAAGAATGAATACACACAGTCAGCAGTGGAAGGTTGTGTAATAAAAAACAAATAAGTAGAATTACGTCACCATTCCCTGTACCGTTCGACAATACTGAACTTCCATAATACCTAATTTCGACCGTTCGACAGTAGAGTTGTGTCCCTTACGGGTTCGAATCAAGTCATATATATATATATATATATATATATATATATATATATATATATATTCTAATTCCATGAGTTTGAAAAATGTGTTGTGCGCAGAACTTATCTCGAGTTTTACGAACAGAGATGAAAATCCAAAAGTAGTAAACTTATGAATGTTGTTAAAGAAAAGATCCCCTCTGAAGGTACGAGGGCTCATTCTGGAGAATACTTAAAGGCATGTGATACCCATTTCGTAAGGAGGGTGACGAAGATGCATCGTGTCACGTCGTACGATGTGCTGATGTTTGGATGGTCAGACTGTACTGCAATATATTCCCGCCTTCTGTGACCTCTGTAAACCATGACATGCTACACCAGCGACCGCCCCAAACAGGTAATACCGAGAGGGTTGCCTCATGCGGTTTCGTCTGTGGCCCGCATTCAGGAGGCCCGAGTTCGATTCCCGTGGCCGACCTACCTGACCCATGATTTTTACGGGGGTTTTGTCGGGTCGCCAGGTTAATTACTTTCCTCGAATTTATCTGTCCCTCCATTTCATCTCCGTTATCATTTCATATCATCTCTCATCTGATGGTTTCTTTCAGGTAGAAGTGTCGGTAGGTGTCTCGTCGTTTCATGGCAAGATGACATGTTCTTGTTAAACACTTTTCCTACTCATATTCACCAACTCCAGGTGTTTCAAAACAGGATATTACGATTGTCTGTGAACGCCCCGTGGTACATCCGGAATGCACAGCTTCATAGAGATTTGGACATAGTCAGCATTATGAGTACATCTCTACAACGACAAGCAGATTCTTTGCTCACCTTCCTTATGTATCAGGTACTTATTCTTCCACTTGGGGCATCGCCTTGATGCTGCACCAAGACTGAAGGCACGCTTGCCACAGGACATTTTATTTCTATAATGTTTATTTATTCTGTAATGAAGAAGTTATTTAATTAATACTCTCACTAATTAGACCAGTATGCTTGAGGACTCAAATATGAGTATCCTCTATCCCTGTATACTTTAATTTTATTATGTATATATTTGTATAGCATCAACTGTGCTGAGCAATTGAAATAAATATTAAAAAAAAGCTAACACTTCCTTCTCCTGTCTCCTGACCGACGTGGTTGGCCGTTTCAGGATCACGGTTGGTGGGATGTCCTGCCTACAGTTTCCCTATTGTAGGGACTCTGCCCTCTGTATAGACGTGGCTCCTTAGGACTGTCCTCTGTCTTCTCTCACCCCATCCTTCCTCCCGAGAGTGTCCCACTACCCACCCCAAGAAGGCAAGTGGGAACTGAAGAGGGAGAGGGGTTTGAACTATTTATCTGCTCCGGTAATGGATCTTTTTGTTACGAAATGAGCGTATGAGAGTGCAAATAGCTTAGATGCTGCCAGATCTAATGCCCGTTTCAGTAATTGCAGCGATAGGTACAGTATACCACAGGAAAGTCTCCGGGGCATGAGGAGCAGGGGAGGGGGTGTGGAGAAGGTTCCCACATCATCCCTGGATAGATTTATGACATCCCATGCCAGTTCAGTTACAGACCATTCAAAAACATTCTGACGTCTTCTACTTTTGTGAATGAATCTTCTCGGTTTTAGTGTACAGAGTGAACAGGGCGCATGTGTAGCGTACGTTATCTGTCACACACATTCGCTGTCCTTATTCCACTGTGTAAGGGTGGCACTGGATGGCACATTCCTTTCAGGGACGTACTTTGCGTTGCTGGACAGTATTATGCATGGGTGAGTTATGTGACAACACCGTGTATTTTAGGTGAGCCTGGCATCCGTAGCATAGCCGGACGGCGAACATAAAGATCATGCGGCCAGCAAAATGATTACGTTACAATTCCTCTGCCTTGCCTTCTTGTGTAGGGTCGACAGTACAATAGACCAGGTTCGGACCCCCAATCAAAATCCTCTCCGTAGCATAGCCCAGTACACACAAGTAATACTGAATTTTATACGTTGTAGGAATAATTAATTCTATTAAACCTGAAATTATTTCTAGCCAAATATTTTATCGTATCGGATGTAAACCAATGGAATCGATTTCTGTATCAGTATTTGTGAAACTGTAACTCATAAAAAAGTCATTAAGTGTACACGGCTTGTCTTTAATGCAACATTTAATTTAATTATAACAAACTATACGTGACAGATTCAAATTCTGTATGAAATAGTTAAACACACTTACTCCAGGAGTTTCAACACTTAGTAGCTACAACTAGTAACAGTTATTAATATGTAAAACTTCGTGGAAATGTCACTGTGCGGAAAAGTCGCGTCTCTTTTATTGACGAAGGTCTGCGATGATACTATCTGGTCCACATCCCTGGTCGAGCAGCGAAGCGAGAAAAGAGAAAGAGTAAGGAAGGCTGGGCAGTAAAAATAGCAGTATATGTGTGTGTGTGAAGTCATAACAGTGTGAATGAATGACGGTATTATCAGCACAACAAGACCTTGGCCCCCTAACCCTGACCTCGAGCAGGCAGCCAGGCGATGACCGCTTTCACTCGCCTTGTAGCGACCTTGTAGACATATGGCAGCAGGGTGGCCCCCACGCATTCCTCCGCGTTCCATTCACACACTTCCCTTATGCACCACGTGACGTCATGTCAACACAACAAACAGGCATTGCCGAAAATCTGATGTGATATAGAAAGTATAAAACATATCAAATTACAATTTTGCAGGCATGCTAGTGAATAGTTTCTGTAAGTTTCATTATTCTGTTTAAATTATTTTCGAATTTCAAAATATTTTTATATTCTACAGATTATATAATAATACCGAGATTTCACCTAAAATGCATGTTTGAGACTTCCCGAACACATTCTATATATATATATATATATATATATATTTTTAGAAAAATGTATGTATGTGTGAACAGACGTTGCGAGGTTTTCTTTATTCAGGACTATTCTAAAAAGTCCCTGTGAGATTTTTTTTTTTTTTTTTTTTTTTTTTTTTTTTTTTTGTAATTTACGTCCTCCAACGTTAAGTCATATCGGACGATGAATGAAATGGGTGAAAAGATGCTCAAATGAGCCCGGGATCCATGGAGCTTAGTTACCTGACATTCGTCTTTCAGGATAAGGGAAAATCCCCGGAAAAAACCTTATCCAGGTAGCTCACCCTGACCGAGATTCTAACTCGGGACCTCTTGAACGTGAGGCAGACACGCTACCATCTCCGCTACCGAGGCGGGCTCCTGGAAGATGAGAGAGAATGTGTAAATTTAATGTTATTAAAAGGAACACCTAAATAAACAGTACAAACTGAAAGAGACTAGTTAGTACATTAGCTTAGTTTTGGTAGAACGACTGATTATTCCCTATACTCCATAGAATTTGGAAATAAGCTTCAGATTTTAAATGTGTGTATGTAATGTATCAACTCCCTCGCAAAAAACCAACCAACCAAACAAATAAACAAACAAAACGGTGTATATGGGTTATCATATAGAAAATATGTTCCAAAGGTAAAAATCTCCGATATGATCGTTGAAGTTAAAGGCATAAATACCCCAAAAGTCAACGAAATAATGTTTTGTTTAAGTCAGGTAAAATAATAGCATTAAAATAAGGTAGTATAATATCACAGACAAATCTAAGTTAATATTTATCATAGGAATGTTGAGAATTGTAACATTCAATTTGCAGATCAATTGAATATTTTGCATAGTAAATAGTTATTTATGGTAATAGTGATGAAGTGTTTTATCCCCGAGTGGAAAGTTTGTTAATTTCCACTAGTGTATAAATAAGTCGATTCACAAGTAACATTTATCCGCCACCATGAAGAAAAAAGCACATCATTATGCGATACTTTTGTTACTGAAAAGTAGGTCTTTTATAGTTAGAGCTGAATAATCTCTGCAAAGAGTCGAATTATCTCTACCAGTGTCAATAAAGCAGGTGAAGCAGAAGACTAAAGCTAAAATTTGCGAGACAAAAACACATTATCCTCCACAAACGCCTACTCTAAAAGTGTCAAAGGCATTACATTATAACCTCTTTGACTATCGATTACCTCGTTGATGCCTTAGTCCGATGTTCAAGGTTTCTTTAGTTATCCGAAAAACAAGAAACATACGACAATATTTTTATAAGGTCTCGGACGTTTAATTCTTTTTTACTCGCTAATAAACATCAACTTACCTCGCAAGTCCCATAAATAACAACTATCCAACCCTTATATAATCATTCTTATATAAAATAGGAACATTATTGATAATTTTATTTTCTGTAATATAGGGCTATTTAGACCAAGGCTGGCTGGATGTGTTACAAATATCGTTGGCTTTTAGCCTTAATGAGAGAATTGTCATTTTAATTGTTTTAATTGCCGTTTTAATTGGTATAACAACATAAGTCAATTGATTTAGAGATTGATTCACACTAATTAAAAGAAAGTTTAATAGAACTTATATCGTCTCTTGACATTTTTTTACGTCCTCCAACGATAAATGAAATGGACGAAATGATGCTCAAATAAGTCCGGGGTCCATGGACATTCGTCTTACAGGATAAGGGAAAACCCCGTAAAAACCCTTATCCAGGTAACTCACCCTAACCGAGATTCGAACTTGGGACCTCTTGAACGGGAGGCAGACATGCTCCCACCACGCTACCGAGGCTGGCGTCTTTTGAATGTGAGCATATAGAACAATATTTGTTAATTACTGAATGAATAGAAGTTGTAGCTTTATTTAAGAGTTACCGTTTTATTATTTAATATTAAAACTGCACTAAATATTATACTTGAAATGCCTAGTGACTATTTTATTTATGCAGTGGTTAAAGTGAAATTTTATCCAGCCTTAATATTGAAGTTAAATATTTAAATGTTCAACAAATATTGAAATCCAGTCGTAATATTAAACCATCATTTGAATAGATTAATTTCTTTTATTAAATTATAATTTTATCAGTAAGTGTCCGATGTGTTATTTTAAATCTCTTAAAATGGCATAATTTATTCGTTCGTTTCTACTCGGTTATAGATTTTTGAAAAAAAAAAAAAAGTACTTCAAATTAATATATGTACAGGTCTATTCAAAAACAAAGAACAGATTTCAAACATTTATCTCTTCCAAGCTACAAAAGATAGAAACATAATTCCAACGTTCATGGAGAGAGATAAAAGATTACAGTTGAAATAGCGCGGGGGTTGAAGCTCCAATCGCAGATGCATTGGCGCTGTTGTTTGTTATTGTCTGTAGTGAAATGGCGGCAACACCACAAGAGAAATCATTTTGTGTGCTGAAATTAGCAAAACTAGAGTCCATTGTTGCATTTCAACTGTCAATTTAATAAACAACCGCCGAGTCATAAGCAAATTAAAGAGTGGCATCGAAATTTCGTAGAAAATGGTTGCATCTGCAAGGAAAAGCACGGGACGTCCTCGCACATCGGACGAGAAGGTCAAGCGCATTTGTACATACACTGTACGAATGGAGCCCAAAGAAATCCACATCACGACCAAGCATGGAACATAAGTAACATCCCTCAATTAACGATATGGCAAGTTCTAAAACATCGTCTGCACCTGAAGCCATATAAACTGCAGTTATTGCAAGCATTACATCCTGACGACCATAACAAATGGCATCGACGTGTTAGATGACGTGGAAGAAGACAATTTTTCTCAACGGGGAATTTCTTCCGATGAATGCACTTTTCATCTTTCTGGTAAAGTTAATCACCATAACGTTCGAATTTGGGCAAGTGAAATCCTAGGGCAGTTACTCAACATGAAAGAAATTCACCAAAGCTGAACGTCTTCTATGCGATATCTGTAACCAAGGTTTATGGGCCTCTTTTCTTCATGGAGGAAACTGTAACAGGACTAACCTATCTAGACATACTTGAAAACTTGTTATTTACACAACTTGAAGACGATTCAGATGACATCTTTACGCAAGATGATGCTTTACCTCATTTCTCTTACCACGCCCGGCGTTACTTGAATAACGCATTTCCAGGACGTTGGATTTGAAGAGGAGGAGCAGATTAACCTTATCACCGGAGACCTCCCAGGTCTTAAGATCTCACTCCGCGTGATTTTTATGTATGGGATTACGTAATAGGCCGTGTTTTTATGCCTCCTATAGCTGACTCTCTTGAAGATCTACGACATCGAGTTGTTCAAGCTGTGAATTCGCTAACCAGAGACCAGCTGATGAGCCACCGTTTTGATATTTTCGTGTAACACACATGGCTCATAATGAATGCATAATATAAAATTGTAAACTTTTCTCTCTCCATGAACGTTGGAATCATGTTTCTATCTTTTGTAGCTTGGAAGACATAAACGTTTGAAATCCGTTCTTTCTTTTTGAATAACCCTGTATTTATATAAGGACTTCACCGTTTTTCTTAAGAGGAGTGTGTCTACATCGAGAGCATATTAATGTTTATTTAAGAGAGAACGAATTTCATTTTGCAGTCACCGTCATTTCCATTAATATACATTGTGTTAAATGCAACACAATAGTAGGGGTTAACTGCAACTGTTTCGCCATTAACTGAAACTATAACATTTTTAAAGGTTCACGTTGTCTCTTTCAAATTTTATTTGGTTCGGAAGTTTAAAAAATACATAAAATCGCTTTGTTTACCTTTGCAAAAATCACTCCGATGTATTATTTCCCTGTTCTGTCATGTTGATCTTTTACACTTTGGCCTCCGGGAATGTTTACATTTGTGTTACTGTATCCGGTTGTAGTTCTAGGCATATTTTGTGTAATCAAGAATTCAATTTATTTCCTAACTTCCACTCTGTACCAAAAACGTTATGTATAAGTTAAACAGTAAATCGCTACATTCTCGAACCTCCATATGTCTGTATGGCGAGAGGGAAAATCCATGTTGCAATATAACAGACAAATATAAATTGATAACTGTAACAAAGATAACGTGTTATCTTTGTACCAGTTTATATTTATATATAAACAATAAATTACTTTATATTCTCTGGGACTACATATTCGACTAAATTCATTTCTAGGTTTCATAGAAATGCGTTTTTATGGCCCCTAAATAAAATTAGAAGAATGTTTTGAGTACGCAGGACTGTGTGTTTGTGTGTGTGTGCGCGCGCCAACGCCCACCTGAGCAGTATATCTCGAAAACGAAAAGTTAAATAAATACCATAGTACACATTACATGGGTAGTTAAATTATAATCGAACCTACTCACGGCCTCTCTCTGCTGCTCGAGACGGCCGGGAGACGGCGGGAAACTTAACGCCAGCAGAGGCGGACTGGAATCCTTACCTTATAATAGACGCTGATAATAGACGTATAATCCTTATAATAGATGTTTTCCCCTCTCAAACAGGCAAATATCTCGTGTAAATATTCTCGCTCACTCTCCAAAGCTCACCAGCAAATAGGTATTCTTGTAATTTTTTGAACAATGCTGTCCCTAAGTTCCTGTAGTGTATGAGGACTAAAATATACACGTCTGTTGAAACTGAAGCCCGCTCGCTACACACGTGTGCAAACGTTGAAGCCAAATAATCCCGCTAAACGTGCCAACTATTCTAACTGGTTTTTTAATCCTTAAAAAGGGGTTTCATTGACCCATAGCTTATGTTTTCCTCTTATAAAACTTGGTTTCATTTAACTGGACGTTTGAATACTCAAAACAGTCTATACTGGGTTTAGAAAAACCTGTGTTACTGGATGAAGTGCCTCATTATGATCAGAAAATTGGAGTGTGGTGTGTGATAAGTGCTAGAAGAATATTAGAGCCCATATACTTTGATGAAACAATAAATGAAGAACGATATCAAAGGCCATTTTTTTCCCAACCGTTTCACAAAGGAAGAGAAATCGTATGGTTGGTTTCAGGAAGATTCTGCAACGGTATACATGGCTGCTGAATCATTAAAGGCAATAAGAGAGGTGTTTGATGACAGAATAATTAGTATTGATTTGTGGCTTCCTCGTTCTTTTGATCTAACGAGTTGTGATTTTTATTTATGGGGTTCTTTAAAAGACAAAGTGTATTCATACACTACAGGAACTTAGCGAAAACATTGTGCAAGAAATCACAAGAACACCTGCTATTGAGCTTCGGAGAATGAGCGAGAATACTGTCGTGGCGAAAAGCACAGAAATTTCGGTGCCGAGAGATAAGCGCGGCTTGAGTACACAAAGAGCCTGCAGATAAAGATAACATGCGGACAGTGCTTGCATAGGCAGATAAACATAGCGCTTAAGATAAGTGACTTGCCGGCCCAGAAAGGGTTTCACGTAAGGAAGGTTCTAGTGATATCTCGATTGACAGAGAATAGTTGTTTTTCTTATTTGCTCGAGAACTTTCTCGAATTTATCAATGAGCTATTTAAGAGAGCGACGACTCGCCAAGAACAGTCGTGAGTAGTAAACAGTTGTAAAACGAGAGTGAGTCGCGAGAGGTAAGCAGAGAACATCTGAGAGTGTTGATGTAAACTGAACTGAACGCTATTTGTTATTGCCATCGACCTTGGAAGATTGTGTTGTATATGTGATGAAATGTTGTTACGTGAGAATTGAACAGTGTATTTCTACGGAAATAAAGAACATTTAGAATTTCGGCAAATTGGACTTTTAATTCTACGAACCCACAATGTCAAAATACTTACACGAGATAAGCTGCCTGTTTGAAAGCTGGTCAACACTTCCAGTATCTTTTATAAGGTAAAGATTCTAGTCCGCCTCTACCGACAAAAATTCCCCGGCACTGCCGGCCTTCTAGCGCAGAGAGAAGCCGTGATAGGGTTCGATTATAATTTAATGAGCCTATAGTTCAGAATCTCCCAACGATATGACTCACTGGTTATCAAGAAATTTGCAGTCCTAAATAGCTTTACATAAGCAAATTTCCTATTTTCTTTATTTGAAAAAGGCTGTAATTATTTTAATTAAAATCCGAAATTTTAAATATACAAATAAAATTCATATCTTAAACATTTTGCACTGCTGGAGCTGTGTAATATACGAGACGAAAACGCAAGGAAAGAAAATCGTAGGTATATATAAACTAACGTTCGCCTAACGACCAGGAAACCTAGGGTCAGAGACCTTGTCCACCTGCTAGGTGCAAAGTAAGGCTCTGTAATTTTTTGCAATATAAACGGGAAGCATTGACCGTGGTAGTTTACAGGGAACCTCATACGTGTTGTGGTGTTGGTTTTTTGTTGTGCGACCGCAGTAGATGTGGTCGTGCATATGTGCAATAACGGGAGCTATCCTGTCGAGAAGGTTGTTCTAATTAAAGGCTTCGGAACCTCCGACTGTGACCAGCAAGATCTCTTACGTCTGTTCCATTTGATACTACTCCTAGTGTAAAAGGTTTCCATACAGTGATTTTTTACACGTCTTCCTTCAATTGTAAGGCTAGAAAATCACACTTAAGCAGGATGTTTGGAATTTTTAATTTATTGCAATAACCTACGAAGATCTTTGTTGTGTATTCCATATTCTTGTCCTTTTCCTCTTCCTATGCGGCCTCCACATCCCCGAGTTTTCCGCTTCTGTTGTGCAAGTGGTAGCATGTCTACTTCACGTTCAATAGGTCCCGATTTCGAAACTCGGTCAGGGTGAATTACCTGGATAGCATGTATTCCGAGGTTTTCCCTTATTGTGAAAGATAATATGAACCCTGAGCTAATTTGAGCATCATTTCAGTCATTTCATTTATTAACTTTGAAAGACGGAAGTTACAAAAAAAAAAAAAAAAAAAAAAAAAAAAAAAGCCCCCCAGGGTGACCCAGACTCAAGAATTCTCCGCCTGTCTGGAGGACAAGGATTTACTGACAATAAATAGAAGCACGCCGAAGCCTCCAATACTCAGTACCCTGAAATAACTAACCAAAATAAAAGGTGAGGTGTAATAAGAAGGAAAGTGAAATGGAGCTAGTAAATACTTGAAATATACCTGGGAAAGCCCCCGAAGAACTCTTGGGTCAGGAGAGTCGGCCGCAAGCATCAAATCCACGGTCTCCTGAATGAGGATCGCAGTGGCCACAACTGGAAAGTGTAATAGTCAAATGTAATCCGGTCTTCATTCACACATTTCACCGATTATTTTATGTGGGTCCTCCCTATCCCCACAAGCACATTTAAATGTAGTCGCTGCTATTCTAACTTAGGACGTTTGGTTTTAAATTGATGATATTAACGATCAAGGTCATTCGAACCACTTCCAATAAAGCCCGCCTTTAACGCTTAGGTGGTAACGTGTCTGCCTCACGTTCAAGAAGTCCTGAGTTCGGATCTCGGTCAGGGTGAGTTAGATGGATACGACTTTTTCTCGGGGTTTCCCTTATTCTGAAAGATGAATGTCGGTTACCTCTAAGCTTTATGAACCCTGGGCTCATTTGAACATCATTTCATTCATTTCATCGAGAGGTACGACTTAATGTTGGAGGACGTAAATTAATACAAAAACTTCAATTACACTTGCTATGCTACGGTTTAAGAATTGAAGGAAATGTTTCATATGTAGTGAAATAATGTAATATACGAATAGGGGGCTATTGAGAGAACAAATGGTTGCTATCTTTATTACCTTAGTTGCTTTGTATCCATTACCACTTAACAATTGCACTAAGATAGTCGTTGGAGTGAATTGGACAAAAATAGAGGGGATTCTACATGAAACCTACAAATAGGCTATTATACGTCACACCCTTGGAAGGAACGATGAGCTGGAGACTCTTATGAGTGTGCCGGAACCGAGCTGGGGATACATACAAGAGTCCGTAACGTGTGCTGGAGACTTATTTTGGCGCCAGGGTTCCCCACCGGCCATTCACAGCAGGACAAGCGACTACAACGTCACCCCTACACCGATAACAGCAAAGCGCTCACATATAAGCGCCACATTCACCCATCCCGTACACTTTCTTCCTTAAAAATATCGGATGGAATTCGAAGTGAAATGAAGTGGAGGAACGGGTAGTCACAGGAAGTAAATTACATAACACAGCCGTCACCTAATAACAAGCAAAACCGCGAAAAAAGCTCTAGTCAAATTGGTGAGTTACTGGGGAACGAACGCGGGACCTCCGTAACCTTTACGTTATATTTCTGGCCGCATCTACCTGGAATATTTCAGACAGCACAGAGTATACTCTAACCTTCATCTTGTAGAACAGTAAACTCTGTGGATATTGCTTGAACCTCGACGTTATTATATTTTCCCTTCATTTCCTACCGTTGGGGTCATTGCCATGAATAATGAGGGAAACATCCATTTCCTGCTGCTAGACTCAACAAAATCCGACAGTGTAGCGTTTTTCAAACTTTTGTTAATTGCAGCGATGTTTTTTGGCCTTCCTGATTCAACTGCACTCTCCGTTTTACTGTCTCCACAACATTTATCTTCCTCTAAAACTACGAACACCCAAGAGAAAAGGAACATGAAATGAGAAACAAGAGAGATACAAGAAAAAAGACTTCAGGAGAGATAATGGAAAGAAAGAAAGAAAAGAGAAGTCAATCTGGTAACAAGCAGACCTTTCAGGCAGATGTTCCAGACTAAGTCGAAAAAGTTTCTAATAGAACCACATCGAAAATAATGGTCCTATCCCAAAGGGCAGGATGACATGTGTATCAGTCACATCTATTGAGACAAAAAGCAAAATCTGGGATGGTACTACTACTGGCACTCTTGATATTTAACATGTGGAATTTAATTTGTGGAGTGGGTACAAATAAAACCAATATGTTTAGATGATGCACACAAAAAGTACAACTTACGATAATCCTGTCGGGATTTATAACACAAAATATTTTAACTGTAGTTTCGCTGTATTTTTATAGCAATTTATTTTAGTAGTAAATTAAGACTGTTTTATCCACGAGTGGAAGCTTTGTTAATTTCCGCAAGTGTATAAATACGTCTTGATTCACTAGTAACAGACAATGTTTTATCCAACACTTACCCTAATCATTAAATAGTCTTACTACTTTTTATTAAATTTTAATAAAATGGGAAAGTTATCTGTAATTTTATTTTCTGGAATATAGGACTATTCAGCCAAGGCCGAAGTTTTTTAGTTTCAGTAGTCAAATGTTACAATAATGGATAAGAAATAGCATGTATGTAACACTAAAACATTTTGTTCAATTTTCGTTTAAAGTTTAAGATTTAAGGTTGTTTAAAAAGTTAGCCAAAGATGTTAAATAAGAGACAAAAAATGTAAGAAATGTATTAAATAATCTTTTGTATGCCTGTAGGAGTACTTTAAGATTTTATGTATAATGAAAACGTTATTCTTGATTTAACTTTCTTAAGTTGCATTTTATATTACGTGCATGCAGGGCAAGTGTGATTAGAATTATAAACTTGTATTTTGAAGAGACAAATAAAATATATTTCTATCAATGGTTCTGAGCATCCAATTTTATTTTAGAGTCGCGAAAGTCCGTTTAATTTTACTGAGAGGCCTCTTTATCAACCTTGAAGTTATTTTATATGCCGTAAAACTATGATACGGGATCTCCTCACTTCCCTTCCAAAAGAAGTTATGCTAAGAATTATTTTTAAAGAAAAGGTAAACCATTACTCTGCGCCGCTTTGGAAACAATAGGCTAGCATGTTATTCCTACACCATAGACCATATGTGTGTGTATATGTGTGTGTGTATCAACCTGTATGAGCCTATTAAACGACTGCCGGCCTCACGCCTACAAGGCAGAGGAGATGCAGTTAGCATTTCAACACCCCCAGCTGGAAATTGGCATACTTGGCGTGATGCGCTGCCTATTGCAGCTCCTCAAATTCCTTAAGAAGGTAAGTGAGAGCCAGTGCCCGCCTCCGTAGCGTGGATGGTAGCGTATCTGACTCACGTTCAAGAGATAGCGAGTTCGAATCTCGGTCAGGATGAGTTACCTCGATAAGGTTTTTCCAGGGTATTCCCTTATCCTAAAAGACGAATGTCGGGTAACTCTATGGAACTTGAGCTCATTTGAGCCCCATCTCATCCATTCCATTCATCGTCTGATATGACTAAACGTTGGAGGACGTAAATTACAACAAAAAGAAATGAGACCAGTTCTATACCCGGACTTAAATTTCGCGTTCTCAAATTTCTCAAGATGGTAAGTGAGAGCCGGTATTATACCCGGTCTTAAGATCGGCGTCCATGCAGGAAGGATCGAACTCGGGTGCATTCCTTGGCAGGGAACCTGACTATAACGTTCCAGCCCGCTGCGCCAGGGCGTAGGAGTGTATACAAGGTCTTTTCAAAAAGTATCAGGAATTTTGTGTTTTTTTTTAAGTATTTATTTATTCTTAAATATCTATTCTGTCGCCTTTAAAGTAATCACCACCAGTTATTATACACTTGTGCCAGCCTTTTTTCAGTCCTGGAAGCACCTTAAAAAGTCTTTTTTTTTTTTTTTTGTGATCTTCTTCAGCTTCTCCTTCGATGCCGTCTTTATCTCATCAATCGTGGCATAGCGTCATCCTTTCATGGGCCTCTTCATATTTGGGGAAAAAAATGGTTACTGGGGGCTGGATCTGGGGAGTACGTTGGCGTCATAAGTGTGTTGTTTCTGGCCAAAAATATGCGCACAAGCAACAATGTGTAAACAGGGGCATTATTATGGTGCAAAGACCATCTTTTGTTCTTACGCAAGTCCGGTGTTTCTGGCAGATTGCCTGGCACAAATTGTGCGTAACCTTTAGGTAGTATTTCTTATTGACCGTTCTACCATATGGCAAGAAGTCATGATACACCACCTGTGGCCCGCCTCGGTAGCGTGGTGGTAGCATGTCTGCCATAGGTTCAAGAGGTCCTGAGTTCGAATCTCGGTCAGGGTGAGTTACCTGGATAAGGTTTTTCCGGGGTTTTCCCTTATCCTGAAAGACGATTGTCGGGTAACTCTGACCTCTATGGACCCCGGGCTCATATGAGCATCATTTCACCCATTCCATTCATCACCCGATATGACAACACTTAACGATGGAAGTCGGAAAAAAACATCTTCACATTCGATCGAACTTAGCTCGTGTGGCAGGATTTACGGGATGCTAGAGCTTTTATTTCCACGTCATAGCCATAAACCAATGATTATGGCCCTCTGGAGCAAATTTGGGACGTCGCGTTCAGAGTTCAACAGCTCCTTAGCAATGTTAATGCGGGTGTGAAATTGAGCAATTTTGGTACGAATTTTGCGGCGACCCGTCTCATGAACAAGTCATAGGTCAAAACCGAACGGCACGAGCCAATCGATATGTTTAGGTCCTCAGCAACTTCTCTAACGGTATTCGATGATTGACCAATACTATTTTCTGCACTTCAATGTTTTCGTCGGTTTGTTGACGAGCTCTGGCGTCCGTTATGCTCTTTGTCATTTACATCTTCTCGATCCTCGAGAACCTTTATGCACCACCAATAAACGTTGCTTTGGTCCGAGGTAGCTTCACCATATGCACACTTAATTTTGAATTACACACAAAATTTGATATAAATTCTTTGTTCAAATTCATAATGGCCGAGCTTGTCAACATAAATGAGGGACATGAGTACGAACATAACGCCACAAAACAATCGAAAATCGAATTTACGTAGCCCACGAACATTCAAAATTCGCAATACTTTTTGAACAGACCTAGAGTTATGATACTCTACTCGTATTATGACAGGAGTGTCAAATGCTCTTTTGTAAGAGAGATTATTATTATTATTATTATTATTATTATTATTATTATTATTATTATTATTATTATTATTATTATTATTATTATTATTATTATTATTATTATTATTATTATTATTATTATTATTATTATTATTATTATTATTATTATTATTATTATTATTATTATTATTATTATTATTATTATTATTATTATTATTATTATTATTATTATTATTATTATTATTATTATTATTATTATTATTATTATTATTATTATTATTATTATTATTATTATTATTATTATTATTATTATTATTATTATTATTATTATTATTATTATTATTATTATTATTATTATTATTATTATTATTATTATTATTATTATTATTATTATTATTATTATTATTATTATTATTATTATTATTATTATTATTATTATTATTATTATTATTATTATTATTATTATTATTATTATTATTATTATTATTATTATTATTATTATTATTATTATTATTATTATTATTATTATTATTATTATTATTATTATTATTATTATTATTATTATTATTATTATTATTATTATTATTATTATTATTATTATTATTATTATTATTATTATTATTTGGGATCGCGGGGATGTACTCAAAGTATGCAATTGGAGGGGAGGGTTTGAAACACAGGAAATCAGTCAAACCTTCCATCCGTGGCCATTTTAATAGAATTGTCCATGGTAAGGGGATAGATACCAACTGGATCGCTGGGCAGGACATATTCACTAAATAAAATAATTTGACAGTTAACATGACCAACAACATTTTTAAATATTTATAGCACCAATTGGAAAACTGTACGATGTTTTACCAGTAAGATCATGTGGAAAACAAAAAAGAATCACACATTTGCTCATTAGCGTAACTTTGGGAAAACGCAAATATAGAAAAGATTTCGAAACTAGCATTACAATGACTATTCCATTTATAGATCGCGTATTTGATTTTGATCGATGAGAGTGGCAATGGCTAGTTATCGGTAGTCATTGTCGTTTGTTTTTTTAAATGTGGAAGCGATTTTATCGCATAAGAACCTCCCCGAATAAGTACTGATGCGAATATAGCGAAGCTGATCCAGGCGGCAGAGTCGGACTTAGTGGGGCTCCCATTGTTTCCTGATATTACATCAGCAAGCATACAGTACGCCACAGCAAAGAAAGTCCCAGGAGAACAGGCGCGTGAGGGAAGTTGCTCATTAGACACGGTTCCTATACCCTGCCTGGTAGTCGTTTATGACTCTCGGGTCAGTTGAATTCAGCCCATTCAAAAATAGTTTGACGCCTTCTGCTTTTGGATATAATATCTTCTCGGGTTTAGATACTGAGTGGATTACTTTTGTGTAGGACGAATATTTTTTTAATATTTATACTCCTTGGGCAGCATGCGTTCTCCGTCACACACATTCACCCTCCTTGTATCACTGTTTTTTAACGAATAAGGGTAGCACATGCCGGTCAGGGATTTTCTGTTGAACAATACCTCTCTCTGAAGAGGGTCTCACTGAAGACTAACCTAAGCCAATGTTCCTCTTAGATAACTGCACTGCTTCGCTCACCGTCCACTCGCCTGATCCTTTACGCTGAAACATAATAAGTAAATAAAATGAAAATTTACATCATTATATAACCTAACAAATCATTGTTATACTATCACGGAAAAAGCACGAAAAATACAAAGTCACAGTGGCCAGTCCAACGTGAACCACACTTCGATCCAGTCTAAATCTATATTCATTTTACTTATGGCAAGGCTACACTGAAAATTCCAAATTCTATGATATTAAACTTATTGTTATGAAAATTTAGCCACATAATAAGAGTATCATTTTAAACTTGCATGCAAATTTTTATGTTGCTATACCAAATAGTTCATTAACTATTAATTATTTTTTTTGTGAAAATACTGTAAAAATTAAAAATGTTCTACGCGTCAAAAAATTTGAGCTTTTAAGTTGAATGTTTTTGGCTCGTATAGAGAAATTTTAAAAGAGCCACATTCTTATTTTTGGAAGACTCTTGTAGCATTTGTTCTAAAATATTTTCCATGTGTTAGCTCTCAAACTTTTGAAAATATTAACTTATTTTATTACTTAACACCATATAATTTTTAAAACATGGGCATTAACAAAAAAGGGGAATGTGAAGTTTCTTATTTACATATTAAGGACCGATTCTGAAAGTTTCACCAAGTTAAATGGAAAACTTTGACGCGTGAGGCATTTTGTATACTGGAAAGTGTTAGAAAAAAAGTTTCTCAGAAAATTAATTTTAAAGTAATGATTGTTACTTTTAACGATTGTTAAAGGTTTCTTTACATTGTTAAGTGATGGCCTAAAATGGTGCAACAAACCCTAAGCTACCAAAAATGCTATAAAGAAAATTCCATGATTTTCAACATTTTCGGCGAATTTTCAGTGTAACCTTGTGTTAATGGTTAAGTTTATATAGAGATTAAAAATTAATAAAAGTGCATCCAAGTAGTATTTATAACAGTGAAATATAGAATTAATTTGAATCACAGCAAAACACTTCTGCTTTACTTTTCAATAATCAAGCTAAATTACATGAAACATATAACGTTTCTTATTATTCCGTGACAAAATTTTAACTGATTTTAACTATGAAAATTATGTAATTTATTATTCATCCAACTCCCTATAATTTATTTTTATAAACTTCTAGTGTCAAATCAGGACACAGAATTTCCTGGAAGCTTAATCATTTCATTTCTGATTCCAGTTCTGAAGTAGAACTACTTCAAACTTACAAACACCATGCGATATCCTTGTGAATCCTTTTAAATCCTAACAGTATAGAAGTAATTAAATGCTCTTCATTTAGGCAGTTTGTGAAACACATACCGTTAACAATATTGAAAACGTAATTAATGGAAACCTATCCCTAGAGGTGACTCTTTTGTTTCTCTCAACAGCAAGGTTAATTTGAAACATCCGAACAACAAAAACACCGTTTTCTTTTGTTTGTATGGTTTTACTAATTACCGTTCGTCGCGCTACAGACTGATAGCGGATAAAACGTTAATTAATGATGACAAATATGCGCATGCGTTGCTGACTCAGTGGACTCGACATGCAGATTTGCTGCATTTTAAGTTCTTCATGTTTTGCTTTTATGTTGAATGTTAATAAGGAAACCTAAGTATAAACAAGTTTATATTATGGATGTGTGGATTGTAAAACTCAGAACGCCAAATGGTGTACAGCTATGAGCAACAAGTCTAAGTAGAAGTACTGATTTATGCTGAAACAGCCACACCTACTTTTAAAGCAAGAAAGAAGCTGAAATAAGTTTGATTACACAAGTAACGCACATGAAAGTTCGATCCGAAGCAGCAATTGTACAAAGGAGCTTATAGTAGATATTAATAAAACACCTTATGTTGCTTTATATTGCCAATATTACGAGCTACATTATTAGAGCAATGATATGTCAGATTGTCAAGGGAAGCTGCAATAGGAACCAGAAGAAATAAACTGCACACAAGAAAACCTAGAGGTAGATGGAGAAGATTCGAACTGAAGAGGATGAGTTCGAACTAAGGACTTCCCAAATGAAAGTTTCAAGCCTTATAATCTTCTTCCATAAGAAAGCATTAATCTTTAATCACAGCTCAGATAAAAGAAAGCATAAAGTGGCAGAAAGAATGGAACGACGTAGCTATAAATAATTCTGCCCATCTAGAACGGATCTTAAAATTAATGTAACGTCAGAGTTTGGTGCAATAACAACGGTAAAATGAAGGCTCATCTTCAGAGAAAAGAAATGATAAACGATTCAAGCAGCCAATGTTGGAAAGCAACGCAGACTGCGGACAACTCTACCAGTGTGAAATGTAGCAATAAGCAAGAAATGTTTTGAAAAATGGAATACGCAAGGAAGGAGGAACATAGCCAGTGTCACAGAAAGACCTTATACAAATGCATATAAAACATTTTATGAAATACACAAGCACAATAGAACACAATAAGATGCAAGAAAAAGGTAACATTTCATTAATAGGTCCTACACATGATATAAGACTAGATATGTTATATAAGACTATTAAAAAATAAGAAACAGATTTGAAACATTTATTTTATACCAAACTACAAAAGACAGAGATGCAATTCCAACGTTCTTGGAAAAAGTTCAATTTTCAACTTTTTACACAACAAATATGAAAACGATGGCTCATTTGCTGTCATATATTGGCCTCTAGTTACCGAATACATAGCTTTACCAATTCGATGTCGCAGATGTAACCATTTTCTACAAATTTTCGATGTCACTGGTAAATCTGCTTATGCTTTTGCGGATATGTATTAAACTGAAGACGAAAACCACGTTGAACTCCAATAATGCACTCTATTTTTTTTAATAGCAGTAAAGAAAATGCTTTTTCCTATTATGTCTCCATTTTACTACAGTTTACCACAGCAAATAAAGTCTCCGAAGCTTGAGACACAGGGGGGGGGGGTCGGAGAAAGTTCCAGCACTCCTTCCCTGCCCGCCTCGGCAGCGTAGATGGTAGCGTGTCTGCCTCACGTTCAAGAGGTCCTGAGTTCGAATCTCGGTCAGGATGAGTTACCTGGATTATAAGGATTTTCCGGGGTTTTCCATTATTCATAAAGAAGAATGTCGGGTAGCTCTAAACTCCATGGATCCTGTACGCATTTGAGCATCATTTCACCCATTTCATTTACCGTCCGATATAGCTTAATGTTGGAGGACGTAAATCAGTGAACAAAGTTTGTTATTTATCCCTATTTACGTTTCGAGGTAAGCTGTTCATACATACACACACGGGCCTTGTGTAAACGAGGGCTGTCCAGAAAGTAACTGCCGTTTGTACATAGCGCGAGAAGTTGTGAGGGTAGCGCCGTCATTTACACATCAGCATGAGCAGTGCTCAATGCACTTCTAGCTGTCCAAATGAGAGTATTTTAGTGCCAGGCGTTTGCTAGTTATAAACTCAAAACATGAGCGCCATAATGGAAAATCCCGCTAAGTGTGAGGTGCGCGGTGTTATGAGATTTCTTTTGGCATAGCTTCACTCAGCAGCCGAAATTTTTCGTTAATTATGTGCAGTATATGGTCCCCATATTATGAGTAAAGATGTTGTCTGTCAACGGGTAGGATTTTTTTAAAAATTGAGGAACAAACATCCACGAAGGAAACAGGAGTGGTAAGATGTCCTGGTGAACAAAGTGGGTGGAAAATCTCGTGAGAACCGTCCGTTCACGATAAAGGAACTTTCCGATAATTTTCCCGAACTTTTTTCGGAATCTTTTGCACGACATAGGGACAAAATACCTCGGCTCTCGCAAATTTTGTGCTCGCTCTGTACCAAAACTGCTGACCGACGACCACAAAATCAAAAGGGTGAGTTCTACCATAGATTTTCTTTCTCGGTATGACACTGAAAGAGAAGCATTTTTGAACAGAATTATTACAGTCAGTAAGACTTGGGTGGGCTACCTGAATACTGAGACAAAATGGCAGTCATGCAATGGGGACAAAGCGTTCTCCAAGCAAGCCAAAGAAAGCCCGGCAAACTTTTTCTGAAAAGAAAGTCATGGTTACGGTGTTTTTTGGGATCTCAAGTACATTTTACTCGTTGATTTTATGGAAGGTTGCATGACATTCAATTCTGAAGCCTATTGTGAAACTTCGAAAAGAATAAGAAGGGTAATCCAAAACAAGCGTCGCGATCTTCAGACATCTGGTTTTGTGTTTGTGCATGACAATGTTCGCCCGCACAAAACTCGAAAATCAAATGAACTTTGGGCAAGTTTCAAATAGGACGTTTTTGACCATCCCTCCTACAGCCCGGACTTGGCTCTCAGTGATTTCCATCTGTCCCCACACATGAAACAGTGGCTTGCGACTCAGCGCTTCGCCAATGACGAGCTTCATCACGCTACGTTCACAGGTTTGCTACGTTCACAGGCGGCAGAGTTTAATGCAGAGAATATTTCAAAGACTGTTAAAAGGTATGACAAGTGCTTGAATTTTTTCGGAGAATAGGTAGAAAAATAGAAGAAATATTGCAGTTTTCATATATACTAATTAAAATTTTATCTTTCAACTGCTTTAATTTTTATTTGTGTATGTGTGTGTGTTTTGGTATGGTACTCAGGTACTTCAGGTAAGATTTATGAATCAATTTTTGCGAGGAATGCAATACTACCTTTAACTACTAGGTATAGGGTATAGAAAGTAATGAAACATTAATGCTTTCCTCTTTTCCTCATCTTCGTTAATGAGTAATTATCCTTCTCTCTTTCTATCTCGTCTTTTCTTTAACATATATTCCAGGTTCTCTTTAATTTCAGCACAGGTATACCCATATAACGTAATAAGGAAGAAATAAGAACAAACCGCTTCAAATTGTAACCGTTCTATTATGATTTTCATCCCACACATTATAAGCCCTTCTAGAAGGTAGCTTGGTCTTCTCTATTGAGTACCAGTAATAAAATTTAATTGAGTTATTACATTAACGTTTCCTGGGCGTCTCTAGTGATTACAAGTTTTAAAATGATGAGAAACAAAGTCGCAAAACTACTAACAAGATTGCTTCAATTTAATTACGATGAGTTCATTCACATTGTAACAGAAGACGGTAGCAAAAACATCGTTTGTCTTAATATTTGTGTCTTCAGAGACTACTTGTTCAATTAACGAATAACTGCACTGTTTAACTATTAATATCTTTATATACCGTGCACTAAATATTCAAAATAAAAAGGTTTTTTATTTTAAAGCTTGAGCTTTTGGATGTTAGTTATATCAGCACATTAAAGTTTACGATCTGTCTCACATTCAAGAGGTCCTGAGTCTGAATCTCGGTCAGGTAAATTTCCTGGATAAGGTTCTCTTATCCTGAAAGTTGAATGTTGGGTAACTCTAAACTCTATGTACCTTCGGTTCATTTGATCATCCTTTCACCCATTTCATTCATCGTCCGATATGGCTTTACTTAGAGGTCGTTAAACTTTTTTAAAAAATGCATTTCTTATCCTGTTTTCCTGAACACTTGCACGTACTTTCGAAAAACACAGACAACCAAAGGTTTTTTCCCCTTTTTTACGGTTTTTGAGCTATTAGTTACAAAACCTTAACAATAAACTAGACTTTCAAATCACAATTTAAAAATCAGTATTTTTAATTAAGGCAATAAAATTAAATTGTGTGACAGACTTATACCTTATAATCAATATGAATGATATAGTATTTATTTTCAAATAATCACAAAAGAGATTTAAGGCTGTATGCCTTTGCCGGCTATGCTAATGTAAAAATCGATATGAAACGTGAATTAAATCCATGCTGGGAAATAGTAACGTTAGTAAATTCAGAGAGGAGTAAAATTTAAATAGGCAACTAGAAAATTACGTCACAATATAAAATTTACAGAGAAATCCTTTTCCTCTACTTCTCCCTATCGAATGCATCTACATCAAGTAGTCCTTTCTGTCTGATAAACTTTTTCACTTTGTCCATCCACTGATCATTAGGTCCTCCTTTCCTATTTCTTCCTTCTGGCGTCCATCTTAGCACTCCTTTGGTAATCTGCCATCATGCATCCTTAATATCTGTCCATACCATTGTAGTCGTTTCTCATTTAAGACTTCTAGAACATCTCTTTCCACATTCAACAACTCTTTTATTTCATTCCATATCCTATCCCTTCTTGACTTCCTGGCAGACCTTCTCCAGAAGTCATTTCCGTTGCTCTTAATTTATCCTCTTGTATTCTGCTGACTGTCCAAGTTTCTGCTCCATAGAACATCACACTTTCCACCAATGCTTTATAAATTAATTTTTTCGTTTTGGCCAAAATATTACTACTCTATAAGATTGAATTTAGCATTCCAATAACTCTTTTTCCTAAACATATTTTTCTGTCTATTTCTAATTTTGATTATCTTTCTTGTTGTAATATCGATCCAAAATACTTGAAAGTATTATTATTATTATTATTATTATTATTATTATTATTATTATTATTATTATTATTATTATTATTATTATTATTATTATTATTATTATTATTATTATTATTATTATTATTATTATTATTATTATTATTATTATTATTATTATTATTATTATTATTATTATTATTATTATTATTATTATTATTATTATTATTATTATTATTATTATTATTATTATTATTATTATTATTATTATTATTATTATTATTATTATTATTATTATTATTATTATTATTATTATTATTATTATTATTATTATTATTATTATTATTATTATTATTATTATTATTATTATTATTATTATTATTATTATTATTATTATTATTATTATTATTATTATTATTATTATTATTATTATTATTATTATTATTATTATTATTATTATTATTATTATTATTATTATTATTATTATTATTATTATTATTATTATTATTTATACTCTAATAGGAATGACGTAAGTAGCGCCTTTAAGGTTCAAAAACAAAAGTTGTTCAAAGGTGGTATATAAGTTAGGTTATCTGCCTGTTGGAAAATTTATTTTAAATGTCCTAAAAATTTTCCCTTGTACATGTCTTTCAATCGATTCTCAATGTTATGGGATTTAATTTTGGCTTTCTTTACATTGCCCAAGGAGGATATTCCATACAAAAATTTTGTATAGGAATTTAACACAAAATACAGGCTTTAAGATCACCAAACCTAAATATTTAGAAGGGACATCGTTTACTTTTGAGGTGGCAGCATAATTTACAATATTTAAAGAATCAAATCCGAAGATTTTCATGAAAATTTCGCACCAAAATTACCTCTATACGTTAAGTAAAAATTCTCTCTACGCTTCTGGCTTTCAAATTCTATATTCTACATGAAACAAGTAACTAATGACTTGGTGCTTGAAATAGTATGAAGTAATTGAAAATTCAAACCAATAAAATGGCGTATTTGAGTATGGTTAATGCTAAGGGAAATAAAATTCACATATTGTGTTTTAGCAAGCTCTACATTTTTCAATTTGTAAGGTTTTGTTTTTATATAATGTTTATGATTTACTATGTAAACAAAAATGTACAAAGTTCATTCAGAGTGAAGAGGACTTTATAGACTTCACATAGCACAGAGGACTTCGAGATATTTGTAATGTATTTTAATAAAATCATCATAGTAATGCGATTATTTTTAGAAGGATTATGATGAGATGATCTCCGAGTGGATTATCTTGAAGCCCCAGGTTGGGAAGTCATCTTGAGCGAAATTTTTATGGACAGTGATGGTGTTTGAAGATGCTATGATGATGCACCACGTTGTGGCACCATCTTGAAGCAGGATTATTTGGGATGAAGGTGGATACAGATTAATTTCTCACCTTTGGTGACGATCTTGAAGACATCTAGGAGTTTTTTTCTGCAACTCTGGATAATTAGGCGCATCTGTAATTGTTGAGCGATAAGTTCTTTTTCTTTCGCAGAGTCGCAGTAACGGGGCTGATATAGTATTACTAGTTTTGAAGAATTAATAATACTTTTCTTCTTCAAAGATGGAAATTTATTTCCTCATAAACATTTTTGAATTCTTTGAAACAATTACAAATATTATTAATGGAGTCTTTTTACAAACAGTGGTAGATGCCAGGATGAACTATTTCTTTTCTTGCGCACACGCTAGTTATGCATCTTTGATGCACATAAAAAATTGTTCCTGCACACACTCGGAGAGAAAAGTACACGTATTACCCCTAAGACTTTCAAAAGCAGAAGAACAAAACCTTTTAATACATTTAACAACTTCTTATGTTACGTTGTCATGGTTATACCATTACCTACTTTACATTAATTCTTTATTTTATTACAAATACTAATCTCTTTGACTATTCCTAACAAAACATGAAATATGTCAAATAATAGCTAACCTTTTTTTGAGAAAATCGAAAATGATGGACAACTTTCTATAGAAGTAAAAGTTTGGTAGTGGGTAATTTTTCTGGAAAATCCTCATGTCACATCCATGGATGATGGAATTAAATGTCAAGTTTGATAACTTCGACAATGCATTTTAAGTGCTTGTTCACACGTACGCACTGGCATACATGGATATGAGTTTTGGGATTTAAGGACGAAACTAACTGTCGAAAATTAATATGGGGTACAATACTTTCTTAACTAAGGTACTAACCATCTTCTTTTATCCAGTTTGGATTTTGGACTGGATTCTTTTTTATTGTTCTCCAATCATATGGGAAGATGAGTGAAATGATGTCCAAGTGTGCCCAGGATAGAGCTCAGGGCCTATAGAGATTAAGAGTTATCCGACATTTATCTTCCAGCATATCCCGAAAAAATACCTTATCCAAATATCTTACCGTGACCGAGACTCGAATTCAGAACTTCTTGAACGCAGGACAGACACACTACCATCTACCTATAGAGACGTGTGGAACTGGATATCTGACGATATATCTTGGTTACAAGCATGTACGGTCCAGTAATACCGCATAAATACCTAGTTTCCTCAGGGATGTACTTTTCTTGCCATGAACTCCGTTCTGCAAATGCGTATGGTTAGGTGTCTCTTAACTTTTGCAGGCGACTGTACCTGGCGTATGATCACGTACTCACTACATCTTGGAGCGCGCTTCGATTCGCAAAGAGAGGTGCGCCGTGAAGCAATAGTACGCAATCGCAGGGATATTGACAAAATAGGTCCATCTATGTTAACTTAATTCCTCTCCCTCCCTTCATTTCAATAATAATACAACGCACCAACAATACGTCGTTATCCGCTTGGAGCGCTGTTGCTTTACTAGCGTTTAAACGGATGTACTAGAGCTTCCTGAAAAACTGATTAGTATAAAGTTGCATTGTGAAATGTCTACATTTTACATTTTCAGTTGGATCTATTTGAAAGTGAAGTACATCACTGTATTTCCCGATAGATACTAATTTTTATTGTATTTTGTTACTGCTTTGAAATATTATCTACTCCGCAGCATGCAATTGTTTTTTGAAAAAAAAAAATAATGTTTTGTAATTAAGATCTTACATTAAAATGCACATATGATATTTAACTGTCCTTAAGTATAGGCAAAATAAATGTCCCTATTTTATTTTCTTCAAAATTACACAAAATTAATATTACCTTAATATACGTAAAAGTCGATTTGTGTTGCGTATTTCTTTTAGATTAGATTAGATGTTTATTGTGCATATTCCAAAATTTTACAATTTACAACTTTTGGGTGGGTAGGAGTTTCGCCGATTTGGCCAAACTTGACACTGATAACTTTTAACACAATGCAAAAATTACTGTCTAGATTTCGAAATTCTATTCCATTTCTCACAATAAAATATATAAAGTTATGCATTGCTTCAAAAGCTAACAAAACTATCTATATTTCTGTCACCGATAACCATAGTAATTCGCACATTTCTAACATAAAAATAATTGCGTACGGTTTTAGATCCTTTTCAAAATAAAGAAACAGTGAATTCATGTAATATTCTTTTTACCTATCTGACATTAATCAGGAAGAAATATTAGTAAATGTACTGTTTCTTTTGTTTGGGCTTTGTTGTGTTTTCTTAGTAATTTTGTGCATATTGGTTATTGAGAATGAAACATTCCTTAAATTACTATTATTTATTCCCAAATTATTACTATTATTACTATTATTTCTTTTTCATCTATAAATACTGACAGGTAGCCTGAATGCAACAACGTGGAAGGTATTGAACTGCATTAACAGGGAATCATACAAACTATTTTTTTTTCTCAACTGTTAACAGTACTTTTATGTAGTATTTATAGTCTTTATAGTGGCCTGAGAATTTGAATTGGCTCTTTAAGTGCCTTTAAATGTCTCCAGAGAAATGCAGGGTTATTAGGTATATGTACAACCCATAGCTAAATGTTGTAGAGGTAAACGTAAAATTACAGACAACACCGGGTATTTCAGCTAATTGTTTAGCAACAACAAAGCATGTTAAGGAAATTTGTCTCATCGTTTTTAATTCTGCTAGTGATGAAGAGGTATATAAGTAGCTATTGATGATACAAGAGTTAAAAGGAAGTTAAAAGGAAGATTTTATTTTGTAAGTAAAATTAAAAGTCCAAGTTGCAGAAATTCAAAATGCTCTTCACAAACACACTGTTTGTACACCCTTGGCAGCAAGATGACGTAACATAAACCAACACAATCTCTTGTCACTTCTACACACGTAAACAAACAAAAGAGTTCACTTTCAAAACACAGCTGTATACGCACGATTATCAAGTTCCATTTCGACTGTCTACTCATCTAATCGTGGCTTCCTTTTATACGTTCATTCAGGGTTCCAGAAGTTCTGTCACAATCAAGACGGTACCAGACGAAAGACGAACCTTCCAGTCAACTATCTGTCTCTTTATCTGTTTCGTCAAGCTTTTATCTCCGCGTTGACTAACTATCCCTTTATACGCGCCGGCCGCGCTATCGCGATAATGACTCGCGACACTATGTAGGTGTATTTCGAAACGAGGCTGGAGTTCGAGACCTACGAACGAAATAAAATCCCTTTAACCCGTGCATCATACAGTATTTGTATACAGTCCTGAATATTTATAGATATATTATAGATTATATATATGATACTGTTGTAGCTTTCTCGTGGTCACGACATCCATCGGGTTGCGATATTCATTTGTCATGTGTAACATCAGTGTTGACAAGATGACTTTTAGAAAGTCCCAACATTCTACATAAGGAAGCTAGTGGAATTAATAAAACGATGAAAATAATGCAATTGACCTTCAGATCTGCGTTTAAAACTGTTATAAGTTTGTGGTATTTAAGATGTCGTGGTTGTGGTTTACATTAAGACAGCTTTATCATTAGGTGATTTGCCCACAATGTTGAAGATGCCTATATTTTACCCTTTTCTTCAAAGAACGCTAACAAAAATTTCCAGTATAATTTTTTGTGTGTACTTTATACTGCTTCAGTCCAGGAACTTGCATGCAATGTCGTATTGGTTACTTGACTTTTTGTGCAAAAATTCCCATTTCACTCTCTGCGCTGTTTGTAAAATTTCAAAAGGTTCAGTATAAGTCCATATTCACATTCAAATGATCCGCCATTTTATACAAGTATTATTTAATTCATATTCGTGGCCTTCTTTAATGTAGCGATTGTTACATTCTGCAAGAAACTAAAGTTGCCATTACCGGTGTGTTAAAAGCGTTTGAGTACTGAGCGAAAGATTTTTATACTTTTAACACATCTTGAGCTACTAAAAGACTCACTTTACTATCAACTGTCTAAAAGTGTTATTAATTTATATCGAAAATACCTACTGTGGAAAATTTTAAAAGTGAAAATGTGGGGACCAATATAAGCCCGATAAAACAGAGTTCAAATGTTATGTGTGCGTGATCTAATGATTAAAAATCCAAAGGACCTGCAACCCAACGTTTACCAGTCACCATCGTCAATAGGCGATATGTTCCAAAGAAGAACGGCAGCCGACATGACCGTTGCAGTTAAAGGTCCGGTATAAATGGAACAAAAGAAAGCTATTATAATGCTAAAGTAATACTGTTTCTCAATTCTTTTGTTTAAGAATATTTAGTTCCTTTATCTCTCCCATTCCCTTTTATTACTACACTGCAGCTAAATTAGTATTATCTCTTGAATGACTTGCTCACTTCAGTTTAGGCAAAAATTGTGGTTTTCACCAGCAGTATAATTTTATAGAAACCAGACATTTTTACATTCTTCTATTATTAAATTCCATGTGCTTTGTAATGACCACGAGAAAAAATGATGAGCAATTTGTTTTAAAAGCAATGTATGTTTGAAAAGTTAAAATCTAAAACAAGGAATATGTATCTCGCATAGAATTGAATGAATTCCTGTATTTCTTTAAGTAGAAGGTCTTCTGAACCACGCATCCTCGAGGCCCTTAAGCAACGGGTTGAGGATTAGAGGTTTCCTGATCAGAGAGATTCTGGGATGAGTGATCAGTCAATGCCGGAAGTGAAAGTACGAGAGAGAGGTGATAGCAAAGATGATGATAAAGTCGATAAAGATGATAAAGCCGGAGGACCTGCAGAAAACCAGCCCCAGCGCCATGTCCACTAAAATCTCACTTTATGGTCGCCTGGGATCGAACCCGGACCGAATTCGTGAGAGCCGAGCCTTCTAACCACTTAGACATGGTGCGGCCATTCACATAAGTGAATTAAGGCCACAAAAATTATTTTGGCCTAAAATTTGTGTAGCTAATATCTATATTGTTTATCTCTTACTGATTACCAATTATGTACACTAAAGCCATTTAGAGCATTTACACTTTATTCGTAGAAACCAATGTAATATTAACGTATTTTAAATTGTTTCTTAATTAATCATTATAATAATTTTTTTAAGAAAATAGAAAAATAAGTCATGTAAATACGCATGTAGAGAGCAGTTTGGGTTAAGAAGATTTTTTAAATCAACGCATCAAATCATTAAAAGATGCTAAAGCTGAATACTAAATTAGCTGTTTATTTGGGTTGTTGAGTTATACTGTTCTCACACATTGATATTTTTCTGAAAAGAAAAACTATATATATATATATATATATATATATATATATATATATAACTTTTTCTTAATTATTTAAAGCTCACTTACCTCCATAATGAAGTACCACATTATATTACGATCTTGCCTCTATAGCTTTCTGGAGATGGGTAGAGATGGGATATTTTGGTCGGTATTTGGCAACACTGGCGTTGCATGCGAGTGGAACACCTCACACCTGGCATGCAACAGGACGTGCTAAAATTTCCCGACAGTAGATATAAATTTGTGTGTTGGGAACATCTGTTGCTAAAAGGCCACGTGGCAACTTAGGAGTTATTTAGGTTGAGGAACCGCGAGTTAAGGGTCAACGACCTGTATTTAGTATTCATCACTCTCTCTGCCGCGGCACACGCACAATAGCAGACAAGGCTTTTCCCATGCTTGCTTACATATTTTGTTAGTGACGTAATGGGCGGAGTTTTTACGGTTCCTTTCTAAAGTATTCATCAAACGAAAACTGTCGTGTTTTCTTTCTACAGGTATGGCTCATAACATTGCTTACTGTTTATTTTCCTTTTCTGAAACGAGAGAGACATCAACTAATCGATTAATTGCATACGTGTACCATTAATCCATGAATTAACGGTGTGAAACTCCCTAACTTTGGTCTACAGTTGTGTGATCCCTTCCTGCTTACAAATAGGTGATTGAGGAGCTAATCTTCGAATGTTTCATATTCAAATTCCTCAGTAAATAAACGGTGTGAATTCTCTAAGGTTTTGTTATAGATATTTCACCCAAAATACACGATTTTTTATTCTCTAAAAAATAAAAGTATCGTGTGTAAGTTTGTGGACGTATGTGTCTGAGTGCCTATATTAAAAAACGAAAGTCGATTTAATAAAAACTTCTAGGTAATTAAGGCAATTTGTCTGGCAAAAATAAAAAATAAATAAATAAATAAAAGCACAGTTTTCTTCTGATCGCTTTGAAGCTTTTACCGCATGACATTTTAGCTTCCTGTTATATTTTGGATCACATAAGTTTTTATTCATAATTAAAAGATTTTGATATGCTAATATGAAATACACCACCTCATGGTTATGCATATTTCTCCCAGACTTTGGATTTGAACATGGTATACAAAAATAAACACATTGTTGTGAACACATTTCGTAATTTTAATTATTTCACAGAAGAAAATAATTTAAATATTACTGAGCTATTTTCAACTTTGTCAATGTTAAATGTAAAACATAATTTATACTTAATTATTTCACAGATTTAAATAGTTCATAACAGATCATAAAACCATAATTCCTAAAAAACCTCTTCAACATTTCAAGCTTAAACATTATAAATTGTTAAGAGCACTTTGAGTAGTGAAAAATGCTAATAAAAGGAATTCAGGAAAATGATGTTAAAATGCTTTACCTAAATGGTACAGGGTTACCTAAATAGATATTTGTGACTTCAAAGCTGTTCATATTACGAAGCCAATGGTGGTATGTGAACGTACAAGTTATAAATGTACTAAGAACCCTCCCCCGCCAAAAAATAATAAAACTTGGAACATTTTACAATTTTTACAAATACCACCAGTGCATTACTTAACGTTCAGTATTTTCCAAAGAGAGACGCAAAGAGATTTAAGGCGAAAAAAAGAACAACTTCACTTTAAAGTATCCTTTATAGGAGAAGTTTTCGATGTTTTATTTTCCTCCAAAATGGCTCTAAAAGTTTTACTTTTAAACCGTATAATAATTTTATATACACAATTTATATTTTAAAACATTGGGGAACAACTCGAGAGCTTTATTCTGAAACATATTCACATATAACTAATTGGTAAATCGTTAGATATAGACAAAGTCTTACAACAAAACAAACTAGATCCGTTTAAAAGCCTATTGATATTAAATGATGCTTTTGTGGCAATAACTATTTGCAATAAATTTATTATTGGTTTGAGTGTTGTACTATTTTAACCACTATTTAATTCGCTGTTTAATTTATCCCCTGTTCATATAAGCTTCATGGTGTTTCAAACCTATTACAAAGCGATCCGTTTTTAAAAAATATGATCATCATTTTGTTTCTAACCAAAATTTGGTATAGGCATTTCAGCGGAAATAAATGGTTGGAATTTCCTGAACTCTTGATATCTAAATTTTAACACAAATAGATAATCATCTTGGCCCTCTAAATAAATAAAATGAAAACATGCTTTGAAAATGGTCCGTGTGTCTGAACAGTATAACTCAAAATATTTGAATATTTTTGTTCGTTAAGGACACTATCAATTAACAGCGTCATATCAGCGCCGCCTGTGTCCCGGAATTCGGAAAGTCAGATATATTTTAGTAATTTTAGTTAATTGACGGAAATTAATCATTTCTTCATACTAGCCGTATATAGGCTAAGGTCTTTGATAGATAGAGTCAACATGATAATTTAATGTCATGGCCGGAATTTGAACCACGGATCTCCTGGTTTCCGTCCAGTCACTCTAACCCATTAAGCTACCATGGCCAACGTGCCGTCCTGAGATTACATTCTCCATTTGACTCCTATATTTTCCCGGTAGACCACTAGGGGCTCTCGCATCCGAGATGCACCGTTTGTGGCGACTTACTATCGTAAGTACTATCGTAAGTACTATCGTAAGTCTTACTTACTATCTTACTAAGACTTACTATCGTAAGTCCCAGGCTTCATTTAACTCTTAATATTTTAGTTAATTGATGGAAATTAATCATTTCTTCATACTAGCCGTGTATAGGCTAAGGTCTTTGATAGATAAAGTCAACATGAAAAATTCAATGCCATGGCCGGGATTTGAGCTACCATTGCCAACGTGCCGTCCTGACATTATGAGTCAAATGGAGAATTTAATGTCAGGACGTCACGTTGGTCATGGTAACTCAATGGGTTAGAGTGACTGGACGGAAACCAGGAGATCCATGGTTCAAATCCCGCCCATGGCATTGAATTTTAGTAATTTTCAAAGAAAATAATTTTACCCCAAACATTTTACTTTTTTTAAGTGTCTTTGACCATTTTATATAAAATGCCATAGTTTTAGAAACCTGAAAAGGTCTATTTTGAGGTTTATACGATTTGTCTGTTTTTAAATAGTATTTAATGCCTTTTTTATGCGTAAAGTACCACAGTGATAACTAAATATAAGGGTATTTTGGAAGGAGACGTTCTTGAGAGATGCAACGAAATATAGCATAAGGAATAAATTTATTTTAATTCGATTAACATTAAGTACATAGAAAAATATGTATTAAAATCATTTTCAGAATATATTTATATAAAACTAAATATACTGAACAAAAAAAGTCATGCCACTCTTATGAATGAGTACATCAAATTTTCATGTCAGGTGCTATACAATTTTATTCCAGGTAGTCGATGGCGGAAATAAAAATAATACGTATTTAATATTCAGTGTAGTAAGAATAGTGTCTTACCAGTGTTAACTAATGTAAACAACATTTATTTATAGCAGTAATTTATGGTTTCTATTCTTGACTAACTTCCACGATCTTAAATTAAACTGACTTGGCCAGCCCAGTAATCTAGCAATCAGAGCTCCAGAGCAATATTCCCAAGCTCCCTGGATCGATTCCAGGTTCTATTGTGATTCTCTTCCCAGAAGGGCTCTGCCCGTATCGCCATGGTCTATGCACAAAAACCCCATTGTTAATTTATCCTCGCCTGCATATGCCTTTCATCCTTGAAAATAATTAAGACCGGTTTCCCAACCTTAGGATTGAGTGATATTTTTGTGTAAAATTAAATATGTAATGAAACCATTTCTACACATGGTAATTAATAGTTTTTTCAACTAGTCGAATATAGGACAGAGTTTCGAAAGGTAGAGCCAGGCTGAAAAATTCGGCTCTTCTTTCTAATACACGACGCGACAATTTTTTTCCAAGTCCTTCTCACTTTTTGATGTTTTTATATACAAACATGATTTTTAATACAATTTCTTTACTTTTTAGTGCAATTTCGTGCTGAAGGGCATTCTTTTAACGTTATTAATTGTTTGTTTATTTACTTATTGCGTATGTAGCCATATTGAAAAATTCAGTGCAGCCAAACTATTCTTGTTTCTCCACTGAACGCAATGCTGCCAATAGTCTTACTTGTCCCTAAATTGCACTAGTAAACTAACACATAGTACCTAAATAAATTTAACATTAGTGTTAGAACTGTGACAATTTTTCGTTAAATTTGTTAACGTCGATTATAAATCGGGCACAATTCGCGGCAGTAGCCGAACCAGTCCGCGAACTCATACATTTTACTGATTTGTCAAGCCATATTTCCGATTTTCAACAACGTACTGAACGAATCTTAAATAGTAGAAGAACGCACAGAGCAAACAGCCCTCACTTCTACAGTCTGTTTAGTTAACTCATGTGCACGTCGGCCGCTGCCTTTGACGAACCCTTATAATCATTTTACAACACAGATCCTACTTTTCCCAGACGTTTCTGCAAAGTTGCCACCTTTCTCGATACGTCATGGGTATCGTTCGAGGTTTCGTCTAAATAAATTATCTTATGTCCATTACTGCAAAACTTCCTTAGTTTTGACTATATATATAGCCAAGCTACAATTCTACTGGATTCCATAATAACCCTTAACTTATTCAAAATGCGGTATTTGAAACCCAGCACCTTTAGGAGACCACGCAAAGTGCAGTGCCCATAAGGAAAATCACAAATTTCTTGCAAATGTTCAACCAATTCGTCTAAGGTGGGCGCTCTCCCTTTTGCACAGAATCTATAAATTTCTCGACGAATTAAATCGCATGTGAAATTACCTACTTTACAGAATGTTTCCTTTCGTTTTCACACTTGATCGGCGTCTTTGGTATTCCTTTCGTCACAATATTTCTTACTGTATTTCTGTGAATACCCAGAATTTATCACCAGGTTCATTGCATAACCCCTTACCAAGATTATTTGTCAGCAAATATTTATATGTGTTCAAAACAAGCGCTTGAATTTGCTTAGAAACAGTTCCCGTTTTAACTTTGTTTTTTGAGGCTTTTCCAGTAATATAACTCGGCCCAGTTATTCACATTATTGTTATCACTTTGATTATTTTCACTTGACTGAAAGTAATCTACTACTTCATTTGCATTCACCACTGCATTTCGCTCCCACGGTCTCCACATCGTGACACACAACGAATTTCTGCACTTAATGAAAAAGATCAACTGGAAGCTGGAACCTTGGCAACTGACACTCCACGTGGAGTAGACATGCGACTGTCACTTCGAGAAAGTCAGGGTTGCTATTGGTCCTCAACGACAGTGTTCCATTTATGAAGTGTGGAGATAGATTTATGACGGTCATTAGTGGGCGGGAGGGTCCTTTGAAAGGCCAACTGCACTCGCATTCACTAGACAGACTTTAACAGTACAATTGGACACTAAGCTTACTTTTGTAAAGCAGTAAAACCTGAAAGGAAACATGGTCAGTATTTTCCAAAACTGATCCGATCTAATCGCATCCACATGCCCTTTTGCACTTGTGTAGGACAGATGTCTTGTGCATTTTTGCAGAGGTTGGCTACAAGTTTTACATATGTTTCTCGTGTTGGCTGCAACATGAGGTCTGCAGGTTGCCTGCTTGCGCATGCGTATACCGTGCACCGCTGTACTTAGAAATATTCTCGCGTCACACAAAAGAAAGTTTCCCCAAAAATTCAATACCATAGCTAGGATTTGAACCACGGATTTCCCAGCCGTATATATACATGAGTTACATACCTTAATGGCAACTTAATATGCTGTAAGTACTTTAAGTCACAGGTTTCATAGTTTAGACCACTGTTTAGGTTAATTTATGGAAAGTTAATTGTTATTTCACGCTATCCGAGTGTAGAACAAGGTTTGGAAAGGTGGAGACAAAATGAAAAATTCAATGCCATAGCCGGAAGATCTGTGGTTCAAATTCGGCAGCGACATTACATTTTTCAGCCGGATTGTATCTTACCGTTTCCTCGGATGTTTATTTCGATTAAGGGAAAGTAAGAAAATAAGTGTTTCGTATGAATAATTTATAGAAGAGAGGATACGTTCGCGTAAATGTAACACGTAAGGCTTAGACTTTCTTTAGGTTCGATTCCTAACGTAGGAAAAATTTTCATTATCCAGAATCATTCCCGCATACAAGATATTTTTATGGAAAGGTAATTTGTTAATTTTAAATAAATAAAACTTTACACAGCTTGCTACGTAAGACACTTCGTTATAGTTGCATATAGAATAGACATAGTGAACTGCTTAAGATATAAGTATAGTCTATGCTCACCTCGGTAGCGTGGTGGTAGTGTGTCTGCCTCAGGTTCAAGAGGTCCCGAGTTCGAATCTCGGTGAGGGTGAGTTACCTTGATAAGGTTTTTCCGGGGTTTTCCCTTATCCTGTAAGAAGAATGTCGGGTAACTCTAAGCTCCATGGACCCCGGACTCATTTGAGCATCATTTTATCCATTCCATTCATCGTCCGATATGACAACGTTGGAGGACGTAAATTAAAAAAAAAAAAAAAAAGTATAGGCTTTAAAAGTTCATTCTCTTTCCATGCAGTCTTGAGAAACAGCTGAGTATCAAAAATACTCAAATGTGCTGAACAAAATTTGAGCCATTAACAACGGATATATCGTAAATACCTTATGACACAAAAAATTGTTTGGAATAAATTCAAATTATGTGTTTTACACAAGTCTACACTTTTGAGTAGTACGTTTACATCTATTGTCACTACTTGCACAAGATTATTCAAAATTCCTGACGAATAAAGGTAACTTCAGAAGCTATCCCTCCCCCTCCCCCCCCCAAAAAAAACAAAAATCAAAATCACCATTTGAATGGGTGGGCACTATGAATATATTTAATATGCGGTATTTTAATCAAAATATTTAGACCCTTTTGCGAAAATCCAAAATTTCGAAGAATCTTCTATGTGAAGGATAACTGGGGATAAGGAGTATTTTCTTGGACATGTTCGTATCCTCATGTTTAGCTATAGAGTTCGCTCGGTACCCAAGAACACGTAACCTTGTTATTCAAAATATATGGATATTTCTAGTAAAACATTTATACCGAATATCTTAATGGATTACAGTACTTCCTCAACTTACTTTAACAATGTAGTGGAAATAGTATATTTTTGTGTATTCAAGACTTCAAAACATGTGTTTCCGGTGAATTTTTGGGTGGAGTACAATAGCTTCTGTAGTATTGCGTACGTGATGGAGAGAGTACAACTCTTCGGAGAGTAAAAACATCAGTAAGTTTTTCTTAAGTCAAAGCCTCCTTTAGCTTTTATGGCCACAAAGATGGCTTTGTCTTCAGAAACAACTGCACGCCAGAACTCAAAACAAAAAGATAAACGTCAAATTTCATGCTTGGGTGAGAAAAGAGTGTTACAAATTGTAAGCCTCTCTTTCAAAGAGCCATTAAAATTACAGTTTCTAAACTACAGACCAGGGGAAGGAAGAAAACGAATGGAAAAAACAAACAACACATTTCCCTTCTTTGTTTCGATTGCGCTTCTAGTTTTCATGGCGTGTAGTAGTGCCGGACAGATGGTGTAGATGAGTTATGCAAGGAAAGGGTATTTCCAATGGGAATTACTGTTTGGCAACGCAAAGAAAGCCCTGAGAGGAATGTGCCACCCTTACACAGTGGGAAAAGGACAGCAATTATGAGTGTCAGAGTACGCATGGTACGCAAGAAGTAGAATCGTTAAAAGAACATGCGCCCTATTTAGTCAGTACACTAAAACCGAGAAGATTGTAAAAGTCGTCAGAATATTTTTGAATTGGCTGTAACTGAACTGAGCTGAGCGTTATAAACATGTTGAGGCAGGGGATTGGAAGCTTCTCCAACCCCCTGCGTCTCCTTCTCCGGGGACTTTCTTTGCTGTGGCAAACAGCAGAGCGCTGCCTGGCTGGATAGATCGTTCGTTGTTCTCTCTGACCAGCTGCAGTAGTGCGATAGGTCTCTAAGTTGGGTAGCCTTCCCTCATCCTTTCCTTCTAGGAGTGGTTGCCGCAATAGATCTCTCTTACTTCCCACTTCGCTGGGTATCGTCTTCGATTGTGTACCCTATTTATTCCCTCTACTTGGGAATCCTTTTGGATATTGCTTATTTTCTCAAAAATATCTATAACGATTTTGATTGAAATTAACTTAGTTAAGTCATCTGTGTGACAAAACATTTAATTTTTGCGAATAAACTGTGAAGTCCTCTTTGAGACTGAGCAAAACTTACTACCAAGAAAATGCACATTTAGCTTAAAGATACAATTTATGTGAAATATAGTTCTCTGTAGTAGTGTCTTTCTGGGTGTCTCTGTTACCTAGGTTACTGGTTCCAAACCCGCCCAGACCGGTAATTATTAAGTGTGCTATAAAACAACAGCCGCATGCTTAAAGAATATCTGTGATGTAAAAGAACCTTTTTGGGAGAAATTTCGGCACACCGGCGACGCTGATATGATCTTGGCAATTGACAGCATCGTTAACAAACAAAATGTTTAAAATATTTCTGGGGCAGCAAATGAGGAATTCTTTGTTGTCATTTAAATTTTTAAATGGAGTTTAAAGTGCAAAGTCGTTATTCTTTTTTCTTTTCTTCTTCTGATACTCATGAAGGCATGAAATTTCAAGGACTTCAATAGCGACTAATTTTATTTCTCCTGCTATATTTTTGTTCAGGGAATGTATTGCATCCCACCATTGTTGTGACACGGAAGAACCTGCGATAAAGCACCTCGGGAATCGAACCCCGGCTTTCCGAATACAGCCCACCAACGCTACCACCTGAGCCATCTTTCTCGATTCGTCTAAATTAACAAGTAGGTAGAAGAATACACCTTTTACAGAAGAGTGAGTGGAAAAAGTCATGCAAGTGCAGAAAATAATTTTTTCCCCTAATCTCCCTAGGTGCTTTATCCAAGTTTGTTATTCTTTCTTGTATAAAAGAGATTTATGAGTGAGCTATATATGAGTTCTAATGTCCTAAGATACTCGTAGAAGTGGGTCACAGTCTTATGAAAAATTCCATACATCAACAGCCTTGCTTCCTTTTTATGGAAGCTGAAGATAGCGATATATTTCCATCTTTTGTTTTCTTTTTTGTCTTAAAAAAGTACGTTTTGGGCCATTAAGCTGCTGGGACCAATTCGTTGTTGTAAAAAATTCATTGCGAACTGCCCCGCCAACCACATCGATCGCGGTGACTAAAAGGCTAGCTGGCACATGGTTTTTTTTTTTGTTCCCACTACAGACATAGAGTGATGGTAAATCCGGGAAGAGCGAAGCTGAAAAACGTCCTGAGGGAGAACCTGCTGTCGCATCTATCAGATACTGGCACTGTGAAAATGGCCGGCGCCATGCTACTTTCTGCCAAAGCACATTTACTATGAATTCCACTGTATACATCGTTAAAAGGGTGAAATGATTTATCCTGAACAGCTCCCTGTTTCATACTGTTTGTACGTGTTGTTCCAAGACAAACTTCTGTTTCACTTCCAGGTCCATCGGTTATTTACTGGTAATATAAATTACTGGATTCTACAAAAAAGGGGATGAAAGCGAACACGGCGTCGCGTCCTAGGTGGTGGCACATGCTATAAATTAAATAAAACTGTTATGGTGTTGACGTGTTGTTAAACAACCCCACTCTTATGTATAATAATAGTAGTAGTAGTAGTAGTAATAATAATAATAATAATAATAATAATAATAATAATAATAATAATAATAATAATAATAATAATAATAATAATAATAATAATAATAATAATAATAATAATAATAATAATAATAATAATAATAATAATAATAATAATAATAATAATAATAATAATAATAATAATAATAATAATAATAATAATAATAATAATAATAATAATAATAATAATAATAATAATAATAATAATAATAATAATAATAATAATAATAATAATAATAATAATAATAATAATAATAATAATAATAATAATAATAATAATAATAATAATAATAATAATAATAATAATAAACGGAAATACAGAATTTACCATTTGGACGCACCAAACAGTAAATAGTGGCTGGATGTAAGCAACGCAAGGTTTATACAACAGGGGATGAAAATCTTGGTAATCTTAATCAGATAAAGCTAGAGTGTGTTGTCACTACTTTTTTTTTAAGGCCACATGTTTATAATACAGTAAGTACTGTGACTGTCAAAAGGCATAATTTTTGTCTTTGAACGTACTAGTTCAGCAATCAATCGGTGTGCTGCGGTATTGTCATATTGCATTCCCCTTAAGTGAGGTGTGACAAACAGTGAATCCATGTGTATTAAATACAGTTAGCACTAAGACAAAAATTCAAATTTTGCAAAAAGTGATCCACAGGGAGACAGGGAATAATGATTATAACAAAATGCTAAAAATTCGATATGATTAGCTTAAATAGCTTTCATAATACTAAAAAATAAAATAATGTATTATCAGGACAAACACTGTAATGACCATCATCATTGGTTCGTATGTATATGTGCAAATATATTTGTAATTACTAAGATGTGCTAAAAGAATTACTTTGAGTAAGTCAAGGTGTTTGTTAAATTCCAGAGAGAGCTAACAATTCACTTCCTGTTAGGCTGTTGAACGCTGTATCTGCAGAACGTGAGCCTTCACATGATATGTTTATGATTGTTTCGTAATCGGTTACGGTTTTAAAGTGGCTGACGTTTAACGACTTATCCACAAAGAAATTGACAAAGTAATGCAACAAGACTGGGAAAACTGCGTGAGACAGGCAGAAAAACTACAAGAAGACAACTTCTGAAAATAATAGAAAGTGAAGGGATTTTAGAGCGTTATCATCATCATAAATTTCCAAATTTCAGATGATGAGACAATGGCAATGACGAATTGTCTGTTCACGTAAGTGACTTCACAGTGATATGTATGAATCACTGGCAGTTCGTTTGAATTAGAAAAACAAGTACCTCATAAACTGAAATTATAATTATGACATCGGAATTACGAATATATTTGTTCCAATTTTGATTTTAACAACTACATTATTATTAACGTTTGGAAAATTCAGTTTGTGTTCCCTTACTTCTAGCGCCAAGGAAACTTGCAGGCTATAGAATAGTGTACTGTCCTTCACAGGAGAGAAAATCTCCGAGGCCCGAGACGCAGGGGGATTGCAGAAGGTTTCCACACCCTCCCTGGACAGATTTATGACACCCCATGTCAGTACAGTTACAGACCATTCTAAAACATTCTGGCGGCTTCTACTTTTGTGAATGAATCTTCTCGGATATACTGTACAGAGTGAATAGAGCGCATAACTTTTTAACGGTTCTACTTCTTGTGTAGCATGCGTTCCCTGTCATACACATTCGCTGTCCTTGTCCCACTGTCTAAAGGAGCACATTCTTTTCAGGGACCTTCTTTGCGTTGCTGGACAGTAGCAGAAAGAGGGAAGTATGAAAAGAGTGCGGGTAGCGAGGTAGCAACGCTGAGCAGGCAAACGCCTCTCATTCACTGAAGACCAGAACACTTTCCTCTTCAAAAATATAATAATAACACTCCATACTTTGTCTTTCCTGAACCCTAGGTGGCCCTTCCTCTCATGTCCGTCAATATCTGAGAGTGTTTACTTCCAGGATAAATAGCCATCGTTGGTAGTTCTATATATTGCTATCTTTTACTGCACCTGCACTGATTATTAAAGAAATATATACATCTGTAATTGTTAAATATATATACTGATATAAGAATGAATGAAGGCTGCCTAGAACGTAGTCCCAAAGCATTTACAGACATACCAGCTGCTTCCGTTAATTTAATGACATCTTTAACAAGGATATAACACACAAATAAAAGATTGATATCTTGCACTCACATGATTTTCTCTGGTCTCGAACAAACTGTTCTTAAAAACCTAAGGAATTCCGATATCTACCTCATGTTAATCGAGATAAGTGTAATCTTTTTTGTGTGTAATTTATGTCCTTTAACTTTTAAGTCATATCGGACGATGAATGGTATTGTAAAGTGATAAAGTCTGTCTACTCAACGCAAGTGCACGGCGGCCGCTTTCTTTGAGGAACCCTCATAATCGTTTTACAACATGGACCCTCCTGACGGTCCTTTCTACAAGGTTGCAACATTTTAACATCACCGTCTTGCACCTAATGAAACAGAACAACAGGAAGTTGGAACTCTAGCAACTGAGACTCCACGCGGAGTAGACATGCAACTGTCATTTTCAGAAAATAGGGGTTCCTATTGGTCCCCAACGTCAGTGTTCCATTTCTGAAGTGTGGAGATAGATTTATGACGGTCATTAGTGGGCGGGGAGGTCAGGTCGTTTGAGGTCCCTTTGACTGGGAACTGCACACACGTTGGCTAAACAGACTTTACTCAAATGGGCCCAGGGTCCATTCGTCTATTAGGGTAAGGAAAACCTACGGAGAAAACCTTATTGAGGTAACTCACCTGACCGAGATTCAAACTCGGTACCTCTTGAACGTGAGGTAGACATCCTACCATCTACACTACTGAGGTGGGCAAGTGTTATCTTATTGCTAACTTTCTAGTAAGTGTAAGAGAAAATGGGATTTGAATACGGTACGGAGGGCATTCGGCACTACGACAATTCTTGATCTATTGTACCTATGACCTGAATGGGGCATTTCGGGAGAAAGGAACAGGCGAGAGGAGATAGAGGGCGGTCGTCCCAAGGAGCCACGACAGTGTAGAGGGCAGGATCCCTACACTTTACTCCTCGGCAGCCCTACCGGTCACGGTAACGGTCCAGCCAGACCAGGCTCAGAGTCCGGACACCGTCTTACCGTAGGAGGAAGCTTTACTCAGAACTATCATTCTGTCATGCATCGCAGAGACGCTCGTCGACGCCTTAACGAGACCACCAAAGGAGAGATGATGTGAAATGATAATGAATATGAAATGAAGGGACAGGAAATATGGGAGATGTGATTAATCTAACCAGCATTGGCCTAGCGACCCGGAAAAATCCCCGAAAAAAACCCATGGGTCAGGTAGATCGGTGACGGGTATCGAACCCGGGCATCCCGAATGCGGGCCACAGTCGAAGCCACCTTGCCATTCCGCTCGATAAACATACGGTAGTTAAACCAAAATCTTTAGAGCCATTTTTGAGAATACAACAATTTTCAAAACAAATCTTTAAAAGTTATTCGGGAAAGCAGAATTTTATGTTTAATCTTATGGTCGTACTCTGGGAAGACTACTGCCAAGTTTGATACTTAAACGACTTTTTGTTTTGAGTAATGCTGTTCACAGACCTCTGACAGACAGATACATACCACTATTTTTTCTAAACATGTTTTCTTTCTTTTCTTTATTTCAGGAAATCACACGACATGAGTATTTTCGTGAAAACTTGATATCGAGGTTTGGGTGGAATACGATAATTCATACGTAAAAATTTAGCGCATACACGTGTAAAAACAAAGATTTATTGTCACTTCCCTTATATCCAGGAAGGTTTTCTTGATTAGGGCATTCTCTCACGCACCAGTTTACACGCGTGTTCCAATTTCATCTGTCTTTTGAACTCTGCCCGCATTGTCGCGGTGATGCAATGTTCAAGATCCTTATGTTCGTGGCAAATCCATAAATCGTCAACTGTTTTTAAAGGACCGTGAACACGCACTCTGCTGCACGTGCTCATTTTCTCGACTTAACGACAGAAATTAATTCACGTAATATTATTCATAGCCATAAAAATTTTCCACGTTCAGCTTCCAACTTTCAGAAACCGTATCAATAATCTTTATGCTCTTTAAGACTGATTAATATTTATATTATTACAGCAGATATAATGGAGTAGGAAAATCTATGCAAAAAAAGAAAATCGGATGTGGCATATTCACATAACTTTGTCTGCTGTTATACAGACAATTCCTAGGAACATTATCCCTCTATTTCATATTAATGGAGTAAACATTTGCAGACGTTATCTCATTGTCAATTTTCTTGTAGATGGGACGAGGAAAATTGGAATACAGTAGAATTTAAGCGATAGTGAAAACCTTTAAAACTGGATATTATGCGATAGCTTTGAAATCCCGTTCTATTTGTATGACCAAAAGATAAAACAATGAATAAGGTCTTCTATTCTTCTTCTTCTTTAAGTTCCCTGGTTATACCAATATAGTGGTGTTACGGGACTTTTGGTCCTCTACCGCTTGTGCCATTAGGCGTTGGGTTGAGGAATCCAACTCTGGATTAGATAGAGAAATCCAGGATGGGTGATCAGCCCGACGCCTGGAATGAGGATGAGTGAAGTGGATGAACGGCATGAAGACGAAGTGGGTGAAAGGAAAGGTGATAATGAAGTAATTGGTGGAATGATGGCGGGGGAAACCGGAGATCCCGGAGAAAATCCGCCCAGCGCTCACATAAAGTCGCATGCGATCGAACACGCGACGCCTTGGTGTGAGCCAAACTGTCTAACCACTGGGCTATGGCTTGGCCTTAAGGTCTTCTCATTTCAGAAAATCCAAACAAATAAATTGCGAAGAGGCCCACTTCACAAAGGAGGGAGGGGAAGGGAAAAAAAGAAACAAAAGGGGGCTGAAATGAGTTATGTATTTTATCAAAACCTAACCTTTTTTTTCTGCAGTAGATAATAATTTATTTATTTCTTACGATTCACAAGTTACGTGAAAATCACTCAGAATGAAGAGGCCTTCGGAGGACATTCACAGAAAACTCTAAATATTACATCTCTTCCATCCTGGATATGTACTAAGCATAAGTCAGTGTACTCAACAACGTTAGAGCAATTTTTGAGAACATAACAACTTTAGAAAAATTTTGCATGTAAGGTGTAGTTTTCGTTGGGTGGTTTTCCAAAGATCTTCTGAACTGTAATTAGCCATCACTTTGTTAATGAGTTATTCTGTTCACACATACAAACACTTGTTTCTAAAAGTTCATTTTTTTGTTCACTGGACCTCAAAACGTGTATTTCTACTGTAACCTTGATACATAATGTTTGGATGGAATGCAATAAGAAAGAGACTCACGGTAACCAAATGTAAAGAGGAGCAGAAGTTTAAGGTTAGTGTGCACATTCCGGAGGTCCTGGGTTTCATTCCCGTCACCGATATTTGTGAACCTTGTGTTTCGTCGAGGATTTGCACTGACGGCTAGGCGAACGCTGGGAAGGCTACTTACATCCCCCAAATTTCCTCTACCTCACTGCATCCGATTAAATATTTCATAGTGTAAGTTCGGATGGAGTCTTAGCGTTGCATGACAGGGAGAAAGGAAGCCGTCTTTAAACTGAGTGCCCCGGAATAGTGGCAGTTTCCAAGTCTCGGGTACTCCATCTGTAGGGGAATCGGCTGTACCGCATGCCACCAGGAAGTTTCATCCCGGGAAAACGTAGGAACCCTGCCTTCATTCGGCCGTGACTTCCTCCAGGGGCATCCCCTCGTGGAAAGGTTATAAGAGCCGAGGTGCCGAAACTCTATTTCATCTTACCATAGGGTTTTACAGCTAAGAATCAGAACTGCATGTTGGGACTACCACTCTCTATGAGTAAGAGATGACGTAAAGAAACAATGGGGGTGTCTATGGGTGGCTTAGTTGGTTAGCCTCTGGTGTACTAATTCCAAAATCGTAGATTCAAATCCAGCCCAGTTCGTTAATTTTAAGTATACTTAAAGGAGATAGAACTCCTACAGAACGAAATTCCGGCACCAGCGCACGCCCCGAATCCTAGAATAACAGCTAAAGTTAGTCAGCAAACGGAAATTATGGAAATAAAATTTGGTAAATGAGAAAGTAATCCAAAGTTTGTCCACCTATCGACCAGGGACAACCACAAAAAATTCAAAGGTCAGAATGAGCGGGCGACCGAAGAGTGTGTAATGGTAACAGCAAACAGATAGAAAAATGGTAATATAGGCAGTGTACGTTGTATGACGTTATATTGTTGTTTTATCTCCGTTCCCAGCATTAAAACTGAATATATACAGTCCTACAACTTATCTCAGATAATAGCCTCGAGCAAAATGCCAGCCACAATTGGTAAAAACAGCATGCTTCTATGTGAAAACAAATAAATCGGCAACATTCACAAGAATTTAAGGAACAAGGCTGCATATGACGTTGGTGCACGCAATAGTTCAACGAGGGACCAGGTTCTCCAGTGATGAATCATTCTGACAACAAACTAACGGTAATTTTACCGAGCAATAGCAACCAATTTAAAAATATTGTGACTACGTGGAAAAACGTTGTATTGTTACTGTCACATAAGAACATCCATTAGAAAAATAACTTCAGATTTCTACGAGCATTATGGACTATTGCGAATGGGCAAATATAAACTTTTCACAGTCTTGCAACGTCACAGTACTTAAACTTTCAAAGTATTTCAATAGCAATAACAAGCAATTTTTATACAAATAATGTTTTACAATCACACGAGTTTCTCTTTCCACTGCCTAGCTAGCTCTGTCCAGTTACTTAAAGTTACTTAAAGACGAATGTCGTGTAGCTCTAAGCTCTATGGACCCTGGTCTCATTTGAGCACCATTTCACCCATTTCATTCATCGTTCGATATGACTTGACGTTGGAGGACGTAAATTACGACAAAAAAACCACACACACAGATCTTGTGAAATCCCAAAACATTATTTAAAATCTCACCTGCACATTCTTTTGATACACTCAGAGCCTCTGATATCTCACCTTTAATCTGCGGTCTTCCATTACTAAACGATGCATTTTTTTTTTTCAATGATTAGAGTTGTGATTTCCACAGGGCGTCCAGAGCGATGCTCACCACTATTGCTCGTACGTCCCATTTTAAAGTTTTCAAGCCACCTTTTAATCGTTGTATATAAAGGAGCAGAGTCCTTCAACGTTCTGTCCATATCCTCCTCGATTTCTTTAGGCGCTAGGCCTTTCAAATTGAAGTAGTTTATCACTAATCGGTTTTCCAAATGCTCCATTTTCCTGAAATATGTACTACAATTGTCTTGATTGAAATGCTGTCATTCAAAAGCTAAACAAGCTATTGAGCTGTAACTATAGAAAAAAGCTGAGTTAGGGTTAAACTATATGATGCTATTCGTCAAACTGGCCTAGTGGCGCCATCTCTAAGTGAGATCTGGGACTTAACAGTCGACTCTCGCATAGATATATTAGTTTCCATTGGTCGACTAATTCCTGATTTAAGTGAATACTTAAAAAGTTATTAAACGTTTCAAACCTAGATTCCGGTATCATCCTTAGTTTTAGTACACACACGCACATATGCTGAGATAGGACTCTACTCGAGATCGAGGCAACACAATATACTGTCTCAAATTGGCAAAGCATTGGGAGGAGATAATAATACTGCTACAGCTTACATAGCCTATTCTTCTATCTACCTCATGTCAGTCGAAATAAACTACTGAAGAAAATATTTCACTGTATATAGAGGAGAGGATGACATAAAAATCAAATCAACCCGTAGCGTAACAGCCTTAGTGGGCCAAAGCCTGCCAGCCCAACTGCCGGCCTCACGCCCACATATGCAGGGTAGAGATGCGTGGAGGTGTGGTCAGCATCTCGGCATCCCCAACCTGAAAGTTGGGTTACGCAACCAGGGCCGCTCCTATATTTCCTCACGATGCTGAGTGGGCACCGATCCCATATCCGGGACTTAAAATTCGCATCCTCAGAGGTGGGGAATGTGTAGTGTTTAACGCCCGCTTTTACTACATAGGGCACCGCTAGCGGTGACACTGGTGATGCATGAGATGGAATAAGACGGTGGGGGAAATCGGAAATCCCGAAGAAAACCCGCCCCTGCGCCGTGTTGTCCATCACAAATCTCACTTTGCGGTCGCCTGGGATCGGACTCGGGCGCATTCCGGAGCAGGGGACCAAGTGAGAGCCGAGCGGTCTAACCACTCAGCCACGGCGCGACCATTCCAGGGACAGGATCGATCCTGGGCGCATTCCGGAGCAGGGAATCAAAGCATGTTGCCCTAGCCCACTACGCCACGGCGCAGGATGGGAGGGTAGCATACTGATGCAAAACCCCTATCTTCCTAAGCAAATAAGCTTGTTGTACATACAAAACTACTTAGAAGGTATCCGTCTACATTCTGTAAAGATAGTTTCTGACATTTTGAAATTGCATGCACGGTATAGGGCTTTTAATCTCTTAGGCTTTAAATTCAACATCCCTCACTAAACTATTTCACAGAACTAACTTTTCGTCAAACAGTTTTTAATCACTCAAAAAGTGTTTTTAACGATTTACATAAAAGAAACATGTTTGAGATGAGGATTAAAATATTATATGAAATTTTCAGTGAATAGCGTGTAACACCCTTTTCATTTTGAATGTGTTCTATATAACTTTGCATACAGATAGACGTAAGCTTAATATAGACCTTGTTAAAGGACGCAGTTTATTTGAAATAACTTTTTTGTGGCATTAACCAATTTCGATATGTCTATGGAACTGGTTTGAAACTTCCAATGCAGTATATTCTTTGAAGCGTTTGGCCCTATTCATGTGTGTTGTGCTTTTGTACAAAGAGAATGGGATTTTAAACTCGCTCTTTTTAAACTGTAGCCTGTGTGTAATCCTCCTGCACCAACGAGATGTGTAAATAAATATTTCTGTAACAAATTATCTCAAGTAATTTGCGGTAGAGAAGCAAGATTTTTATGAATAGTTTGTTGAAGAGATAAAGTAATCGACAGTGAGTGGAAAATGCCATGCGAAAGTACGAGCTATTCAGATATCTCTAAATGGTTTTAAATATTTTAATTAAAATTCACTCAATATATGCACAGAAGTAATATGTTTTAGGTTGAATATTTAGACAATAAGCAATGAATTCTTCTTCATTCTGATTTGTGTTTAGCATATTTTGTCATAAACATAAAGTGTCAGGAAAAAATTACAAGAAGAAAATTGCATTTCAGTACAGAACTTATTACATATTAAGTAACTTTTTTCCTAGTGTTACTAATTATTTGCAAAGCATTCCGCCTCTGTATCGTCGGCGGTCCGAGGGCCCCAGCTGCGTGCCGGTCATTCCTGCATTTTCCTTCCCAATTGTTTAGAGACCTAGGGCTCTTTATGAAAGCTGGCCTATTTGGCATTCATAGGTATGGATTAAAATACAGTTGTATAATATGTATGCGCGTATTAGAACAGGGCATTTGTTAATAAGTTAAAATACCTATGAATGCTCGCATTAGAACAGGGACTTTGTCAGTAAGTTAAAACGTGCACTTAAATTATGTGCCTGTCTTGTAATAATAACAAACATTCTTTAGGAAATGCATTCGTGAGGTAGGTCCCTGTTTTATTTAAAATTAATTCCCTCTATGTACTACCTACACTTTTCGTAGGCAGATTTAGACTTGTAAGTAGGTATATGTGTATCTTTCAATTTTACATAAGTGCTCGTCTGCGTTTGAATAATAGCATCAACAAAATTTTATATATGTATGTGTATGTGCACCGATAAAGCTGAGTCCGAAACACCCGTGGAATGACTCACATGCATTGATTGTTCTATATGATGTGACTGTATCAGAAACCCAAATTTCTGCAGGAAACGCAGAGTCAGAATTTACGGAAATTATTGTTAAATAATCTGCAAATTTATATCCATGTATAACAACCTAACTTTGTCCCCCATGACTTCATAACTTGCAGAGAAGCGCTTGAATCCATTGCTCTATAGAAACACACAGGATAAGTAGGTATATCATTTTATAAACGGCACGTCATCTTATGCCCTGTGACGTGGCATAGCGGGCTAAGGCAGCATGCCTTGCTCTCTGGCCACGGAAAGCGACCCGGGTTCAATCCCACCCATGTGGTGGGAATTGTCGGTCCCGGGTATAGGACCGGTGCCCACTCAGCATCGTGAGGAAAGTGAGGAGCTTACGCTAGGTAAGCGACCCTGGTCATGAAAACCAACATTCCGGCTGGGGGATGCCGAGATGCTGACCACATCTCCTCCCCGTATCGGATAGATGATCGTCCACCTCTGCCGTGCGTATGTGGGCGTGAGGCCGGCAGTTGGGTTGGTAGGCCAAGGCTCTGCATAGGGCTGTCGCGCCACGGTTTACATTTGGAACATTCGACAGTCGTTTAACAGTATTACCAACTCTATGAACTACAGCCACAACTGTTCTCGAAACAAATTACTAATGCGCGATTTCACCAACAGATGTTAAGATTTAACACGAGTTTAGCAATAGTTAAAACAAAAATTGCATTTCACCAACAAGTGTTAGCGTAACACTCGTGTTAAATCTCTTATTATACTAACACGCCAAATTGCTGATGTTAAGTCCTTAACAATTGTAAATAGTCAAGATGGCGAGCATGAACTCAGGTGTTGATGTCGATTTGCTATATTTAAGACCGTCTAAATGGCATTCGTAATAGAGTACGGCCTATGAAGAGAAATGATTTTGAGGAGCTATCCGAAGAAAAATTTTTACGGAGTTATAGACTTCGAAACAAGTTACTGCGGAAGTACAAGAGAGGTTAGAACATGCATCGAAAGGAATATGGCGATCTCGCCTTTGCTTTAAGTATTAATAACCTTGCGATTTTATAATTTACTGAATTATGTGGATAATACACTGTCCACCTCCCGTCTTGAAATGTTCAAGTCACTTGTCCTCTTTCGCACCTCGTTTTAAATTTACTTAATAATGAGTTAGAATATGCATCGAAAGGAATATGCCGATCTCGCCTTTTCTTCAAGTATTAATAACTTTGTGATTTTATAATTCACTGAATTATGTGGATAATACACTGTCCACCTCCCATCTTGAAACGTTTAAGTCACTTGTCCTTCACCCCTCGTTTTAAATTTACTTAATAATGAGTTAGAATATGCATCGAAAGAAATATGCCGATCTCGCCTTTGCTTCAAGTATTAATAACTTGCTAGATTGTAAGAAATAGTTTCTCTAAATTTCAGAACTGACCTATCTGGCCGGTACCACAAGACTTCGTGCGAGGAATATTTAATTTGTTAGACTTATATCGGCGCCTATTTTGACAGTTGCTTAGCACTTTCCAGGATATAATAACAATCTTCCCCGATAGTTAAGACAGCACCCACATGTAGCCAGGTGGGGACTGTAAGGTGGATGAGCCATTAATTCCACACCTGTGTTAACCAAAAAATGCCTTTGTGTTTTCGGCATTGTGCGTTGTGATGGATGAACTGCCTTCGAGTTTGGTACCTACGCGGTTTTTCACAAGTGCAGGCAAACATAGTGGCATTAACCGAACGACGACCCCCAGAGATAATAGGACCAGAGAGATGAAAGAATGTGGATACAATCTTCTTACCAGTTCTTCGGCCTCGCTTGTATTTTCTTCGTCTCGAAAAGATCCTTTTTCAATTATTTCCTTGCGTCTTGACATATGTTAAGCTAATTGTTACCTTTCCATAATCTACCCATAGTAGATAAAACGTGTAGTATTCAACCAAAATGTTTGATATCCAGATGTCATAGAAATACATGTTTTGAAGCCCAATGTATGACAAACAATTTCAGTTTCTATAATTCGTTAACAGTAGGAGAGAATATACCGCGGTCTACCCAATTAAAACGGAGGTGCACGTTCTTAAGATTTCTTGAATTGATTTTTTTTTAAGAGAGTCCATGTGTGAACAACATAACTGCAAAACAAATACTAAAATGAGATAGATAAGTTCATAGTCTTCCAAGGAGGAGATGAAACTATTTTTCATACTTCAATCTACCCTTTACATGGAAAAGGTTTAGGCAATTTTGATTTTCTCAAAATGACTAACGAATTTTCTTAAATACCATATGCTTAAGATATTTTTATTATAAATGAAATTTGTAACTTGAACTATCTGGGAATAGCCTATGAAATTCTGGATGACGTTTACATAATTATATACTGTAAGTGATTATAGACACCTTGGATTTGGACTACGATATGGATAGACCAGTCTTGATCTATTGTATCTATGCCCCAAGTGGGGTATTTCCGGGAGGAAGGATGAGGTGAGAGGAGACTAAAGACGGCTGACCCATTGTATCACGATAGTGCAGGGTCCCTACTACTTACCAGTTAGAAACTCCCCGGCAGACCAATACAACCGGCATCCCTTCCGCCGTGGTCCGGAAACGGCCCTCCATGCCTGCCTGCCCGGAGATCGGAGTTGCGTTTACCAGGAGCATATCCCGCCATGCAGCGCCGAGACTCCCGCCGACACTTCGGCCCTGAAAGAAGCAACAGATAAGAGATATGTGAAATGGTAATGGAGGGGAAATTAATGACAGGAAATTCGGGGGATGTAACTTACCCAGCATTCGCCTAGCGACCAAGGAAAACCGCCGATATATATATTTTTTAAATTTACCTCCTCCAACGTTAAGTCTTATCGGACGATGGATGAAATTGGTGAAATGATGCTCAAATGAATCCGGGGTCCATGGAGCTTAGTGTTACCCGACATTTGCCTAAAGGGTAAGGAAAACCCCCGGAAAACCCTTATCCAGGTAACTCGCCCTATCCGAGATTCGAACTCGGGACCTCTTGAACGTGAGGCAGACATGCGACCACCACGCTACCGAGGATGGCAGCAAAAAAAGATTCTCATGAGTCAAGTAGGTTAGCCACGGGAATCGAACTCGGACCTCCCGAATGCGGACCACAGACCTTACTAGAACAAATGTTGATCTCATCAAGTCCACAATTCATATCAAATATATTTTTCCGAGGTGTTTGTTGTTAATGGTTTTCATTTTTCAGTACTTATACTTTTCTCAAATGGAAAGTTTTTGTTTATTCCCTTTTCTCCTTTTCTTTCTGTTCATACAAAGAGTACAGAATTTCAAAGTCAACACATATCGACCGGATCTTAAAATATTTGACTATCGCTTAAGCCCACTGTGTTGTAATGTGCCCACTGTATCTGCAAAGTAAGCTGCAGTAAAATCATTTACAAAAGGTTATCTTGATTACCTGGAAGTAGATAGAAAAGTGTAGAAAAGGTTTGATTAAGATATCGAGCGGGATGGCTTCCCATTCCCGTGGTCGATCTACTGGACCCATGGGTAATTTCGGGATTTTCCTGGGTCACCAAGTAGGTCACCACTAGGTTAATTATATTCCTCGAATTTCCTGACCCTACATTTCATCTCCGTTATCACTTCATATCACCTCTCATCTGGTGGTCTCTTTCAGGGTGGAAGTGTAGGCGGGTGTCTCGGCGGTGCATGGCAGGATGATATGCTCTGAGTGAAACTTCCTCCTCCAGTAGGTCGGTCTCCGGTCTTCGAACCCGGCCTGGTGGGCCACTTCCAGACCGCAGTCGGGTGATCTGCCGAGGGGCAGGCCTGCCGGGGGGTAAAGTGTAGGGACCCTGCCTTCTCCCTTGTCGTGGCTTCCTGGAACGGTTGCTCTGTCTCCTCTCGCCTCATCCTTTCTCCCGGGGATGCCTCACTTGGGGCATAGGTACGAGATAGACCATCAACTGGAACTCCTTGTCGAATCCTCTCCGTACCGTAATCCAATCCAGTTGATAAAGATTAGATAAGAGATGCTTAGAAAAGAATAGGCGTTTCCTTGTCAACGAAATTATTATAAAATGAAACTTCGAATAATGACACAAATTTGTATCTACGTTTGGCATCTTCTTTCAAGAGAATTCATTCATTCCAAAATTAATCTTTACATGGATCAATTTTTTATTTATTCAAAACTGGCACTAGCACTGTGAATTATTTTTAATTTATTTATATAACAAATAAAATGTATATCTTCAATTATCTGGGAATAGCCTATGAAACTCCCTTCGTTCTAAAGGAACTCTGTACATTTTGTGCAGCTGGTAAACAACAGAAATAAGGACTTCAAATAAAAAGACCTTAATAAGCTTAATGTGAGGAAGAGGCATTTCTGGAGAAGGTAATGCAGAATATCTAGGAGAGACAAAATAAGGAACAAAAATATACCACTTGTGCAAGTGGAAGAAAATAACAAGCTGTCTCAGAGATACCGCCATGTAGGTACGTAAAATAGAAGAAGAAAGAATCCCCAAAATCGTGCAGGAATGGGAAATAGCGAGAAGAAGGCGACGATAACACCTGGTATAAAATGCAGGGGTAAGATTTAATGCAGTAGAAGAAAGCGTGCAAAATAGAGATACAGCATCGTACAGAAATACTGAACACCATTATCTAACTTATCGTAGCTGAATTTATATTTTTATTTCTCATCAAGGGGCCCGGGTTCGATTCCAGGTGACCACAAAGTGAGATTTGTGGTGGAAAACACCGTGTTGGGGTGGATTTTCTCCAGTTCCTCCAGTTTCCCCCTCCAGCATTCTACTGATTACTCAATCATCATCTTTTCTATCACCTAATCTCTCTCGTACTTTCACGTCTGGCTTTGTGCTGATCCCTCTGATCTCTCTGATCAGGAAATCTCTGATTGCTAACCTGTTCCTACGGGCCTCGAGGTTGCGCTGTTCAGAAGACCCTATGTTCCATTTAAGGAATTACAGGAATTCATTTATTCATTTCCATATTGTTTTGTTGGAGACAAACCTCTGTACTGAGAAAACTACTAAACAAGATGGCGCTGCGATAACGGGAGATTGCGATTTCGATCCCGCCGAAAAATTGCTAATTTTTTTAGCAATTTCTACTGTGTCAAAAATGTGTATCTCATTAAAGAAACCGTTTATTTCAAATTAATTTTGTGACATCGGCAATTTGTTTGAATTTCTCACTAATTAATGACAATTGATACTGTATGACGCCCGGTTTAAAATTTCTGACTACTGATTTGTTTTTCTCTAACCATCTTGTTGTTACAATGAAATTTGCAATGAAAAATTTGCAAAGTTTTATCTCCATTAATATGAAGTAGTTAGAACAGATATATCTTTAATATTTTGATTTTCCTATGTATTATTATTAATTTATTTGTGAGGAATATTAGTACTATTTATATATGTAAGTAAGCTAGTAGAAGTTATAACAAAATAAACCATTGTAGGTAGAGAAATATATGTGAATGTAACAAATCAGATTTTAAGAGTATTAAATGAATATTCAAGGTTTTGGATAGCTAAAGTCAGACAAAAAAAAACATAACCCGGTTTTAAACCACGAATGTCGTAGTCTCCTTTCGGTTGCTCTAAACCATTGAGCTACTGTGGCCAACTTGCCGATATGACAGTAAATTCTCCAACTAACTCGTATTTTTCCCGATAAACCACTAGTAGTTCTTACATACACATGGGCCCGCCTCGGTAGCGTGGTGGTAACGTGTTTGCCTCACGTTGAACCGGTCCCGAGTTCGAATCTTGGTCAGGGTGAGTTACTTGGATAAGGTTTTTCCGGGGTTTTCCCTTATCCTGAAAGGTGAATGTTGGGTAACTATAAGCTCTATGGAACCTGGGCTCATATGAGCATCATTTCTCCCATTCCATTAATCGTCCAATATGACTTAACGTTGGAGGACGTAAATTACAATAAAAATTACACATAGCTGCTTACTATGCTGTAAGTACTTTAAGTCCCAGGCTTTGTAGTTTATACCACTATTAGGTCAATTAATAGAATTCAATGTCGTACTGACTCGTTGCCATGGTAGCTGAGTGATTAGAGCAACGGGTGGAAGACCAGGAGATCCGTGGTTCAAATCCCAGCTATGGCATTTGAGTCTACCTATCTAGGCCATGTCATATACACGGCTAGCGTGAAAGAACAATTCATTTCTATTCAAGGTTATGTTTTTACCTACGCGATGTGTTCAAAAGGGACAAATGTGCCTTAAGTGTGGTTAAATTATGTCCGTAAAATGGATAGCGATGTGTTTTGCAGTTTAGATGTAATTTTGGATAGCCCTGACGCTGCAAGAGTGTGTTCTCAACAGGAGAGCAGCCTCTGGAACTGAAACCCGATCTTCCTTTTGATGTATCTCGGAGAGAGCTTACATCAAGCATCCCTTTGCTTTGAGCTCGGCAAGCCGTATAATGTGAACACCCTTCGATCCCCGCATACAGTTTAATCGTCACGATATCATCCTACAACACTTTTTATTGCCTATCAAAGTCTTGCCACCTCCTGAGGCTGTACAGTCAAACTCATCATACCTAACAATTGTTTTGGAAGTCTAACAACGATTTCCCAAACTAAAAAGCTCATGCATTACATTAATTTGATTTATACACCCATTACCTTTCAATTCTTCTCTACTACTTAACTATAGAAAGTCATGCTTCGGATCACAGACTCTCAGGGGATGTGTGCGTCCGCAGGGAGAAGGGGAGCCTGTTGTACGAGTCACCACTGGAGAGTTTCAATCTTTAGCTGCGCTGTTTTGTCGTCTCTCCTTAGATCCGACCAGCCTTATTATCCTCTCACTTCACTCCTTCCTCCTGGGGAGCACCCGTCAGGGAGCTGGTAATTCCGCCTCCAAACTTTGTCATACAAATAGAGGACGAAATGCATTCCACTCCAAATTTGATACCAACATTTCACTTTAAATACACGTTTTGAGATCCCGTGAATTACAAAGCATACATTCTAATAAAAATTCTGTGTGTTTGTGAACAGCGTGGCTCAAAACCGAAAATCCGTTTAATCACCAGACTTGGTTCGAATTCAAGTTCAAATCCTCATTTGCACCCATCCCAAACTATCCTTTTCCCAAGTAAAATATTTCGCATATTTATTTGCTCAAAAATTGCTCTAACATATTTTAGTAAAACAATATGTGTTTAGGATGTCTTCTTCATTCTGATTAATTTTTTACCATTTAAACTATAAGAGGTAGACAAGGTTATTTCACGAAAGATGTAGGTAGCTATTATTTTTTAATTTACTTCCTTCGACGTTGTCATAATGGGCGATGAACGAAATGGATAAAGTGATGTTCAAAATAAACGCGGAGTCTATAAAGCTTAGAGTTACCCGACATTCACCTTTCAGGATAAGGGAAACCCCCTGGAAAAACTTACCCAGATGTCTCAACCTGACCAAGATTCGAACTCGGGACCTCTTGAACGTGAGGCAGATACGCTACCACTTACGCTCCAGAGGTGGGCAATGATGATATAGCCATTGTTAAATCACGCAATAATTGTCAAATAGCATTCTTGTGATGTTAGCACCCACTGTCAAATACTTTCTCAACTTCAAAATCGTAATTTGTTTTCCCCCATTTTTCTCGTGGCCATGCAAAGATAAGTCAAGGAAATAAATAATACCATCATCTTCATAAATTTTTGTCTCGATTAACGTCAAGAAAATATAAATATAAGCTCTTATAAGAATGGTCTGTTGAGAGAGAGGTGGGAAGAGCCTTGTGATTGTAAGAAGTGCGATTTTTCAATACTTTATCATTTAAAAGTGCAGTCGTCATTCACTTGTTCGAGAAGAGTGTAGAATTCCAAATCCAAAATACGGAGAACGGGTTTTAAACATCTTACTTGTATTAACATATAATACTTAATTTAGTATTTCCTGTTCTATTTTTTGGATCGCAATAGATGGTGACTGCCTTTAAAGAACAGCTGTCATAACTAACGAATAATATGCGATTAATTTTAAATAAAAGGTACGTCCAATCTCGTTCCATTAAGCAATAAAATATTAAAATTTACGGAAGTTTTTGCTCAACCAGCTGAATTCATTTAGATAAAATCTAAAGACGAGAAATATATTAGTAGGTACTCAGGTTTAGAAAAAGATACACGAGTATCGTTGTTCCATTTTTAAATGACACTCTTTCTAAGCTTGCCTGTTCTTTCTTTTGTTTTTAATTCATCTAATTTATTTACGGTAGCTCAGAAAATATTACATTTAGCTCAAAAATTCGATATCTAAATTTCACTCGAAAGGCACTTTCCCAATCATTTCCAAAAATACATAGCAAACGTTTAGGAGACATGTGTGTAGTCGGATATAATCTAATGATAGGCAAAAAGTTGCACTCTAGCATGGAAACATTTCTTACAAAAGACGATAAGAGTCTTACTAAAAGAAGAAAAGGTCTACAATTATGAAAACATAAATTGTATCAAAGAATTTCCAATGATAGTTTTTATTACTTATTAGTCGTCACTGTAATGAGAACTTGCGAAGAATATTTAAACATAATGCGATTCTTTATTTTCATGAGTAGCGAAATATTATTCTAATGTGAGCACTTTGTTTTTATTTTTTCGCATTTGAGTAGGCTGCAAGCCTTGCGGTCATTTATATGAAATTATCCTAAAACAGATAGAATAATTGTTTATATGAATATTATTTTTCCTCCCTGACATTATCCATCCCGATGTTAGAGGACTCGTTCCACTAGCTCGGAAAGGGCTCGAAGCACTGAGCCTGATAGAGGAACCAGGATTGAGGGGCCAGCCAACGTCTGGGATGAGAGCGAGAGAAGTGGATGATAGAATGAGGGCGAAATTAATGGTAGGACAGACGAATGATGGTTGGGGAAACTGCAGGTTCTAGAGCATCGTGTTGTCGACCACAAATCTCACTTTGCAGTCGCTTGGGATCAAGGTGAGGGCCAAGCGATCTAGACAATCGGCCACGGCGCGGCCTTTATATGAACAATACAACTGTTAAATAATGTGTATGAAATAATAATAATAATAATAATAATAATAATAATAATAATATATATAGTATATATAGAAAGTAATGCGATTGTACCACATTAGATTCTTCTTCCTCTACAGCTTGCCTTTAGTTATATTGCAAACAAAAATTCGATATTAAGATTTCACTGAAGTGTGTGCATTGTCAATCTGTTGTTATAGCACAACAAATAATAAATAAATAAATAAATAAACAATAAATAAGTAAGTAAATAAATAACTAAATAAATATTAAGCTTTGTGTTGAAATTTAGCAAATTTGCGACAAAAAGGTTAGCCAAAAAAAAATCGTCCTACTCCAAATGTCCTTTACACGGAAAGTTACTTTTTTCGCTCATTTAAAAATGCCTATTACAATTTAAGGTATCATATATTTAAGGTACATATTGATATATAAAATGTTTGCCTTGAATTTTCTAATGGTAGCTAGAGAAATTCTCTTCACTTGGAATTAATTTTTATGACGTGGTATAAGTAGTATACAAAAGTGCATATCAATTAAAATACATTATGTATGCCAACTTTTTTGTAGCACTATTTCAGAGGTATTGGATGTTCAAATATTTCATATTTTTTGAAAGTGTTAAATTGCTACTTGTTTATTGCGATCTGGCGAGAAGGTTATGCATTTTCAAAACCATAATTGCAACAAAACACGTTTAAAATATTTCATTATCGCTTCAGTCTGATCTCTTTTGTAGTCAGAACAAAACATGTAATGAAATATTCTTGTAAAATGAAGTAAAAACTGTTTTCGTCCAAACAGTTTACGTTAGTGGAGAGAATAGCATAGTCGTTTAACGCCTAAGATCCCATGGGCGGCTTTACTTTGGAACAACAGCTCATCAGCAATAATGTTTAATATTGCATATTTAGATAGGTTTTACTTTATAAATACTAAAGTCACATACACGTTTATACTTTCTTACTTCTAGAGCCAGAATAACCCTGGATAGAACAAAGTTCCCATCTTCCAGCTGGAGATCGAACCCGCGATCTCTGGATTCGAAGGCTAGCCTACCAACGAAACTCCAGACCCATACAGCCTATTTTTGTTTCGCGTGTATCTGTTGTTTCGAATTTGTATGTATTTTTGGTGCTTGCAGATGTTTTGAAGATAAATAGAAATTCTAGAGCATAATAAACAGAGTAATTGTAGAAATGCAGTATCATAAAAAGAAAGCTAGATAAAACAAAAGTGTGCACACCGGATCCTTTAAAGACTTCCTCTGGGTTAAAAAGATCCATTAGAGCAAGGTGGAAGAAAGCAGACTGGAGAAAAGTAAACAATGGAGAACAAAGGAAAAGGTCATTTCTGCCTTCAAAGAAAAATAAATATAATAAGTAAGTGAGGGTGAAAATGTTATAATTATAAAAGTTTTCATGGCAGCTTTTTCTCTTAAAGAATATGCTCTTTTTACTTTCTCTTCTTTGTACGTACTTACAGTAAGCAGCGAAAGTGGCGTACCCCAAAAATTTGACTACTAAATTTCACCACAAGTACGAGGTGGTCTGAAAAGTTTCCGACCTAATAAATATACAAGACATTTTTTCAGTATTTTTATTTTATTTTTCAACATAGTCTCCTTGTAACTTTACACACTTCTCCCAGCTTCTGTAATCCATCCAAATAGTACTCAGCGCTTTTCTCTGCAAAATAATTGTTTACGAAGGTGATTGGCTCTTCATTTGACGAAAATCTCTGTGCTCCGAGCACAATTTTCAGGCGAGGGGACGAAAATAAGTCGCTTGTGGCTGGATCTGCTGAGTAAGGCGGATGGTCAAGCAGTCCAAACCGTAATTCGTGGATTTCCGCCATTGCAACCACTGAGGTGTGAGACGGTGCGTTGTCTTGGTGAAACAGGATTTTCTTCTTCTGTAAATGTGGCCGTTTTCCCGCAAATTCTGCCTTCAGCTTGTCATGTAATTATGCGTAGTATGCTCCTGTAATGGTTTTTCCTTTTTGAAGATAATAGATTAAAATAACTCCATGACTATCTCAAAAATAGTTGCCATCACTTTCCCAGCCGAATAAACTGTTTTTGCTTTTTTGAAGTCGGTTCCCTCTTTGCAGTCCATTGTTTGGACTGTAGTTTTCTTTCGGGCGTATACTGGTGTATCCAAGTTTCATCTACAGTAATTAATCGGTGCGTTGGAAATGTTCATTCGGATACGTTTTTGGTCAAACATGAGAAAACGCGGCACCCAACGCACGGACAGCTTTCTCATATCTAAATGTTGATTTAATATGTGACAAACACGTTCTTCTGACGTTTTTTGATTCTGCTATCTCTCTCACTTTAATTCGGCGGCAATCTAGCAGCATTTGATGAATTTTGGCGATGTTTTCGTTGGTAGTTGCAGTATTTGGACGTCCCGAATGTTCATCGTCTCCCAAGCTCTTACGGTCACGTTTAAATTCAGCTGCCCAAAATTTCACTGTGGTAAATGATGGTGCAGAGACCCATACACAGAATCCAGCTCATCTTTGATTTGCGTAGGCGTATTCCTTTCAAAAGCAAATATTTAATGACAGCTCGATACTCGATTTTATCCGTTTTCATAAAAGAACTCAGATCAACTCACTCAAACGACTGTTACATAACAACTGAGCGTCCAAAATGGATGAAACTTTGGTGAGTAACTGTCTACAGATGAACAACGAAATGCAGTAGCTTTTATTTACGAGTGCTGCCATCTTCATATTAAGGTCGTAAACTATTCAGACCACTCTCGTATGTGTTTTGAGGCCTCCTATGCCTAAAACGGTGTTTCTTTAGAAGATCATTCGTGTATGCCAGCGTAGGTGTGGGGAGAGAGAGAGAGAGAGAGAGAGAGAGAGAGAGAGAGAGAGAGAGAGAGAGAGAGAGAGAGAGAGAGAGAGAGAGAGAGAGAGAGAGAGAGAGAGAGAGAGAGAGAGAGAGAGAGAGTTAGTTTCTGCCTTCATTGCATCCTCAGCTTGTTTACTGTTTATTTTCACGTGGTGATGGATTGTTCGCTATCGTTCTGTCATCTACTGAAATCAAAACAAATTTGTGCATAGATTGAATATGTGGTATTTCAAAATTCATAATTTCAAATCATTTTTAAGAATAGAAGTATTATTTATATTTTCTAATATTTAAATTTTTCAATTAGTTATGTATATAACGTTTAAATAAGGCAGTGTTAATAATTCTCTATTAAATTCCTCTTTATTTAGGGGTATATTTATTAACCTGTAAATTAAACTGCTAAGAACAGCAAATTTATGTGAGAAAGGGTTAAATCTTTTATCTTTATGTAATTATCAGTATGAGCTGATTTCATAAAAATGCCAATGTTTAAGTAATTGTTACCTTTTATTATCTTTATATCCAGAAAAGGTAGGCAAGTACTACCATTCTACTCTCTAACGTGAACTTTACAGCTTTATCCGTTAAATTTAGAAGTCAGTAAACAAGCTGAGGTTGCAATGAATGTATTTCGAAACTAGTTCTGAAGGATTTTTTATTAAACACATAAGTCAAGGTTGCCATAATTCTTATAGATTTTATCGTAATCAAATTTGGGATTTAAGATCAATATCCAAGGATGCAACTTGAAGATTTTAAACAGAATCTCTCTACAAGTCTCTCCCCTTTGATTTTTCAAAAATGTTTCTAAAATTTTGATTAAATATCGTATGTTTACGGTACCTTCATGACGAATGTATGTCCTGAAATTTTTAGAAATAACGTCTTCTTCAGAAGTAAGGCTTCTTCATTTTAGCTTAATTTCATATAACTGGCAAACCATAGAGGTACAATGTTACTGTTTAGAAATGTAATTTTCCTTAAGGAACAAAATCTATGTCACCATTGTTGTCGAGTTAACCATTTCCGAGATTTTAATTATTATTGTCTCGAAATTTACAATATTTTCACCTTCCTCAATAGAAAATGCCCCCCCCCCTCTCTCTCTCTCTCTCTCTCTCTCTCTCTCTCTCTCTCTCTCTTTCCTGTTGGTCTGAGTAGCTCAGCTGGTTAGACGCTGGCCTAGTGGTCCCTAGGTCACGGATTCTAGTCCTGACTTTTAAGCGTGATTAAAAGCGACAGCCCCAGGTCAGTAGATTTACTGCTGGAAAGAAATTCCGGCTTCGATGGCACGATGTCATCTTGACAATTAACGGAATTTTGGAGTCATTACATAGTCACCACCTCTTAAAACATGTGATTGCACTTACTGTGTTCCTGTATTCGCAGAATGATGAATATATAGTAATTAACGCCCGCTTTTACTCCATGCGGCACTTAAGGCGGTGACACTGATGATATGAGATGAAAATGGAGCACCTTTGCAATGAGACGGTGGGTGAAACCGGAGATCCCGGAGAAAACCCGTCCCAGCGCCGTCTTGTCCATCACAAATATCACAAGTAGTCGCCTGGGATCAAACTGGGGCCACCTTGGTGAGAGTCTAGCGGTCTAACTGCTCGGCCACGGCGCGACCCCTCTATTCCCAGTGTACAAGTTAACCATTTTCACAAATTTTTGTGTCGATTAATGTGAAATGCACCGAGCAGGATGGCGCAGGCAGTTTCGTCTATGGCCGGGTTCGATTCCCGTGGCCAACCCACCTGACCCATGGTTTTTTTCGGGAGTTTTCCGGGGTCACTAGACTAATGCTGGGTAAGCTAATTACATCCCCCGAATTTACTGTGCCTCAATTTCCTTTCATCTCCATTATAATTTCACATCGTCTGGTAGTCTCTTTCAGGGTAGAAGTATCGGCGGGAGTCCCGGCGCTGCATGGTAGAGTGATATGTTCTGAGTGAAACTTCCTCCTCTGGTAGGACGGTCTCCGGTTTCAAAGCCCGGTCTGGTGGGGCAGTTTCCGGATCTCATTCAAGTGAGCTGCCGATTGTGCTGGCCTGCCGGGGAGTTTCCAACTTTCGTGGCTCCTTGGGACAGCGGTCCATTGTTTGCTCTCAACTCATGCTTCCTCCCGAGGTTGCCCCACTTGGGGCTATAGGTGTAATACGTCGGCCCTCGTAGCCATGCTCACTAGAGCGTATGTCGCTAGCATTGCGCAGCGTAGAGGGTCGCGGGTTCGAGTCCCACCTTGGTAATGGGTGTTTATATGTATAGTGTATATATGTGGAACTATAGCAAACAGACAGTAAAATAAAGAGAAACAAAAAAAAAAAAAAAAAAAAAACGGTTATAAAAGAAAAATATATAGTAAGCTAATAATATAGTTCTAGACTGGTCGCAGTGCCGAATCCGCTCCGTAGCGTAGTCCAGTCCAATTAAACGTGAAGTGCATTGAACAACAAGTTTTTTAAAGAATAGTTCGTACAAGAGTAGAGAGAGTCATGTGAATGCAACATACCAGGCCTGTTCACTTCCTTTATTTGTTTTAAATCAATGAAACCTTTGACTTCGCTGCAGAAGTGAGTAAAATTGAAAACTCAGCATTAAGTACTGAGTAGTTTTTACAGGAAGATAAGGCGAAATACTGTAGTTCCTCGGATCTAAAGGAACAGATTTAGAATTTGACCTCGTTTGCAACGCTATAAACGCGGTGTTTGGTCTGCTCTCTACGCTTTGATTCACACAACTTTAAATAACTATGTTTTGCCAGTAGTGGATTGAAGACTACAACGCACGATTGGAAGGTCACGTCTTCAAAAAAGAGAAACATAAATATGCAAACAGCAATCTTGTTTATCCTCTCTTCTAGTGAAAAATGTGTTTCAAAGTCAAACAAAACACTGTGCAGTTAGAGTAGCTTACATTCCCTGGCTATTTACACGCGACTTTTGTTACATCTACTTGCTTTTGTGGAGCTTTTATTATTAGTGTAGCTTTGCATGTGCTTTGTTTGTGTGCTACTCTTGAACCACTGCACGTAGCACCTTGTACAGTGGTTGCATTCATCTATAGAAGTTTCCGTAACCAAATTAAACGAAGGGAAAGTTCCTATGTTTATTTACAGTAGGATTAGAGATCACAGAAGGAACCCAAAACAGGATTCAGCTCGCGCACTGCAAACTAACATTGATCTAACACGCCCTAGGAGGACGGGATGAATTAAAGGAACCACAGGAGATTGCAGGGTTGGAGGCAGACACGCTTCAAAGACGTGTGGAAACCCCTGACAAGTGTTGAGATATGTTCAACCCTTCACCAGGACCCACTGCACAGTCAGCAACACTCCGGGTCTCCCCAAAGTTAAAAACAGCGATCACACAACGCTGCCTAGCGTCGAAAATAGCATCAGCGCCATGAGTCCGGGACAGTTATAGGGGAGATGCGCCCAATACCGCACACCTAAGGTTTTTTTCAAAATTCAATGAAGATGCAATGGAGAACAAGTAGCGTGTTACTATTATCATGAACCTAATAATTTACAGAAACAGCATTAGTAATGAACATTCATGAACGCTAGTCATGTTGACTGTTAAAAACTAAAGTAAATGTTAGTGATAACTGCGCATCTCAAAAAGTGTTTCCCAGTACCGGACAGACGTAAATAAATACATATTTCTAAACAATGGAAAAGGAACTGCATAATAAATCACAAGATAATTATTCTTATCATAATTATTGTATTTTTGAGATTAAAACAGAACACAGTAACATGATAATATATGGAAATTAATTGTTCTTTCACACTGGCCGCGTGTAGGCTAAATTGTGGAAACCTAGAGTCAGACTGAAAAATTCAACGCCATAGCCGTGATTTGAACCACGGAAGATTGCAGAAAATCCGTGGTTCAAATCCCAGCTATGGCGTTGAACTTTTCAGTCTGACATTAGGTTTCCACAATTTAGCCTACACACGGCCAGTGTAAAAGAACAATTAATTTCCATGAATTGACCTAATAGTGGTCCCAACTATAAAGCCCGGACCTTAAAGTACTTACACGTTTTAAGTCGCCATTAAGGTAGTTGTTTCATGTGTTTATGAGAACTCCTAAGTGGTTTACCGGGAAAAATACGAGTCAGTTGGAGAATTTAATGTCATATCGGCACGTTGGCCATAGTAGCTCCATGGTTAGAGCGGCTGGACGGAGACCAGAAGATCCGTGGTTCAAATCCCGGCTATGGCATTGAATTTTTCAGTCTGACTGTATCTTTCCATTCTTTAACCTACACACAGCCTATGTGAAAGAATAATTAGTTTCCATTAATTGACCTAATAGTGGTTAAATATAAAGCCCGGGCCTTAAAGTACTTACACGTTGTAAGTCGCCATTAAGGTCTCATGTGTTTATGAGAACTCCTAAGTGGTTTACCGGAAAAAATACGAGTTAGTTGGAGAATTTAATGTCATATTGACACGTTGGCCATAGTAGCTCAATGGTTAGAGCGACTGGATGGAGACCAGAGATCCGTGGTTCAAATCCCAGCTATGGCGTTGAATTTTTCAGTCTGACTCTAAGTTTCCACATGATAATATATTTTTCAAAAGGTTGTCTAGAGATTATCACAACAAAATAAAAATGTCTTAGAACTAATGAAACATATTTTTAAACACATTGATCACATCTATAAAAACCAACGTTCTCTTGCCCTGTACATTCAATGTGCCCAACCCTTACACGATACACACTGAACCCAAGCCTGGCCTGTGATTTCTAAGCAAATGATACACTTTGTTAGAACACTTCAATCGACACTGGTTTTGGTTCCAAAATTTAATTTTCTTTTAGCCTTCTAAGGCTCTTCACTATTTCCAGTTTCTGTTGGCACAGAGTTAGAGCTAGGTTCTCTATTTATAATTTTATTAATGTTTGTCTTGTATCCCTTTGCTATTGCTTTGTTCTTCTGTTTTTTGTGCCTTTTCCTGCAACATCAACTTATACAGAGTCAATGTTAATGTTTCAGCAATATATATTGCTACTCCCAGGCTCGTTGATCCTTCTATCACATTATTACTTGTTTCATATTTTATTCTAACCATTTTCCTTTCTTTTTGGCTTCCATGTTGACAGGAATACCTATAAACAAAAATTAATCTAATGTCAGTGCAAGTTCAGGGGATAAAAGTATACTTTCGCGTACGATACTGGGAAAATTGTTATCGTACGGTACTGAGCAAATCACACGCACGTATATATAACGTCATAGCACGGCCCGATTCTTTTAAACCGACACTGTATTGTGCGTTTGTGTAGTGTACTTAATACCAAATAATATGAGTAAAACTACTTAATTAGTTCTTCACCGGACAAGGTAGCAGCAATGTCAGCAAGTTATTAACAGCACAGCTCCAGTTCACTACACGACTTCTCTGAACAATAACTTCTGATTCAACGGTCAAAGAGGAGGGAAAACTTTCCGTTTGTAGCAAAGGTAGCTGAGCTTCTATATCTATCGGCAACTACGAGATACTGACACCGTGCGGTACCCCTATACCAGCGCAAGAGACAGTTTCAAAAGCGCATATCTAGCGCACAGCTGCAGCAAACCAAATCATGTACAGCATTGAAATATAATACAAAATGGAGACAGAGAATTTGTGGCGGAACAGGAATCGTGGCAGGATTCACCTACCAGACCGGCAAACCGCGAAAAAAGTACTTATAAATTTGGCCTGGGAATGCAACCCAGGACTTCAGAATGACTCACGAGCATATCACTGTATCTCACTCGGCACAGTGAGTGGAATAACTTCTATATTCCAAGCAAAAATTTAATGTCAAGATTTCACCACAAATATTTGTTATGAGGGTCGCTGAACCCAATGAAGCAACACATTTTCAGAAAATTCTTTACGTATATGGGCGTGTCTCTGAGCGGCATTATTCAAAACTCTACTAGATAGGAAACTAAGTATTTAGGTTCACGACCATACAAAAATGCCAGACAAACCTCTTTAAAAAATCCCCTACTCTGAAGTACCCTTTAAATTAAAAGTTTTCATTATTTTGACTTCTGAAAAAATGGCCAACTTTTTTATACTAAAATACCACTTATTTAAGCCGTTTCGTACTGTTTATCTATACAATGTTATAAAACGTATAGGCAGAGACAGACTGAAAAATTCAATGCCATAGCCGGGATTTGAACCACGGATCTTCTGGTTTCCGTCCAGCCGCTCTAAACCATTGAGCTACTATGGACAACGTGCTAACATGACATTAAATTCTCCAACTGACTCGTATGTTTTCCGGTAAACCACTAGGAGTTCTCATAAACACATGAGACAACTACCTTGATGGCGACTTACTATGCTGTAAGTACTTTAAGGCCCGGGCTTTATAGTTAGGACCACTATTAGGTACACTTTTACGCATAATTAATGGAAATTAATTGTTGTTTCACACTAGCCTTGTGTATGACGCACTATGAAAGGGTAGAGCCAGACTGCCATGTTGGCACGTTGGCCATATAGTAGCTCAATGGTTTAGAGCGGCTGGAGGGAAACCAGAAGATACGTGGTTCAAATCCCAGCTATGGTATTGAATTTTTCAGTCTGACTCTATCCTTTCATAGTGCGTCCTACACACGGCTAGTGTGAAAGAACAATTAATTTACATTAATTGTACCTAATAGTGGTCCGAACTATAAAGACTGGGCCTTAAAGTACTTACAGCAAAATAAGTCGCCATCAAGGTAGTTGTCTCGTGTGTTTATGAGAACTCCTAGTGGTTTACCGGGAGAAGCACGAGTCAGAGAATTTAATGTCATGTTGGCACGTTGGGCAGAGTGGCTGGACGGAAACCAGAAGATCCGTGGTTCAAATCCTGGCTATGGCATTGAATTTTTCAGTTTGGCTGTACTCTTTCATAGTGCGTCCTACACACGGCTAGTGTGGAAGAACAATTAATTTCTTATAGGCAGAGTTTCTAACTTTGGCATTAGTTCTAATGTAACTGAAATGTTTTAACTGAGAAAATGAAAATTCTTATAATAGAGATTTGGACACTAATAAGAGGTCTAATACATCCGGGCGCCCATTTTAAGATATTGTGACAAAACACGAAAAATGTTCGCCTCAAATATCTTTATTTGCCACTAAATCGTACAATCAACCTTTCGTTTACACAAATACAACACTTCGAAAGTCTCTACAATGTTCATTTAAGTCTCTGTAGCACGCACCATTTGTACTGCTGACTTAAACACAGATCACCTCTAACTAGGAGCTACACAGGACAACTCCGATATTTACACGCAAACTGCTTCGCTGTTGGTTCCCCAGCTCGGCGGTCCTTCATACGGAGCCGCACTTACTGGTTCAGAATTGCTTCTTGCCCTTTCCACGGCCTGCCGACTTCTTATCACGGAACTTGGAATGTACAACTTGGCTCAAAGCACCACACTGCTCTCTCTGTTCATTTCACTGACTCTCACTCTTGCCAACTCACTATCTCTGCTCATTATTGTCAGACCTGCATTGGCCTTTATATATCTGACAGGGACGACAGATCTTTCTGGAAAATGGTGGCCTCTGGAGTTACAATCACGAAAAGTCTTTTTGAGTAGTAATAATATTACTCGATTCCTGCCGTTAGCTGTTCTTGAGCGCGTGTCTTTTCCTCAAGACTAATTGATTCCTCTTCGCGACGTCAGCCAGTAGCTGACCTTGAGCGCGTGTTGATTTCTCAAGGCGGACATACGCGATAGCCGATGTGATTATATGGTCAACAAAGTCAACATTGTTTTATTATTACGCATGCGCTGAGGAAATTGCCTACCTAACCATAATTGTAATCCGATGTTGGAAATAGCACATTTCCAGAATGTGGTATCATATCCGTCATTTTAATCCAGTTTACACACGCACAGATGCACACATACACACAGTACTTTTCTAAACTTAACGTCAGGTTAAATCTGGAAACCACAGATCGTCGCCTCATACTCACCTACCCTTTAGTCATTTCTATATTGCAGGTTTCTCCGCCCAAATGTTGGCAGCCCTGCAGGATGAACTATATTAATTACAATGCTATAAAAGGTCAATACTAGCGGAACTAATCAGGAACTAATAAGGAAAGGTAAAGAATGGAACTTGATAAATAGATAACCTTTTATTGCTTTCTCTCTCTCTCTCTCTCCCTCCCTCCCTCCCTCTCTCTCTCTCTCTCTCTCTCTCTCTCTCTCTCTCTCTCTCTCTCTCGTTGATTCAAATCTAAAACGTTTGCGGTTCCAGAACATCTGGATGCAGTTCAAGGCTCCCAAAGTTTGTTTTATTGCTAGTGGAGACATCTGTCGGTTTGTGAACTGCTATTTGTCTGTTTCTGAAATAAATGTGGCTCTAAAGTTAAAACCATTCGTAAACTGCTGAAAACTGAAAGAAAAACAAATAAATGAAATTTATTTCAAGACATTCCAGCTCTTGGGACCTAGTTCCAGGATATACGCTAGGGGATACAATTGACAGCTCTGCTGCGTGAGGAAATTTTGTAAGAAACTCCTCGATTTTTTTCCAAGAAGCGATCTTGGCAACACTTAAGCAATTTCTGCTGAAACAATCGGTTTAAGCTGCCAGCACCGGTTTTACCCATTCAGCCTTCCGGCTTAATACTTGAAGGATTCAGTTTGGAAGTACTCGAAATTCAGCATGGTATCTAATTTGAGTAGAACAAGTGTTGAATTTCTCTAAAAAGTTTGCTATCTTTAGAACAATTAAAGATGAAAGAATTTCTTTTTAAATTTATGTCCTCCAACATTAAGTCATATCGGACATTGTATGAAGCAATGCTGAAGTGAGCCCAGGTTTCGCAGAGCTTAGAGTTACCGACATTCATATTTTTAGGATAACGGAAAAAGCCGGGAGGAAACCGTATCCAGATAACTCACCCTGGCCGAGATTCGAACTTGGAACCTCTTGAAGGTGAGGCAGATACGCCATCGTCTACGCTAATGGACACAACTTCTTACATTTATATTTTACTTTATTAAAATCGTTTTGACTTTCAAATGACTTGTCAAGTACTAATTCGTTATTTGTTTTTCTTGCAGTAATATGGAGATCATTTCATTTAAAAGAGATCACATAGCGATCCGCTGATTATCGCTTAGCGTATTCTGCTCTTGGTATACCTATAACAACATTTTTGAATACAAAACAGATTATTTCTAAAACAAGAAGTATATAGAAAAGCGAGCTTTTGAAACAATTGATTGTAAAAGAATGAGCATAGAAAGTCAAGTGAGTGCAACACATTACTTTTTGTTTTACTTAAAGGAAATTACTTGGCCAAATTTATGAAAGTATTGCTTGTTCTCATTTTTATCCTTCACTACACGGGATTGCAGATGCCTTGTATGCGAATTCCCAGCGAGCGAATATTCGGAAGAAGAGGCTGCGTCTGGCGTCTTTTGTTACGCCATTACGTCGCGTAAAAATGAAGTGACAGTGAAAATTGGGCTTTTTCGCACAAGCGAAAAACTGTCACTAGGTGACAGAATATAGGTTAAAAGCATGTTATAGCATTAAACCACTTGAATTTTCAGATGTACCCCTTAGAAGTATTAAACTCGTATTTTTTTTTTTTCTCGTGCTTATGCAAAGAGTGAAATGCTGAAGTAGCACGTAGTGACTCACCTTTTAAAGATTAAGCCTGCTGTATATCTTTCTGTCTACAGTGAAATATCCAATAAAACTGCTTCTGCAAACATTAATGTCGATTAACATGAAACAGACAGAAAACTAAGATTTTACAAAATCTTCTTGTGACTGTTAAAATGTAAAATTTTAAAAATTATTATTATTATTATTATTATTATTATTATTATTATTATTATTATTATTATTATTATTATTATTATTATTATTATTATTATTATTATTATTATTATTATTATTATTATTATTATTATTATTATTATTATTATTATTATTATTATTATTATTATTATTATTATTATTATTATTATTATTATTATTATTATTATTATTATTATTATTATTATTATTATTATTATTATTATTATTATTATTATTATTATTATTATTATTATTATTATTATTATTATTATTATTATTATTATTATTATTATTATTATTATTATTATTATTATTATTATTATTATTATTATTATTATTATTATTATTATTATTATTATTATTATTATTATTATTATTATTATTATTATTATTATTATTATTATTATTATTATTATTATTATTATTATTATTATTATTATTATTATTATTATTATTATTATTATTATCATTATTATTATCATTATTATTATCATTATTATTATCATTATTATTATTATCATCATTATTATTATCATCATCATCATCATCATTATTATTATTATTATTATTATTATTATTATTATTATTATTATTATTATTATTATTATTATTATTATTATTATTATTATTATTATTATTATTATTATTATTATTATTATTATTATTATTTATAAATTAAGAATTTTAGGTCAAAATGTTTTAGGAAATACGAACATTACAAGCTCTGCATTAAGAAATCTGTATTCAGAGTTACGTTTATATGAAATATACCTACTTTAAGAAAATATATTTTGGGAAATTTGTATAAGTAAATATTAAGTGGTTTTATAAGTAAAGTAGGTTTTTGATTTTAGTGTTTTGGAAGATATATTGGGTTTCATTGGCTTGGCAATGCCATTTACAGGATGCTATATTTAGTGTTGAGTGCATTGCTAGCATGTACCAGTCTTCAGTTGTTTCATAAAGATCACAAAATGGAGATAACAAAGTTTGGACAAAGCTTAGTGTCCCTCTGCTGGAAGAAGGTGAAGTGGAAGGAGAAGATGTCATTAGTGAGCGTGTGGCACAACGATGGTTCCAAAGTTTCAGTAATGTAGACGAAAACACTTAAGATTTGCCACATTCTGGAAGACCTAATTTATGGAATACTGAGGTTACACGCCAAGTTTTGCAATTTCAGAAGAATTTGTTGCATCAAAAGATATACCATACATTAAGACACTTGTTAAATTAAAGAGAAGCTGTAGATCTGTACCTCATGAACTGACATCTCAACAAGCTGAACGTGGAGTGGATATCTATCGTAAGCTTATCCTTAATCCTATAGATGATAGATTTGTTAGGAGAATTGTCACTTGTAATGAAAAGTAGGTATATTACCGAAACCCTCGTGCCTCAAAATAGTGGCTTGATCCCCGCCAATCTGCCAAAGTCATCGTTAAAAAAAATTAGTTCCGTCCCAAAATAATGTGTGTGGTGAAACTTTGAAGGTGTGATTCACTAGGAGTTTGTTACAAACGGGAGGGCGATTGTTGCTTATGTTTAACACAATTGGAACGAGTTTATGAAATTTTGAGTCAGAGATACCCAGCATTAGTTAACCACAATAGAGTTCTATTGCAACAGGACAATGCAGCGCCCCATACTGCACGAACAACCGCGGAAAAATTGAGGAATTGGGAGCAATCGAACTGCTACCACACCCAGCATACAGCCCTGATTTCGCACCATCAAATTATCATCTTTTTCGAGCCGTGATCCATTTTCTACGTGGAAGAAATTTTGATAACGTTCAAGCAGTGCAAGTGGGTGTCAGCGAATTCTTCGCTTCAAAAAGCAGAGACAGTATCATCGTGGGATAATAAACTTTGCTGAACGATGGCGCAAGACCATAAAATCTAATGGTCTATATTTTGAAAATTAGCTAATTGCTTTTCAGAACACATTTCAAAATATTATTTTCCTTAAAAAGCGACGTTACTTATAAGACAGTATCTATTATCTTTGGAAGGAAAAATGCACAATAGGAAAAATAGATTTTAGAAATTTATTCTTGGAGGAATATGTTTAAAATACATTTCACTAGAATGCTACTTCAAAGGTTTCAGAAGTTAGGAAACTGGAAGATGCATGTTAAACATTAGGGTACAACACGCAAACGATTTTAGCGGAGAAGATTTTCTCTTGAAGCGGTGACCTGTAGCGGGTTTCCTTTAACATATCTTCTTCGTAAGTCATAAATCTGATAGCACAGAAGAGAGGAGTACCTTCTGAAATCCCATTTACTACGTGCCTGACTCTCTACAACACGATAAGCTAATGTGTTTTGCTCTGATGATCGATTTGGTAAAATGTACTTATTGGGTTAAATGTTTTATATAGCTCACAATATCGCACCATACCCTGATTAATTGCTCTGCAAATCATTTTCACTAATTACGTTATTATTGCTCTTTCATATTATTACTCTTGAAACAGCTGCCTGTGGTATGCGGCAAATAGGTGCTCCCAAACAATTACGAAGGCTGTTCAATAAAGAATTATCATAATTTCTTTACCGTCATAATTTTTCGCACTAAAATTCAATCTTATTATATTCTGTTAGCTTAATGTGAAAGAAACACGCCGTAGTAGTTTCATTGTTGGTATACCTGGTTCCCGCCTGTGAGAACCAGGTAAATTCAGAGTATCGCCTACCGCTGCAATGGAGGTAACACGTGACGAACAATATGCGGCTTTGAAATTCTGCTTTCATCTCAACAAATCTTCAGTTGAGGCATATACAATGTTACAGGAGACCTATGGAGAGTCTATTCTTCCCTACAGCACAGCTCGAAGGTGGTTTAAAATGTTTAAAGAGGGGAGACAATCAATTTCAAAGGAAAGTGGACCCGGTGCTCCAGTTACTGCTCTTACGGAAGAAAACATCAACACTGCTGCTGCCATTGTGAGAGAGGATCGACAAATTACCTTACGATCACTTTCTGAAATATTGAACATTTCATTGGGTTCCACCTACACGTTGGTGACAGAAATATTACATATGAGACGTGTTTGTGCGCGACGGGTTCCAAGACTGTTGATTCCCGAACAAAAGGAAATTCGCATAGGTCTGCATGCAGTTAAAGTTGATGTTAGAGGAAGATCCGGGGTTTCTTTCAAAAGCTGATGAAACTTGGCTCCATCATTTTGATCCTGAGAGCAAACAGCAAAGCTCAGTGTGGAAATCTCCTTCATCACCAACCCCCCAAAAAGCAAAAGTTGTTATTTCTGCTGGGAAAGTTATGGTCATCTCATTGTTTGTGCCTGCACACACACATCACTAACTGGACAATACTACAGGGATGTCCTGAAAACATTGCAAGTTCATATCAGGCGCAAAAGACCACATTTCCGTGAAGCAGGCTGGATGGTGCACTACGATAATGCGCGGCTGCATATTGCCAATGTTGTTGCTGAATATCTTGCAAAAATCGACGTGAAGTGCATCCCTCACCTCCCTATAGTCCGGATTAAGCCCCTTGTGACATTTTTCTATTCCCTAACTTGAACAAACGCCTTCGTGGGAGGCATTATCAATCATCAGAAGCAGTGATGAAGGCTGCGGAGGCGATTTTGAAGGATCTCTCAAAAATGGTTTCCAGCATGTCTTTGAAGACTGGCAGAAACACTGGGACTAGTGCTTCGTATTCAGGTGAGACTATTTTGAGTAGGACCATCAAAATTATGAGGATAAGTAAAGGTAAGTTGTCAAAATAAAATATTGTGGTCATTCTTTTTTGAACACACCTCGTATATAATTAACAAACGACTGCTCAATCAACGGAGCAAGCTAACATGTGGGAAGCGTATTCTAGAGTTCCAGATTCGTTTCCCGGTGACCGTACATTCGTGGTAGAAGAATGCTAGAGTGTTTTCTCTTTCCTCACGACATTCCCGCTCATTACCTTCATCTGTTTCAGATTTATTTATTTTAAATTGGTTTTGTTTATTAACGAGGTTTTCAATTACCAGGATTATATTGGTGCCGCCGGTGTGCCGGAATTTCGTCCCAGAACAATTACTTCACATGCCAGTAAATCTACTGACATGGGGCTGCCGCTTTTAAGCACTTTTGAAAGCCATCGGTCTGAGCGGGTTTTGAACTTGCGATAGTGGGTTCAGTGGGTCAGCACCTGGGCAAAACAGATCGACGTTTCAGGACCAAGCGACGGTGTTCAGGGGTTGCGTATAGACGGTGGATCTGAGTTTTGTAGAGGTTTCTTATCTGATGAGAACTTTACCAGGAATAGGGGCTTGTGGATGGGGTCCAGCAGCGTAATGGGTTTATTCTTTTAACGTTAGGGACACATACTTATAGGACTGGGTGGTAGAAGTTATTTTGTAGAGGTTTCTTCCCTGATGCCTGTAGGTGGAGTCTGGTGGTCTAGTGATTTTGTTCTGGTAACGTTAGGAACCTATGCTTGTAAGACTGAGCGGTAAAATTATTTTTGTAGCAGTTTTACCCTGAATGGCTCCTACTAGGATTAATGGCTTGTGGGTGGGGTCGGAGAGCGTATTGAATTTGATATAGAAACGTTAAGAACCCACGCTTATGCCCGTTACCATCCAAACGTGGTCTCTCTTTAGTCCCTCCTTCTCAGGGATCACGGTAGACGCCAAAAGTGCCGGGAACCTACCTAGTGCCTCATTTGTGAGAAGGGGCCTTTCGTCCGCCCATACCTTCAGTTTTTACTCTCACTAAAAACTGATTGGTTGGCTTCAAAATGCACAGCATTGAAAAAGTAGAAAATATTCTTATGCATCATACAGTGTGACTTTATCTATAGGTTAACATAATCTGCTATTTATTATAATATTCATATACAAAATCATTCTTCGATAGTTTTCAGTAGAAATGTTCTCAAATTAAGCACTGCAAACTTGATTGCATGCACAGTATAAAAATAGAAAATAAAACACAGCTCTTCACATACGATAAGTCACTTTTTGTTAGTAATTAATTTATTCAGATACTGGCAAAAGGTGACCAATAATAGTCATACGACTTTCTCCACTCATTGTACGTATAAAAAGCTTATTAATCTATTTTTATTAATTTAGATACAACTACATTACACACTTCTTGATCCAATCACATATACCAGGTAAGGAATATATAGGAAATGGTTAAATCTCCAATGGAATTACAGCTTCTTTCTCAGCCTGATTCTATTTGTCACGAAAATATGTTAAATGCATAATAATTAAGTGAAAATCGTTAGACCATGTTTGAGAAAGTTATTTTCTAAAAATTTTTCTTTTAAAGAGTAATTTTAGATAGGGAAATTAAAAAAATTAATTAATCCTTGGAAGACATTAAATTTAAATGCATTTCGTTTTTAGATTATTTTGTGAAATAACGGACGCACTCACAAGAAGAACTGACAGACAACACAGTTTTCCTAAAAAATATTTCGTTTCTTATTTATTCAGTGAGTCTGGTGAAATCTCGCTAGCAATTTTTGGGTGGAATGCAATACTCCGTATATTTATAGTACTCAGCAGTGAAACTTAAAGGAAGAATCGTGTAGTCTGCCCACCACAAGAAGGTAAGGCAGAGGTATGTGTTACATAATTACTTTTGCTGTGCTTATGCTCGCCTTCTGGATATAAGGATGCTAGGTTCATGTAGAACAAACAGTGTTGTCACATAACTTACCTATGCATAATACATTCAATGCAGTTACTGAAACGAGCCTTTATCTGGCAGCATAGTGACTGAAATACACTCTCATACACTCATTTCTAGTAAACAGATCCACTACCAGAGCAGATAAACAGTTAAACCCCTCTCCCTCGTCAGTCCCCGCTTGCCTTCTTGTAGAGGGTATGACGCTTTATGTAGCAGTTCAACTTTGAAACATTTAAATACATAACAAAAATATTCAGTTAGTATTACGAAATTCCGATGTATTACATTCACGTGATATTATGAACTCACAATGACTTGTTTTTATATAGCCTCTACAAATAGTTCATATTAATCAAGATAAATGTAGAATTAATGTCATTGTGTTCAGGCATGCGTCTATGAGCATTATTAAAATTCATGGTTTGACGGAACTCTATTGCTGTTAGTGAAATGCTTATGGCGAGTTCAATATCCTCGAGAGCTAGTAATTGTTTGTCTCTTGTTTTACTCTCAGTGCATGCCTATTCAGTGCAGCAAAGAAGGCAGAAGTGTGTCGCACATTGCGTACCCTCCAGGCGAACTAACACATCAACACGTCCACTCGGAAATAAAAATCAATATGAGCGTGTACTTGGAGCTGATGAAACTTGGGTTTTGTACATCCAACACCTTCATTCAAACACGAGGTGTGCGTTTCTGTGAAACTACCTCCCTTTCACTCTAGACAGCTAAACTCCCAACTTCTTGCTGTGCATTAACGCTCGTCTTTTGTTCTGATAGCAGACAAACGAACATTAGCGATGCACGGCGTTTACAACCAGTGTGCTGATTACGTCTGATACCGGAATTATTGGAAGGTAAGGTTTATAATGCTATAAAGATGTGAGAGGAGCTTGCAATAAATAAAGTACTTATGTTAAAATAAATACGCAATATATGAGTAGGTTCAGTAATTAACGAAGAAATGTTGAACTTTGTTATGTCACTGAGAAGTTACTTAGCATACCTAAGTACGTCCGCCTCTGTAGCGTAGGTGATAACGTACCTGCCTCACGTTCAAGGGGTTCCGAGTTCTAATCTCGGCCAGGGCGAGTATTTTCGGGGTATTGCGGGGGTTTTCCCTTATCCTGAAAGACGAGTTATCTTGAAAGGAAACCAAAATGGCGATCAGTAGTTATCTGAATGATAAATAACGTGATAAGAAACAATAAAAGCGGTTAAATAAGGAAAATGAAAATATATATCTATATATACATGGATATTTTTTCAACTTCCTAATTTTAAATTTTAGTTGTTCTGTTCTTTTGTGTATCCTATGTCGTAGTCAACCAAATGCAGCCAGCTAAAATACAACATATTTACAGTTAATTAACTATATTTCCGCAAATCGAGGTCAGATACTAGATGCGCAGCCTAACACACTAAGGGCAGCATTAAGTACACATTATTGCAAGAGAGGTAGGTATATAGCTAAACTCCCTTAATCAAAATTCAACAAAAATTTTAGAATCGAAATACCATTACCTAAAATGAATTAACAGCCAATTTATTATAATGGACCTCAAGTATAAATGCTGACATAGATGTATTCAACACTAAGAGTGACTTAATCAGCAGTTTTTGATAATCAAGCCGTTCATACATGCTATCAAAACAATTAACAGAGATGAACACCGAAAATAGAGATGCTAATATGATTAAGAATATAGAGACGGTTACATGTCTTTAGAGGGAGCGAAGGTTATCTGTTGTACAAAACAAATGAAGCTCGCTAAACCCAGTAGGTAACCTCGATGCAGAACAGAGACGCCACCTGTCAAACCAAACAAAAGAAGACTAGACAGTACTCAGATCCCACACACAGCCTTCACCTGATGTTAGTCCGAAACACAAAGAACACAAATTGACACAACGCTATATGTACAGCAAGTTCAGAAATGGTTATGACTATGGACTTCGGGTATGGGTTCCTTACACCATAAGAAGAAAAGAAATCCATATGAACATGCGTCCCATAATCCTTTGTTTTCTCGTTAGGAGCTGTTCAAGACAGTGGTAAACTGATAACACACAAAACTCATAATAAATGCTCGAAATGTCCTCTTGATTCTAGGCATATCTGCACTCGTTGAATCAAGAACTGTCGTACGCTTTCTAAAACTCCGGGATGGTGTTCAATGGTTTCGCAGGCTTCCATGACACATCAATGAAAAGTTTCTTCATCCGGGATGACTGCTCCATGAACCGATAGTTTAAGACGCGCCAAACTATTGCCGATGTCTAGCTTGAAGCACAGCAGGAGGATCACGATCTGCCCATACGTGTACGTTGTGGAAATTACTATTTGCATCTTTCGCAAACTTTGCCTACAGGAACTGCAGAATCTTTTTCTTACGTTATACGTGGATAGTGTTAGAATAGACCTCAGTTTAGATAAAATTAATAGAGACTAATAATTTAAGTGTGTTACAAGCCCTTTTAGGATGCAGAACTGTTCCGAATCTCAGCATTAGAAAGTGTAATGTAGTGTTGCCTATATCTATCTGCTAATCAATATTTATAAAGTTAAAATTAAACGTAACAACAATGAGAAGTGCTGAAATGCTAAGTGGAAAATCCTCTGGCACCTACCGCCAAGTACGTACTATCCCAAGTGCGGTCTTCATGTGCTCTAATAGATAACAGCAAAACCTTTGTAAAATACAACCGATTGTAATATCCTTATCCAAAACCCTTTTACACTTGAACAAGAAGGTGAAATTGAATATACGGCTACAATATTAGTAGATGAGATCACGCACTTAAATGAACACAATGAACCGCTTAAAAATCACTATACAATTCCATACATGTTTGTATACAGTAAAAACACAACTGTTAATGAAACTATAGAGAATAATGCAGAAAGTTGAAGGATGAGGATGAGCAAAGCAAAGATTGGAAATTAATTGTTTTTCACACTAGCCGTGTGTAGGCCAAAAGTATGGAAAGGTAGAGTCAGGCTGAAAAATTCAACGCCATAGCCGAGATTTGAACCATGGATTTTCCGGTTTCCATCCGGCTGCTCTTAACCATTGAACAACCATGGCCAATGTGCCAGCACGACATTAAATTCTCCAACGGACTCTTATTTGTTCCGGTAAATCACCAGGAGTTCTCATAAACACATGAGACAACTACCTTAATGACGGCATACTGTGCTGTGAGTACTTTAAGGTCCGAGCTTTATAATTCAGACCATTTTTAGGTTGCGATCGCAAAGCGAGATCTGTGGTCGACAACCAGCGCCGGGGCGGGTTTTCTCCGGGATCTCCGGTTTCTCCCGCCATCTCATTTCACTGGTGCCCCATCTTCATCTCATGTAACATCAGTGTCACTGCCTGCGGTGCCGCATGTAGTAAAAGCGGGCATTAAACACTTAAAATTTCCATTATTAGCTCAATTAATGGAAATTAATTGTTTTTTCACTCTAGCTACGTGTAGGTCAAAGCATAGAAAGGTAGAGTCAGACTGAAAATAATCATGCCACACCTGGGATTTGAACCGGTCTCCGTCCGAGTGTTCTTAATGACTGAGCCACCATGCAAGCATGATCTTAACTATCCAACTGACTCGTATTTTTCCGGTAAACCACTAGGGGTTGTCACATACGATGAGATACGAATCTTTTGTGGCGATTATTATGCTGTAAGTATGTAAGTTCCATGCTTCATAGGTAAATAATGAAATTAATCATTTTTTTCATTAATTATACCAAGGAGATGGCTCAAGCGGTTTCGTCTGTGGCATCATTCGGGAGGCCCGGGTTCAATTCCCGTGGCCGATCTACTTGACCCATGGATTTTGTCGGGGTTTTCCCAGTCGGTAGGCGAATGCTGGGTAGGTTTATTACGTCCCTCCATTTTACCTCCATTATCATTTCATATAATCTCTCATCAGATGGTTTCTTTCAGGGTAGAAGTAATCGGCGGTAGTTTCGGCGGTACAGATGATATGCTGTAAGGAAAACGCTTTCCCCTCCGGCGGGATGGACTTCGGTCTCGTGACTGTTTCGGTGCCACGGCAGTGGGATGGCGATTGTCCTAAACCCACCTCCTGGGAGTTTCTATCTGGTAAAGTGTAAGGGACGTCGCCCTCTGCAATACAGTAACTCCTTGGGTCGGCCACCCTCTGTTTCCTCTTTCCTCATCACCTGAGGCATAGGTACAAAAGACCAGCCTGGTCGAGGTGCCGAATCCCCTCCGAACAACCCAATCCATTAATTATATAATTATATTCCAATAAGCTTTGGAAGATCAGATAGTAGGTGGCACGAACAAGATAAGTGTGTGGATTGCTTTACACAAATGAGCAAGAAAGAGAAGCTGCAATACGTGAGCACCCTGTGTAATGGAGTAGGTGATGCTTTCAGCCTTTACTCTGCAGATCTCGTAGCTATTAGACTGTATGTAATGACCCGAGAACCTTTTATCGGCAAATCTGTGTTCAGAGTTTTAACTGCACAGACATTAGAACATCGACATTCCTCGTATCCAAAGGAATAAGATAGCACACAATAATCCAGAATAATTAGTGCTATTCAAGGGTTTTATTGTCTCTTCTCATATCATCCAGCTATAATTAGGGAACGTTTTGAACACGCCACGCTGCAGCACGCCTTCTTAATTAACTTCCTCACATTGCTTTCGCGTTTAAATTACTTTATTAAAATAACATTTGATATATTACTCTGGAAAGACCATAGCGTGTCAGAATACATATCGATGTTTGGAAACAAAACTTTAGTATAACATTGAGAGACTTATGAAGTTATAGAAGTTAGATTTGATCCATATCTGATAATCAAATCTTCAAAATGCTGCTGTTATATTCACATGATCTTTTCGACTCTTTATCGTTTATTACCTACTTTCGCTTTTATAATAAGTAGAGGAAGCACTCCACCCAAAAATTCGACGTGGAGATTTCTCGAAAAAAAAGATGAAATTTTTAAAATTTACCTTCTTCAACGTCGTATCAGATGATGAATGAACTGGGTGAAATGATGCTAAAATGAGCATAGGGTCGCTAGAGCTTAGAGTTTCCCAATATTCATATTGAGGATAAGAGAAACCCTTATCCAGATAACTCACCCTAACCTATATTCGAACTCGGGAACTCTTGAACGTGAAGCAGACACGCAAATACCTGAAACAGTTGTTTTAATTTCATCCCCAATTATTTTTATATTTTATGATTTTATATTATTTTTATATTTTTATTTCCAAATTTATTTTAAAAATATCTAAGAAGAAATCATTATGAATTTTTGGAAGTGTTAGTGAAGTGAACGAGATTAAATGAGTGGAAAGAAGACTCTATTCATGACATGGTAGAGTGAGTTAGAAATGGAAAAGAATCAATAACGTTAATTTGTTTTAAAGACTTGTTGAACGTTTAAAATTATTTGGAATATTGTTCAAGTGTTAAATTATTTAAATTAAGTTTCGAAAAGGAAATTATATAATTAGTTACATAAGTCAAAATATTGGACACCATGCGTGACTTAGTAAATGGTGTTTGGTTGCTATGGTGAAGGAAAAATTAACAATCTTCGTTTTTCAATACAATAGCGTCATTCGAAATTGTAACGTATAATAAGTTTGGGCACAAAAATAGGAGACGGCTGGCCCCATAGCTCAGTTGGTAGAGAACCTGCCTACCATGCGAGAGGTTCCGGGTTTGATTCTCGGCTGGGGGTGAGGATTTTTCTCCAACAAAGGTGATTCACCATTTTTTCGAGAGTCTGGAAGTATTAATGAGAATGCGAATGAAAATGAGAGTGTTTACGTCATCTAGTGACTAAAAACCCAAAGTACCCAACCCAACGTTTACGAGTCAACACCATCGATATATAAGCGATATGTTCCAAAAGGAGAACGGCCGCCGATATGACTATTGCAGTTAAAGGTGGGGAATAAATGAAAGAAAGAAAAAGGAAAGACGGGAAATGTTAAGATGTTTCCTTACACTATAGTAAAAAGTATTCATTTATTAGTTCTTCTTAAATAGAAGTACTCCTCAATTTTGTGTAAAGTGTCAATATTGTATTTCATATTTACTTTGTAAATTGAAATCATAATTATTTGTTAAACCACGCCATGTATCTGCACCTTGATTCCAGGCCATGACCTTGAGAAAAATATTACATTTGAATCCAAACTAAAGTTCCATCCGAGAGCTTAGTTACATGAAGAACTTTTCTACAAGGAACGCTTCATAAAACGACATAGCTAAAAACCTATAAAAGGCTTCCCAACCTGGGCTTCGAGATAATCTACGTAGAGAAGAAGAATACCATCATACTTTACATTTGTTATAGATCCGCGCTCCAGGGATGGATAGAACAAAGCAGTTTTAGAAAATACGTATATGCGCGTGTTTATAAGTCTAGCATAATTCAAAAATAAAGTATTTAATTAGGTAGTTTGAAGAACACAACAATTTTTAAACAAATTCACTCTATCCCAATCTAATCTTTACAAGGGACATTTTTCGAGCCTTCTGATTTTCTCAAAAATTACAATTTTGATGAAATGCCATTCGTGTAAGTTATTTCCATAACGAATAAAACAGATATTTTGAAATTTTTGGGAATGGTTACTGAATGGCTTTTGCATAGCTGGTAAATCATAAGAGATAGTTAAGATCTTCCTACACAAAATATATAGATCTCATTACAGAACACAATTTCATATTAAATATGCTAGAACATCCAAACAAAGAACATCAATTATCTGAAGACTGGTTATTATCACAAAAGAATTTATGATATATAAGAGTACTCTATCTCTTTTTATTATTTATTCAGGGTCTCAAAACAAATATTTTCAGTAAAATTCGATATCTAAGTTTGGTTGAGACACAACACTTCTCTTATTTACTGTAAGTTGTAGAGAAAACAATAATTCAGAGTAAATTAGATTTTAAAAAGCAGTTCTCAGAAATTTCAAGACGTAAATTTTCATCGTCATATCTCAACTTTTGAATCAATAATAGGACACACGTACAACTTTGGGAAAATATAATACACAATTGGGAGATTATATTGCACTATTTACATCTCAGAGAAAATGTTAGAACTGACCTACACCAGCATCTATACATGTTTGCACTCGTCTCACCATATTCTCTGAAGTTTTACGGTTATGATATCGGATTGAGAGAAGGTTATTTCCAGCAAGATGGAGCAGCATTCCATACATCTAATGACACCATGGAACATGTAACCAGTTTCTTTGATAATCGAATAATCTCAAAAGGTATTTGGCCCCCAGATCCCGTGACCTAACCTCACCGGATTTTTTTTTTCTTGTGGAGGTATCTAAAAATAGAGTGTACAAGAATTGGCTACGGACAATTGATGTTGTCAAGGAATCCATTCGAACCGAAATAAGTAACATTGGCGAGGATACTCTCCGTAAAACTTCAGAGAATATGGTGAGACGAGTGCAAACATGTATAGATGCTGATAGAGGACACTTCCAACATTTTCTCTGAGATGTAAATGGTGTAATATAGTCTCCCAATTGTGTATTATATTCTCCCAAAGTTGTACGTGTGTCCTATATTTGGTTCAAAATTTATGTCCTATTGAAATGGTTCAGGTTTATAAAGATCGCACTATATTTTACTCAAGATCTTTGACACCAGTTTTCAGAAAATAGAAATAGCAAAATGTGTTCTATTTTAAGAGATGTTTGTGCAGGTATCACGTTATAGAAAATCTTCGCTGGTACGAATACTTGACAATATCTGACTCAGGTATTAAATTTTATGACTGTCAGAGATTTTAAGTTGTGCCGTTCATACATATGCAGTACTTACGTGCAGAACAGTTCTTTAGTTTTCTAATTTATTAATCACAACATAATCTATGAAACAATTCACCTTGTCTATAAAAGATGGAACCCTTTTTTCCATTACTCTTCTGTGTACGTATTCAGAACACCTCATATTTGCTGATGTTTTGAAATACCAGGCCAGCACGCATCCTAGACGTAAATCCCCGGGCTACCTATATGTCGCTCTCCCCTCCCCATTATAACATAGAAGTAAGGCGGAGACGGAGGCAGAAACAAACAAGTGACGGCCGTGTTCCGTTAGAAATGGTAAGTGAATAACGAGAACTCGAATGCAACATAATACTCTTGCGTCAATGTTGAGATTGCTGCTGCTTCTTCTTCTTCCCACTTGTCTGCTCGTATACCGATATTCCTGTGAGAAACCGGGTTCATTGCCCTTCTCTACCTCTCCTCCAGGACAAACGGATTGAGTTTGGTTCGTTGAACCGGTTCTCTCTTTTTCTTCTAGCCATTTTCCTTTAAGAGTTGCCGATAGATCAACTATATTCGGTTTCTTTTGCCAAGGCTTTTACTTTTTATGCGCGCTTCTGAGCCATGTGGTGCATTTTTAGGGCTACAGAGTAAACAAAAGTGAGTGTTTAAGTATATCCATGAGTGAATTTGCCAGAAATTTGATAAAGAAAGTCGATTTTCAGTTTCTCTACCACATATCAAATAGAGAAAGTAAATGTTGCATTCCTTAAAAAAAAAAAAAACATCTTTTTCAACGAAAATATATTTTGGAACTTCCTGATTTTAGACAAGGGTTCCTGTGTCCGTCTGTCAACAACATAATGATAAATACCTCGCAAGAGTTCAAATATTGTTGTGTCAGCAATCAAATTTAAATTTAATTAAAATTTATAGTAATTATCTATATGAATGTTCAACATTATCCTCACAGTTTATATTTACCCAGAGAAAATCAAAATCTGAGTTGGATTTAATTGACTATACCACGATTAAATGAAAGTATATAAACATTACATGAAAAAATACTATGAAACTAACTTACTAAATAATTTGATGGAGGTGACCTGCTTCCATATGCTATTTCTGTTTCTCTTTGGTGCCGGTCATTTTTGTGGAGCTAATTAGCGGTAAACAAATGACGATCGCAAACACTTGCTAAGGAGGAGATGAAGGCAGATGTTAGGGAATTAATAAAAGTATGGGATAAGCAGCCATGAGAGGCTCAAAGATTTTCGTAGCATCTTATATCTTGAAATGAGCAAAAGTAGTAAGAGGAGAATAATCCACTTAAAAGCATTTTCGCTATTATTTGTTCATGTCAGTATCTCTGTCAGGCCATTGTTGTTACGTTTTTATTTTGTTTATACTGTATTGTACGGTATTTTCAGATTGCAACAGAAGAGCCCATGGGATTAACTCCCACTTGGTAAATAAATAAACTAACAAGATAATGTATAATAAATAATGACAATTCTGAAAGATACTAAACTTGGTATTTACGTTCAGTATCTTTAAAGGTTAATATAGTGACATTTAAGAAATTCCCCGACGCAAACTACGCCGTATGTGGCCTTGACCTATTGTACTTATGCCACAAGTTAGACATCCCTGGGAGGAACGATGAGCCGAGAAGAGAGGGTGGCCGACCCAAGGGGGCAAGGCAGTGCAGAGGGTGAGGTCCCTACACTTTACCAGATTGAAACTTCCCGGCGGTGGTTTTAAAACAATCGTCATCTCACCTGCCGCGGCCCCGAAACAGTCACGAGGCCAGCACGGAGACCAAAGTCCATCCCGCCGAAGGGGAAAGCGTTTTCCTCAGAGCATATCTTCCCGCCAGCACCGCCGAGTCTCTCGCCGACATTTCTATCCTGAAAGAGACCACCAGATGGGAGATGATGTGAAATATTTAAGGGAATCTTCAGTGGAAAACATATTTTTATTAGATGATAATAGAGAGATGAAGGAGAGTAAATTAATTTCTGATAACGGAGATGAAACGGAGAGACAAGAAATTCGGGGGATATAATTAACCTAACCAGCATTCGCCTGGCGACCCGAGAAAACCCCGAAAAAACATGGGTCAGGTAGGTAGGCCAAGGGAATCGAACTCGGACCTCCCGAATGTGCTTCACAGACGAATCTGCCTGAGTCATTCCTCTCGCTAATGCTATTCATGCTGGAAGAACTTTAAAATTTAACAATGAAAATTTTAGAAACTAATGCTGCAGAAAAGTAATTGGACATATATTTTACAATGCCATACGATTATGTCCTCCCGTTCAAGATGCACTTGAGGTCAAGAAACACTGTAACTACTGTAACCTCTACAACGTTTTGTTAATTTTCTTTTTAACCATGGAATATTAAAACAGTGAAATTTCAATACTGAATATCTGGGTGGAATATGATACTCAAGTTGCTACAGATAATGTTTAAAAAAGTAATAAATTCCCTTGCATTTTTTACCCAGTATCGTTCATTTTATTACAACGTGTGTATTTGGTAATTAGAGGAAGCAGGAGGTACAAAAGTTAAATACTGGGATTTTATCGGAGTGCCTGTTCTGAGATCCATTAAATTCATAAAGATATAAGCAGGAAAAGGTCACAGGCACTAATCTCTATATATGTGAACAGTTTAAATTAAAAATTAAAAGTTTTCAGGAATGTGCACGAAGATTTGCGAAAAAAAATATGCGCTGTACATGAGGTATACTCAAGAAAATCTATATAATTTGTATTTTAGAGTACTATATGTTTAAACACAGTTTCGTGACAAATGAAATGTATATTTAAAATTTTCAGCAAATATCCTCTGAATAGCATTCTGAATGACTAAGAACTTTTAAACTTTTTAAAATATAATTTATTGTATTCTTAAATCTAAACGTTTACTTTTTGTTTTGCGTAAATATCTTAAGTATGAACATTTATATGTTGTAATTGCAATTTTTAAGCCATTTCTATCTGTGAAATAAGTGTACTATGCATATTGCAACATCCTTTAAATCTTTGGTAATTATGAATTTTATGATATACATACTTAAAAATAAAAATAGGTGATATAAGAGGCAACGGTTCATAACCGGAAGGGCTGTCCTTCGTGGCCTGGTGTTTACCATGCCAGTCTTCAGCTCCTGAAGCAGTAAATTAACACTCGGTGGGGGTCTTATGAAGTAAAGCCATTGGTAATGTTTATTTGCATTGAAAAGAACCGTTTGTCTTGAATAGCTGGTCTCCAAGCAACGTTCCATTTTAATCAATTATTTCAATATCCTGTTTCTAGCCCGTCTCTGTAGCGTAGATGGTAGCGTGTCTGTCTCCATTCAAGAGATCCCCAGTTCGAATGAGTGAGTGAGTGTGTGGTGTTTAAGGGCCCGTCGACAACAAGGTCATTTGGGCCCCCAGTTCGAATTTTGGTCAGGGAGAGTTATGTAGTAAGGTTTTTCCGGGGTTTTCTCTTATCCTGGAAGATGATATTGGATAACTTTGACCTCTATGGGCCCTGGGTTCGTTTGAGCATCATTCCACACATTTCGTTCATCATCCGATAGGACTTCAAGTTGGAGGACGTAAATTTTTTAATATATTTTCACCCTGCTTCTCTCCCTTAGCGCTATCTATGGGCAGAATGCTAATCATATACCACCATGCGCGCCTAGTGGAAGAACATTTTTAACTTAACCACTGGTGTGACAGCCCTAAGAGGGCCAAAGCCTACCAACCCGACTGCCGGCCTCACGCCCACTTACGCACGGCAGAGATGGGAGATCATCCAACCGATACGGGGAGGAGATGTAGTCAACATCTCGGCATCCCCCAGCCGGAATGTTGCTTTTCGGAACTAGGGCCGCTTACCTATCGTAAGTACCTCACTTTCCTCATGATACTGAGTGGGCACCGTCCTATACCCGGGAGCGAAAATCCGCACCCCCAGAATGGGATCGAACCCGGGCCGACCAGGGACCAAGGCATGCTGCCTTAGCCCCCTACGCCACGGCGCAGGAGGGAGGAACGTTCAACTCACTTAAATCTAAATTAATATCAGTAAACCTTTGATGAAAATTCCTTCATGGACATACATTTTAGGGACTTCCATGAATCTCTGTGGTCCGTCTATGTTGCAGTTCTTTCATTTCATCCCTTTCACTTGGGGTGGGTGTGTTAGCGCAAGGTGTTCCCCTGTGTGTGTGCCGTTCACCCTTAACCTTTTCTTTATTTCTCGAAGACTTAATTGTATCTCTTTCCAAAACTCTTTAGTTTTAGTTTCCCTTCTTCTCTTTCCTTCCAAGATATCCCTCAGACTTAATAAATTAAACACTATGTTAGTAAATTACGCTCATCTGCTTTTTGGAATCCTATATAGTTCGTCATTACCCTCTCTCTCCATAATTAAACCGTTTCGTGTACTCACCCATTTCTACTAAGCAATCTCCTCCCTGTTGAAATTTGTAACCAATAGCTTCTCAGAATGAACTGCGACCTAAACACATATGCGATTTGCCATCCGTTCTCATATTTCACTATCATACTGTAACGTTTTAAATTAGAATGGGTTATGGAAAAGTATAGATGTGTACAACATTAATAAGGTATGCTATGTTGTATTCACATGACATTCTATAGGTATTCTTTCTATGGCAGTTCTTACAAAATCGTATTTTTCTATTTACACCTGAGATCAACTCCGTTACACATTTACAAATTTCGTCACAAATATAAGAAGAAGCAGATTTTGGCAACTGTCAGTTTTTTAAAAGGTATATCGCTGTGTGGTACCTTCAAAATGACATTCATGCTTTTGCAGACAAAAAAAGAAAATACCTAATATCAGACGATAAATAAAACGGGTGAAATGATTCTTGAATGAGCCCAGCTTAGAGTTAACATACATTCATCTTTCAGGATAAGGGAAAACCCCGATAAAAACCGTATCTAGATAAATCACCCTGATTTAATTCGAACGCAGGACCTCTTGTATATGGAAAAAAATTGTGACCTACTACTTGAAAAAAAAGACATTATTGATATTTAAAATTTCTAACCAGTGGCAAAGAATATTCCGGAAATCGTTAATCCCACAAGAAATTGAATCAATATAAATGATGCACATTAAGGATATTTACATTTCGGTGTAATAAGTTTATTCTATCTCTTCTTTTCTATGGCTTGATGTTCGGTAGCGAATCACAGCCTCCATTATTAATCCCCTTCATTTGAATCCATTGAAGACCACCGGCTGCTTTTGAGTAAGGTATTAGCATCTCTTCCCTCTGCATCGATCCAGCAGTCCCTGTAGGCCTTCTGCTTTCGTTTTGTTGCCTTTCTGGGAAGCAGGTTGTCATCCCTTCATATAATATTCCCAACCCATTACACTCTGGAATCGAATGGTGATACTATGTCAATGTGTTTATAAGAATTATTCAATTTGGTTTGTGCAGTTTACAGTTCACTAATTATATAAATGTCATTCAGAATAAAGAAGACCTCTACAGGTGAGTTGCAGAAATTTCAAGGTATACATTTCATTTCCTATAAAAAAATAACTTAAACATGCGAGTTTTTATCAAAATCATTTCGTCATTTTTCAGAAAATCTGAAGTCTTGAACTGAATATCAGGCTTTGTATGCATTACTTATGCTTTTATTGAGTTATGTAGAGTTGCTTAAATATGCCCCTAGGAAATTATACGAAAGATTATTGTACCTGTTTAAAAAGTGCTAGGAAAGAAAAGAGAGATCACAAGAATTAAAGATAGCTAAAGTGATATCAATATGTAAGAAAGATGAAAGAACAAGTCTGAAAATTGCAGAGGGATTAGTTTATTATGTGCTGCTTACAAAACATATGCCAAAATAGTAATGTGTGCGGCTAAATAAAGTCACATGTAATACTCCTAGAAGAACAAACAGATTCTAGAAGAGGAAAAGGCACTATAGACAATGTTTTTACTCTGAAATAAAGTATAGAACGATTTTAAACTGTAGAAAATACCACTATAACTAATTGAACTTTTATAAATATGTATACTGATACAAAAATAATAAAAATAAATACAAGAGAACCAGTAATAGTTAATAGCTGTTCTTTATCAAATACACCTTTTAATTTGTGTATTGACGAAATAGTAAGAATTTTGTCAAGTAAATTTAATGGAGGGATGAATGTTTCAGCAGCTTAAGTAAAAACTGTTACACCCAGATGATCAGATACTAATGGTTACAAATGAAGATGATCTGCACAAAATGCTACACTGTCTAAATAAAATTGCTATAGAATATTGAATGAAAATATCAGCAAATAAATACAGAACTGTGGCTTTTAGAGGAATGAACCCAGCTAAATGAAAAATAGTGCTAGGCAATGTAACAATAGATCAGGTATCACTCTTGAAGTATTTAGGATGTAATATCTGGTACCAGGAAGAAACTGATGTACCAGAGAAAATAAATAAATTTAATTATGTAAAAGGCACATTAAAAAATAAGTTCCTTAAAGACTCGGTATTTAAATTGTACCAATCAATTGCAGTACGAATTGCAGTGCAGAACGATCTGAAACATAGACATTAACAAAAAGAAATAGTATTGGAATTGAGACATCAGAGATGAAATTTGTATGAGCAATAGCTGGATATACTTAAAAAAAAAGGACAAAAATTGGAGTCAAGGTATTAGGAGGGAATTAAAGGCAGAAGAAATAAATCATATTATTGTTAACAACAGAAATCAATGGGAAAAACATGTTCAAAGAATGAATAACAGTAAGTATATCTAACATAATCCCAAAGGTAAGAGAAACAAGGAAAGAAAAGTTGGGCAGACCAAATTAGAACCGAAACGGATTGAAAAGTCCAAAGCCGTAACGTAGAAGAAGAAGAAGAAGAAGAAGAAGAAGAAGAAGAAGAAGAAGAAGAAGAAGAAGAAGAAGAAGAAGAAGAAGAAGAGTTATGCTGTTCAGATTTTTGGGGGTTCGAGGGGACATAAAACATGTAATTTGGGTGAAGTATCTATATGAAATTCTGGAAAAACATATAGAAATAGTAAAAAGAAATCAGATGGAGATGGAGTAAACCAAATTATGATACGCAGAATGGGAGGAGAATAGCGAGCCAAGGTATAAGCTCAATGAAAAAAAACAGAAGAGTAAAGCTGCTTGGAGGGGAGGGAGAGTTACAGATTTTTGGATGTACCGGTACTGAACTAGCGCCGCCCCTGACAGGAAGACTTTGTAAGAAATAAGGAGGCAACGACCAGACTCAGCATGGAATGGTATCGTAGCAACCCAAGCCTGTACTGCAAAACGTGTCTCACATTTCGCCAGCTACGCATGTTAGGGAAGCGAACCTTTAACGTCAATCACCTACCGACGAATGGCTCCATGGTAATGCAATCAGAAGTTTTTGGGTTCGATTTTTGTTTACCACCCATTATGACGGCAGTGCAAAAACTTTTGTGCCGCACTTTATTTTGCATGGTTTAGGTTATGCGGCCCGTTTAGGCATCCTTCCTTCATTCATCCCTTTTAAGTTTCTGTCAATTTCTTGTTGTTTGTTTTACCTTCTAGTTTGTATATGTTTAATTCTTCTCTTATTTGCTCATTTCGTATTCTATTTGCTCTGTGCATCCTTTCACATTCTCCAGAAATAGCATTTCCGCTGCTTGTATTCTACTGCTATCCTTTAGTGTAATTACCCAACTTTCGCTTCCATATAGCAGGGAAGGAATAGCCAATGTCATAACTTTTTGTAAATATTTATAAGGCTATCAGATGAAATTATATTACTGGCAAGCGAAGTCAAAAGCCGGATGCGCATACTTTTGTAAAGGTTTACACAATATTTGTATGAGAATACAGTAGGCTTAAGCCTCAAGCGCAATTCAAGGGGTAGTTGTCACATGATGTCTTTGAAATTCCGTTCTTTTTGCATGGCCAAGGGTTAAACAAAATGAATAACGGCTTCCCATATTGTTTATGCAGTAAGGCAGTAATTTTTTTCTATTTCTTTCGACTTATCAATTATGCAAGTCATTGAGAAGGAAGATAACTTTAGGAAATTCCCAGAAAATTCAAATATATTTGATCTTTTCACAAATTATCGTAAACATGTGGTATTTAATTAAAATCTTTAAAGCCATTTTTACGAAAATTAAAATGTTCATGTACCTAAAGGCTAGTTTGGGCAGAGGTATTTTTTTAAAATTTTCTGGTCACATCCATAAAAACTGATGAACTTAAATGCCAATTTTGGTATTTAACGAACTTTTCATTTTTTAGTTATGATATTCACAGACTCACGGACCCACACACGAAATCTTTTGAAATTATTTTGTGATTAAGGGGACCTCAAAACATGTGTTTCCAGTAAAATCTCGGTATGGCACTTTCGGGTGGAATGTAATACTTTTTCAATCTGCTATCTACTGGTAGAAAAAAAAATAACTGCGAGGCACAACCTTTTAGCTATTGTGACGACAACATAACTTTGTTGTTAGAATACTTAAACAAAATGACAAAGAAAGAAATACGCGAAAAGTATTCACCTGAATTATTTACAAGACAAATTTCTTAGTACTTTCACGAAATAAACATCGACATTTGCGTAGTTATTTCTAGCATCAGTTGTTCGCTTTTGCTAATCGCTAATGGCTCCCATTCTCTTGCTCTGTCATTAGCGAATATTATTGGTTTGTATTTCTTGGAGAGAAGCGAAATAACAATTCAAAAGTAAATCCACTCGTTAAGGGGATGGTAATGTCACCAGATATACCGTTAGAGGGCGTTCAAACTCCCTCTGTATTCTTAAGAGGAAAGGAAACAATTGCAAGTGAAACGCGAGAAGATTTCGCGGCGCAAGTAACTGTATATGGAATAGACCACGCCCCCTCACGGCAACGACGCATAACGAAAACAGTGACATCAGCTGTCAACATCGTGATATAAGCGTATCCTGAATGTATAACAAACACATTTAATAGGGAAGTTATTATATTTACTAATATTACCAAGAGCGAAAATTTGAATATTTTGTTTTGTCAAGGAGACTTCAAAATGCAACTTCTGGTAAAATCTAGATAAATAATTTTTGGTGTACTACAATACCTGTTCTTCTACATTGTATAAGTGAAACAAAAGGCACAAATTGGTAACTCATCTTAATTCTTAATTAAAATGGACAGAGTAGGAAAGGAACGGAGAGAGACTGTCGACTTTTTTTTTTTTAATATAACAACAGAAAAAGATAACAGAAAAGTGCAAGTGGTATTGTTTAACATTTGAACTCCCATTTAAAAACAACGCCAAAACAGCCGACACTCGTAGCCATGGTCGCTAAGGTATATGTCTCTGGCGTTCCGCTGCGCGAGGTTCGCGGGATCGAGTCCCGCCTTGGGCATGGGTGTTTGTGTTATTGTGCATATATGTAAAACAGCAGAAAAGTAAATTAACAAAGCGTTGAAGAATAAAACAGCGCAAAACAAGGAAAAAGGAGGTAAGTTGTGCGTGCCAGTCCAGCTCAGAAACAATTATAAAAAATAATAAAATAAAACAAAAGTGCCGCCTCGGTAGCATAGATGGTAGCATGTCTGCCTCACGTTCAAGAGATCCCGAGTTCGAATCTCGGTCACGGTGAGTTACCTGGATAAGGTTTTTTTTCGGGGTTTTCCCCTATCCTAAAGGACGAATGTCGGGTAAATCTAAGCTCCATGGACCCTGGGCCCATTTGAGCATCATTTCACCCATTTCATTCATCGTCCGATATAACTTGAAAAAGTTAAAGGACAAAAAAGTGATCATTGTAACAGGTTAAAAAATTAAAAGAGGAGTTGAATGAGGTAACGTATATATATATTTGGTCGCGCCGTGGCTCAGTGGTTAGACCGCTTGGCTTTTACCAAGGCGGCCCGAGTTTGATCCCAGGCGACCGCAAAGTGAGATTAGTGGTGGACAACTCGGCGTTGGGGCGGGTTTTTCTCCGGGACCTCCGGTTTCCCCCGCCATCTCATTCCACCGGTGCTCCATCTTCATCATGTACAATCAGTGTCACCGCCTGGGATGCCGTATGTAGTAAAAGCAGGCGTTAAACACTACACATTCCATTTTAGGTACATATAATTAAATACGATGGAGGACGATGAATTTTTTTGTGTGTAAAAATCTGTAGCATGGCTTCCCTCGGAAGGGAAGACGATGGTCCTGCTTCGTAGATTTACAGCACGTTAAAAGCCACAAGCCTGATAAAGAGGCCTCTAAGCAAAATTAAGCAGTTTTTTCATGTACAGTATAGAATGGGAGAGAATGGAAGAGAACCAGAGAACGTCCATAAATAGAACTCAGTTTCAAATTCATAATCAAATACATAGAATATAAATAAGGCATCATAGTATTAATTTTCACAACAAAATATTCAAATCCTAAAATCTAAACTTACTAATTAAGGCTTTCGAGTTACCAGCCGTGTTAAATTGATGAAATTGCTTGAGCTTTCGGCCAACTTGACTCCGTGGTCTTCAGGAAACTGAAATCAAGATGGCCGAAAGCTCGAGCAATTTCATCAGTTTAACATGGCTGGTAACTTGAGAAGCCTCAATTAGTAATCATCGCCGTGAAAGTTTTAAGTCTTGTGCCTGAGCTTTCGTTTATCTCAGAAAGAGTAGTTACAATCACGATTTTTCGTTTTGATAAAACGCACATGATAAACGAGAAGCTGGATAAATACATTTCATTCAGATCAAAGCCAGTGCAAGGGTACAAGGAGAATAACTTCAAGACTATTATTTCAAGTAACCCTTGATTGGTTAGAAGATCGCAAATATTTGGTTACTCAAAATGATTGAAAAAAATATATAGTCAAAATTTTGCATGTCGAAATATTAAAAATTAGACTGATTTTTATTTATAGACACACTTTAATTGCTTATGGATTTCGTTATATTTCACATTGGGCGTGAAAGATCACCTTATTATGTCCAGAGGCGGAAAAATTCATTTCCCTCTACCGTTTGAACTTCTGACCTCGGATACTAAAGGATAGAATGTTGCCCTTAGGTAAAATTTTTAATATATTGGCTTGATCAAAGATCACCTTCTCCACAGGTACCTGGCAGATAGAGAAAATATTGCATTGATTTAAATGAAAATTGGAAGTTGGGGACTTTCAAATCTAAAAAGGAGGGACATTTTTAGAAAACGTTCCGTGTGTGTCTCTATGAAGATAAATATAATATCGGATAGACACCAAACTTTATATCTTTAGAGTTGGGATACATTTTTCAGGAAACCCAGTCCTAGGCCATCCTTTACGTAGAAACGTTTTCGCGTACTTTATTTTATAAAAATAATAGATGTAAAGTATTGCCTCTCTGACGAATTAGTGCAGTTTTTTGAGGTCACTGGTTTAGAGTGACTGTTTAGAGACGTGAGAGAAGGCTAGATATAGTGCAATACAGTCTGACCATCAAAACAGTAGCACAGCGTATGTAGCACGACGCCTTTTTTTTTTTCTTGTGAAATCGATATCCCATGTCTTTAAGTATTCTCGAGGACGTGTCCGACCTTCGAAAGGGATTTTTATATAATAGCATTCATGAGTTTAATTACTGTAGGAATTTCTGTTCTCTGTTCGTATAACTTGAGAAAAGTTCTGCGCACAACACAATTTTCACTCATCGAGTTCGAAACTGTTTGGATGTGGACGATGTTTACCAGGTGCTGAGAGTTTTTCTACCGTACGCTTTTAATTTTGAACCTCTTTCACTAAATTATTCACAGTTGGTTCGCTTTCCCCACTGCCGTTGCTGTAGCATTATTTAAAGGAATAATCAGAACTTTAGTTTCTCTTCTTTACAAAATTGTAACACACTGAATGTTAATTTTCTGCTTTGTGAGCGTATAACATAAAGCGTTGATGTTTACATTTTGACCCACTCCAAACTCGTCCACTGTAAGACAACAGATGATATATTTCAGTATTGCCGAACGGTACAGGGAATGGTGACGTAATACTGCTTATCTGTTTGTATCTACGCTTCCACTGACATTCATTCTTCGGACAGGTTGTATCTACATGAAAAATAAAATTTACTATATTTTAAATTTTCTGGAAGTAGCTTGGGGTCGTCTTTATTTGTAAACAAGCTGGTATAATATTGCATAGCTATATTTGTATGTCATAAGAAACAAAAGCACATCTACCATACAAAACAATCTGTATAAGTTTAAAATATACAGTTTGCTTTCAAAGATTTTTGAGGCAATATATTCTTATTATTGGCTTGGATTCATTGATTTGTTTCTCGTATTGTCGTGGAAGATATATGACTTATAAGGCAAGCACGCAGTGAAGGTGTGCCGTGGCCGGTTGGTCAGTTCGATCACAGGAGATATGGGATTTGTGGATTTTTTCCGAGTACTCCGGTATTCCACGCCTCTTATTCCAACAACTTCTCTAAAATCATTGTAATCTCGACCCTCCTTGGTGGATATCCTCTCAGATCTAGAGTTCCTCAGCTGCTCCAAAGTCTCTGACCCAGACATCCACTTTAAATACTGGTAGAAATAAGTAAAATGTAAATGAAAACTACATACATCGATCCGCTTTCTAACACTTGACTAACCTTTCTACAAAGAGATGTATAGCCAACGATTTTGACAAACGTTTTCTAAGATTAACGTGAAGTAAATAGCAAAATAAGTTTCTGTAAGATTATTTCGTAGAAATTGTATAGAAGCAAACGGAGTGGGTAGGAAAAGTTATGTCAGTATAATGCATCGGAAGTTTTAAATAGTCTTGAAGGTTTTCAGTCACTGATTTGTATATAGGTAGAAAATGATAAACGATGATAGCGTAAGCATAATCTTGTAACATTGTAAGCATAAATTTACTAAAAGAAAATTTAAAACTCGTTACGATGCATATACGTTTCGCAGAACAGTTTCATATCTAGTGCTAGAATTGCGTAGTACCATAACTTGAGGTTGCGACAAAGTGACGAAGTGACGAAGTAAAACGGACAAGTTGTAGATAAAATAAGACCTGAAGCTTTCCTGACGACAAATATGCTCACTTTCTTCTCGGGCAACAAGCCAGCTGGCCCGCCTCGGTAGCGTAGATGGCAGCGCGTCTGCCTCACGTTCAAGAGGCTCCGAGTTCGAATCTGGGTTTGGGTGAGTTACCTGAATAAGGCTTTTTCCGGGATTTTCCTTTATCCTGAAGGACGAATGTCGAGTAACTCTAAGCCCTAAGGACCCTGGGCTCATTTGAGCATCATTTCACCCATTCCATTCATCGTCCGATATGCCTTAACGTTGGAGGACGTAAAATTAAAAAAAAAAAAAAAAAAGCCAGGTGAAAAGACGATTACATATTTACTGAAAACAGTCTTTTGTCCAGTATTGCGAATTTTGACAGTGTTTCGTCTTTGTTTATATTGGTGTTACATCGAGTGTTTCATTTGTGGTTACAACATTTTATAAATATCCTGATGATGGGAGCGATGCACACTCCCGAAACGTCGAATTCTAATCGTCTTTTCACCTGGCTTGTTGCCCGAGAAGAAAGTGAGCAGGCTGTAGATGTTTGCAAAAGAAAGCGTGAATAAATCATAATGTTGAAACTGATAAGGGAACAGATGATCTGAGACTCTGTTTATCCCTGATGAGAATGGTCAAAGGGACAATGTTCAAGGAGAAATGATGGACCAAATTAAAATTAATTATTCTTAAAGAGAATACAATGCGTTTAAAGGCTGGTACCGTTGCTCAATCAATAGAGCATCTGCCTGCCGTGCTAGGGGTCACGGGTTCGATTCCCGGCGGTGGGGATGGGGACTTTTCTCCGACCAAGATAATTCCTCATCTTCACCAGAGTCTAGAAGTATGAATGAGAGTGCGAATGAGCTACCCACGAATACGAGTTAACACCTTCGATATATTCCAATGAAACAAAGAAAAAAATTACATTTAAAGATCTTTCTTTTTTCTTTGTTCCATTGCCTTTAACTACTATGGTCATATCGGCGACAGTTCTCCTTAGGAACATACCGAAGGTGTTAACTCGTATTCGTTAGGTTTTAATCATTAGATCACGCACACATTCGCACTCTCATTCATACTTCCAGACTCTGGGGAAGATGAGGAATTATCTTGGTTGGAGAAAAATCCCCAACTCCACCGCCGGGAATCGAACCCGGGACCCCCAGCACGGCATACAGGTGCTCCACCGACTCAGCTACGGAGCCAGCCTTTAAAGATCTTATTCCGAAAAAATTGGGAATGACTACAGGTCACTAGTGATTTTGTCTAAGGAACAACAACCTTAAAACAATACAAGTGCAAAGGTAAAATAAATTAATTAAACCTTTACGGAACGTATTAAATGGTAGCATTTTTTCCATGCAAATCCCTCTGAAATATACTGCATTATTATATGTGACATTCCTTTACTGCTAAATTTTCTGAAACTATACAAAATGTAATCCTACCTGTAACAGCTGCTTGGCTATGCACAGCTAAGCTCATATAATAATATAATAACTTTTAGATTTATTTTTAGCTTCTGTTCTTGTACCATTTGCTAAATTAATGATAATGTTGCTTCACTGAGCAAAGTGTAATGAGAAACTGTAAAACATAGGTTGTTATTCGAATTTTCTATTATGTCAATTACTTTATGTGAAGATTTAACAAATCGTTTATTATCCTGTCAGTAATTTTGTCAAAGAAGTAGTTTGCAGAAATACGTTTCATTGAGAATTTTAACCCTTCAATATGCCTACCTCTGTAGCATGTCTGCCTCACGTTCAAGAGGTCCTGAGTTCGAATCTAGATCACGATGACTTATTTGGATAAGGCTTTTTCAGGAGTTTTCCCTTAGAGTGTCAGTAACTCTAAACTCTGTGGACCCTGGGCTCATTTGAGCATCAGTTCATTCATTTCGTTGATCGTCCGACATGTCTAAACGTTGAAGGACGTCGAATAAAAAAATGAAAAACAACTTGGAAACTGGCAACTGAATTTGTGTTGGCAGTACTGACGGGAAGCCTTAGATTATCAGCAGGATGCCGTAAATTATCAGGAAGACATTGACTATTGGTACCAGAGCTAAAGTTAGTTAGTTACTAACACTCCCCACATGGCAACCTTGGCCTTCGGGGTAACCTCACCCCACCAAGTGATGACCGGACCCATTTCTCAGGTGGAGGCACCCAGAGGGCGGTGTCCATTACCTCCGATGATAGGGTGATAGTGAAGATGGCGGTGAGGTGAGAGGACCTACAGTTTTTACCGTGGACTCCGAACCACGTTGGGCATAGGGGATACTTCACGTGTGCTAGACAGAGGTGAAGGCGTGGATAGGGCCGACTTAAAATCGCCAACCCCAGAGCCGGGAATCGAACTCGGGACCCTTAGAACGGGAGCCGCGAACGAAACCACCGCGCTACCCCGGCGCCCGTACCAGAGCTAAATACATATATAAATATATTCTATACCTTTAATAATGAATATATCCAAATTTAGAAAATCTAATATAGCTCATGAAAGTGTGCAATAAACAAAACAAAACACTCAGATAGGAGTTTACCAGCATTGAAAAGAGCAAATCGAAGTTCCATCACGACAGTGGACCAGAAAACACACTCGTTGAAAAAAATATTTTGATGCATCGTAATATTGTTTCGAACGTTGGACTTTCTGCTTTAATTTTAGGTCAGTGTAAAATTTCCGCGATTCGCCACAATCTGACACTCGTGGTCTTCCATAGATTTGGAAAACAAACAGAGATAAGATTGCCTCAGACGTTTCCAGTTGATAACCTCCTTACTGTATAAGTGTTAATGACAATGTTTTTCTTCAATAATAACTTATCTTAGGACCCAATTTCTGAAAAAGATGAACACAGACTTTATCACGTGGGAATTCCACGTTTGTAATTGAGGTCAGCAAGTATTCCTCTTATGGTTAATGGCCCTTCAGAGAGACAAACGCAATATCTGGCATTTTGCTGTCTCTGCTGCGGAAACACCTGAGGTAGAGCAACTAAAAAGCTCCTTCGTCACATTTTTTTTTTAAATATTGTCCTCCTTAATTCAATAAATATGATATTTTACCAGGAACACCTTTCAAGACTCCTGAACCAAAACAAATGTTTTTAGCCAATTGGACTTCGCATGTACATGTCTCTATGTGACTGTCTGGGAACATCGGTAAAGCAATAATCCGATGTTTCATTTTGCTCATCACAAACATGTAGTATTTTAATAAAAATAAAAAATAACGGAAAGTTTTCGTTGTAATTTTAATTTGTGGTGAGATGTTTTTGAAAACATGTCCTTGGAAACTTAAATACTAAATGTTGTATTTAGCGTACTTTTCGTTATTGAATTGAGTTCCATTTCCCTCCCTCCGTCCCTCCCTCTCTCCCTCTTTCACTCTCTCACTCACAATGGGTTTTATGACTTTCTTTACACGTATAGTAAATAGCGTAAGTATTGTACTTCACCCAAAAATTTGATACTGAAATGTTACCGGAACACATTTTAAGGACCCCCTGAAAATAAAAAGAAAAACATTTAGAAATCAGTGTGGTCCGTATATTTGTAAATAGCATACCTCGGAAAGGAAAAATCCATTTAATACCAAACCTGATATTTAAGCTAAAGATATTCCCAGGATACAACAGATATTTTCAAAACCATCCCAATCCAAACTATCCTTCACATGGAAATTTTCCGAAAATTTTGAGTTTCTCAAAAATGACACTGGCAGTATTGCTTTAAGCACCATATACGTAAGACATTTTTTATGAAAGATATATCTTAAATGTTCTCGAAATTTCCTCCGAAGTCTCGTTCTGGATAACTAGTAAACCACAACAAATAGGCAAAATCACTACACATAAGTCATGTAAAACTTACTAGAAGATATAAAGGACCAGTATTTAAAATATTTGATTATCACTTAAGTCTATTGATTTTCCTTATTCTCCTTGTATTTTAAAAGCAATATGTGTAAAACCATGTCCATAAGTCTCCTACTCTCTTAATATGAATTAGATAGAGGAATAAACATTTTATGAACATTACATACAAAAGTAGAGAAAGTCATGTGAGTGTAACACATAATTCTTAGGTAGGCTCATATTAAGTTTTGGGTGGAATGCAGTATTTCTTCTAATTTCTATATGCATATAGCACAAAAGGTAAAATCGAAGTGTGAATGTACAATGAGGTGTGATCAGCAAATAACATATCCTATTGGAGCACACTTTTGTGATGTTTTGTATTTTCAGTGGATATTTAGCTTATTGTTGTACCCGTTTTCGAGTGCTCGGTGAATTTTTACCTAATTTGCAATAGATTTTACTTGAGGAATGGAATAAGTGCACCACCCGTGGCTTTTGACAAATCTACTATGAGTAGGACAAGAATTTGTGAATGGCAGAAACGTTTCAAAGGGCTGAGAGGACGTTGAAGACGACCGCTCTACACGCCCTCGCACATCAATTACTGATGACAAGGTTGAAGAAGTACTGTCCGCCAATGCAAAGAAAGTCACTGACAGGAATGTGCTGCACTTACACAGTGTGATAAGGACAATGAATGTGTGTGACAGAGAACGCATGCTACAAAAGAAGTAGAACCGGTAGAAAAACATACGTCCAATTCGCTCAGTACACTAAAACCGAGAAGGTCAATCCACAAAGTAGAAGCCGTAACTGAAGTGACCTGAGTGTCACTAAACTACCAGGTGGGTATCGGAATAGTGTCTAACCCCCTTTGCACCTCATTCCCCTGGGACTTTCTTTGCTGTGGCAAACTGTAAAGAAAATAGTTTTGGAAAATAGTCGAATGACCATCAAATATATTTGACTAGAATTATAGCAAAAACACTCCTGGAAATTGCATTTCTATAATGCTTCTGCTCACACCTCAATGCTTGCTTTTGTCAAAACACAAAACCATTATGTTGCCTCAGCCACCGTATTCGCCGGACATGGCCCCTTGGGACTTATTTCTATTCCTCAGACTAAAGTGAACCATGAAAGAATATAGTTTTTCCAACATTGATTAAATCAAAACAGAATCGTTGAAGACGCTGAACACCATAAGGTAAAGTCAGTTGGCGACTTTGTTAACTCGTAGACGTAGGGTACTTTGGATTTCTCTATTTCTCTCCTTTTTTTAATCATTAGATCGCATGCACATTCGCACTCTCATTCATACTTCCAGACTCTGGGAGAATGGGATAACATCCTGGTTAGATAAAAATCCCCACCCTAAGCTCTACTAACTTATATGTTAGTTGTTTGTCTCTTTTTTGTCTTTACATATTCCTTATTTAACCGCTTTTTACTGTCTCCGTTTGTTTTACTGTTTGCTGTAGTTTCTACATCTACACTATACACATAAACACCCACGTCAAGGCGGAACACGAACCCTCGACCCTTACGCAGCAGAAAGCTAGAAACATACGCTCTAGCGACCATGGCTACGAGACCAGCCCTCATAGTCACAATTTAACTTCTACATACTTAATATAAACATTATTACGTTTTTAAACATTATTCTTTCCTTTTTAAGCTCTCAATAACACTACTAAATAAATAAACAACATTTATTTTTCCTCGTTTTTTTCATTATTATTTTCACGTGCTCATTAAATCATGCGATTTCAAAAATCCTATAGCGATAACGCTTTTTAAGAATCTGACAATCGCATTAGCCTAACGTATCCTTTATGTCCACAATGAGTTATGCGAATGTACTTATATATGAAAGAATGGAAGCAAGAACGTCGGTAGTCATTGCCATCCCATCCCTGCCCACTACTTCTTCCAGGAATTGAATCCAAGTTATTGGCAGTGAAAGAGGATGTGAATATGTTTTCTGTTTTTAGTAATTCTTCAGAAGACCTGCGACCTTGCATTTGTTTACATTGAGCCACTATAACTGACACTGCCTGTTCCCATTTTGTACTGTATAATTAAATGTATATGTTAATATATACCTACTATGAATACTGATATATTTTTTTGTATTTTTCAGAGCAACATTACGCGGCGGCAGACTCCAACAGCTCGACGCCGACCAAGTCTTTCGTCCCGTGTAAGGTGTGTGGGGATAAGGCGTCGGGGTACCACTACGGCGTCACGTCCTGTGAGGGCTGTAAGGTGAGACTCCTTCATTTGTTTTAAATGGGAGTAACTGCGCGGAGAAATATGGCAGCGTACTCTTTGCATGATGTCTTGATATGTTTACTTCTCTGCATGAAACACCTGATGAACGACTGCATATATACAGTTTGAAAAACAATTATCGATTTTTATCAAATTTTGTGGGAGTCAATATAAAAATAAAGGTACTATAGAATCTGAATCCTTCCGAAAATCTGATATTTGTGTGAAGGGCTGCACAGCGCGGAGTTGAAATTTTATATACCAAAGTTTCTAAGAGCAAATGTGGCGAATTTTCTAGGTGGATATGGTGGCGCCGCGGTAAAAGGCACCATTTTCTTTTGTAGTGTTGTAGTGTTTAACGCCCGCGTTTACGTGAGGCACCACAGGGGGTGACACTGATTATGCATGAAATTAAGATGGAGCACCGGTGGAATTAGATGGCATGAGGAACTGGAGCACTGTCCAACACAAAGCTCACAATGCGGTCGCCTGCAGTTGACCGCTTTGGTGAAATGCTAGCCTCTAAGTTCCCGAAATGCGGATTCAAACGCGATGAAAAGAAATGGACTTTTCCTTAGCATAAGTTCTATCGCAAACTAGCCAGTGTCCCACAAGACATGTAAGATAACCTAAGTCTGATAAAGAGACTTCTGAGCAAAATCAAGCGTGTTTTACGAACAATGGAACTCTCACAGCGTTGGAAAGGTTCCCTAAATAACACGTAATTTAGTTCCCTAGACATATTCATAAAGAAGTTTATCATTCTTACCTTTGAGTGGTACGTATTCTCTATTTTGTAACTCCATGTGGATTGAGATTACTTGGCAATAACGCTAAGAGCGACATTTTGCAGAATTTATGTTATGGTACTTCCCAAAACTCCTACTGGTATAAAACCGAAATTGCTTATAAGTCATAAACATTTTGGGAAATGTCCAGTGTGGACTCTAAAAGTGTGCCAATTGTTTTATAGAGTACCTGTTAAATTATACTGATATTTCGTATGTTTACCCAAGTGGGGCACCCCGGGGAGGATAGATGAGGCTAGAAGAGACAGAGAGCGACCGACACAAGGAGTTACCACAATGCAGAGGGCAGGGTCCTACCATTTACCAGCTTGAAATTCCTCGGCAGTCCAGTAAAACCAGCATTCCTCCTCCCTCTGTAGGGGGGGAGCCGTCCCTTCAGCTGCCGCGGTGCGGGCGCTGCGGACCCCTAGCACTCGTGGTACCTCTGACGTTACTAGAGGAACTTCGGGCCGAACATTCGAGCCCCTCCCGTAAGGGAGTCGTTTGGATTGGGTTGGACTCGAGGGGGCAGTGGTTCCCGATACCCGTGGGAGATCGGGTACGTCTCCGGACGGGTTTGAGGGAAGCCATATACTCCCGCATAGCTAGTAGAAGGTGTACTAGATCACCAGGCGCCCCTACCGAGGTTGTTCGGTAGCCTTCCACTTTTGGGGTTGGCCCGCGTAAGTGGCGTATCCACTTCCACCCTTCTTGTGTTTTCGGACCAGATGGGGAGCCTTGTTAATCTTTGGGTGTTGCCCAAATGCAAAGCCCCACGGAGGTGCCGGGCGCCCTTCGGGGACAGCTCGGTAACTCCCTGGTACAAGAGGGAGGGCAGCGACGGCTGCCTGCGTAGACCCTACTCGTAATCCCTCCTACCGAAACAGTCCACTAGTCCGGCGTGGAGACCGGAGGCCGCCGCCGGAGCTTAAAATCTCCCGGCAGGGCTGCACAAGCGGCATGCCGCCGAGCGCGTTCCTGAAATGACCCACTATATAGGCCGGCTCGGAGTCCGGAGACTGTCGAATCGAAGGGTAGTGTTTACCAGGAGCATATCATTCTGCCATGCAGCGCCGAGACTCCCACGGACACTTCTACCCTGAAAGAGACCACCAGATGAGAGATTTTATGAAATGATAATGAAGATGAAATGGAGACACAGGAAATTTGGGGGATGTAATTAACCTACCCAGCATTTGCCTGACGACTCAAAGAAAACCCCGGAAAAACCCATGGGTCAGGTAGGTTGGCCACGGGAATCGAACTTGAATGCGAACCACAGACAAAACTGCCAGTCATCCCGCTCGGTTCGTAATTCATAATACATGAAAGGGTAGAGCCACACTGAAAAAAAATCAATGTCATAGCCGGGGTTTGAACCACGGATCTTCTGGTTTCCGTCCAGCCGCTCTGCCATTGTGCTACTATGGCCAACGTGCCAACATCACATTAAATTCTCCAACTGACTCTGTTTTTCCCGGTAAACCAGTTAGGAGTTGTCATAAACACATGAGACAACTACCTTAATGGCGACTTACAACATGTAAGTACTTTAAGGCCCGCGCTTTATAGTTCGGACCACCATTAGGTACAATTAATGGAAATTAATTATCCTTTCACACTAGCCATGTGTAAGACGCACTATGAAAGGGTAGAGCCAGACTGAAAAATTCAATGCCGTAGCCGGGATTTTAGCCACGGATCTTCTGGTTACCGTCCAGCCGCTCTAACCATTGAGCTACTATGGCCAACGTACCGACATGACATTAAATTCTCCAACTGACTCGTGTTTTTTCGGTAAACCACTAGGAGTTTTCATCAACACATGAGACAACTACCTTAATGGCGACTTAATTTCCATAAGTAATACATGTTATTAATTCAGCCTAACTCAGTTTGACTCCCATTTTCATGAAAGATATAATGCAATAGCACAGACGAATATAACTTTTCTCTTTTCTTTTCTTTCTTTTCTTTTCTTTTCTTTCTTTTCTTTTCTTTTCTTTTACTTCTCTTTTCCCTCTATGGTTCCTTATAGTAAATAGAATAACTATTGTGTTCCATAAAAACAACTGTTAAGATTTTACAAGAAATGGGTGTTTTGATTCCCTTGGTGTTGAACAGCATAACTCAGAAGTGGCATTTAAGTTCGGAATTTCCCAAGGATGTAATTCCACGACTTTCCCTAAAATACCCTTAACCTAGAAAAAATGTTACTACTTCTTTTTTAAAGTGGCTATAGCAATTTGGATTAAAACGCCGTATTTGGAAGATTTGTACATGGCAAATAAAATACATATTTTCAAATTTTCACGATCAGCCTGCAATTCAAATCAATATCTAAATATAAATCATTTTGCTCTAATTGGTAAACCGTAAGAGATAGAGAAAACCTACCACACAAAAGCTATAGCTCTCGTTTTTTGTGGCTTTGAAATTTTCCAATACATTCGCTGCTGTATGAATTTTCCAATATTTGTCAGTCCTTTGTTTTCAGTGATGAGTGTAAATTCAAAAACGGCATATAGCGAGGTAAAATTTGTGTCGTATCTCTTCCGCCTATTGCATCCCTCTTGTAGGAGAAGGCAATATGTAATAAAATATATTTTGCGAACTTTTATGTTGAATAAACTTTTGTGAGAAAATTTGTAGATGAAATATAGATTGGCAGATAAATCTTCTGAATGTAACACATCATTGTTACTATTTTCTCTACGTATTTCTAACATTTTGACATCGCGACTTCACCAGAAGTACATCCTTTGAGTCTTCCCTGAATCCACAAAATTTGTTTTACAGTTAAAAGTCAACGCCTGTGAACAACAAAGTCGAAAACGAAAAGGCGGATAAATAGTAATTGATTTCTAATAAATGACAAAGATTTGAGGATTCTAGTATTTTTTAAAATGGCTCTCTAATATTTTTATTAAATACGAAATATTTAATATATTTGTACAACTGATAATGCATCTTGAATTTTCTGGAAATAGCCAGTTAAGTCCTCTTCATTCTGAATAACTTTACATAACTGATAAACAGTAAGAGAGGATCAAAATCTTAGCACACCAAAAACGTAGATCTTTAAAACACGCAATTTGTGAGATAAAATGTATGCCGTTAACCATTGTTTGTTATTGGTTTGAATATTTAAATACTTATGCTTTATTCAAATGGTAAATGAGTTTTACCTTTTTCTATAGGTTATGCAAGGAGTATAGGATTTCAGGAGCACCACATAGACATGAGCTCTTCAAAAAACTGAACAATCGCTTTAGTCTGTTGTATTCTTCCTAAAAGTTGCGTGTAGAATGTACATGCAGGGGACGCCTCGTGCACTGCAATCAATCTACGTGAGGTCTATTGGTGTCATCTATCTCCAAAAAGCACTGAAGTGGAGGCCACAAGGACGAAGTTCTGGCTGGAAGACCCGTCCTACTACTGGAGCTACCCAGATAGGATGATGAACGGTATCCCTCTATTGTCCATAAAGAATATTTTTTTTCCTTTGAACAAGTATCCGCGCCATACGCTGGCATGGCACCACGTTACCAAACCTAGAAACATACTTGAATAATGAAAAGGGAACAGAATAAAAGGGGAATGAGGAGAACAAAATCATAATAGATATGAAATCACCTCAGCGTTCGCCTACCAACGAATAAAACCAGGAAAAGCTCGAAGTCAGAGTGGCTGGTTGACGGGAACCGCCCTCGGGAACACACCAAGGACTTACCGGAGCTGTTCTTAGTTTATGGGGAGATGTAAACAAAGCGGAAAAATGCATTACTCCGCAAGTGACTGTGATTGGAGGGAATCTTCGCTCTATTTTATCCAACACATGTCAAACATGTGCACTGTCAACGAACTTCAATGCAAAGTTTTGCTCTGTCGTTTTCGATGTTTGTGTAGCTTATGCGGTAGCACTTTTACGTTAACATTAAATACAAAAGTGTGTGTACAGTGTAATATATTTTTCCTTGTGTACGTTAAAAAGTGACTGAAGGTTTACAACAATTGCTCAAATATTTGACTTCTTCACATAACCCCATATGGTTTATGGTTTATAAATTCAGAATTAATGCACAGGTCTTTCTGCGGAATAACAGTGCTAAATAACTGCGTGCAGCCATTTTGTTGTACTTGCATGCAACTGAAAAAAATAAATGTAAGTATCTGACAACAGACTAATTCCTAAAACGACTTCCACTTCCGAATTTTCTTGTGATAATTCCTTCGCCACAACAATATATCTTCACGCTCAACAAGTATATATATATATATATATATATATATATATATATATAGTTTTTTTGTTTCTGTTCACAAATTCAAAATCTACGTCGTGAAGAATGGTGTGGAAGCTTGTTTTTCAAAGCTCGGTTAATCGAGATCGTTGCTTACTGCTTGAAGCACTTTTGTATTTGTGGTGGCTCGTTTCTTTCACAGAAGCTATGAAGCTTGCAACGTGTAGCACTTTTAACAGATTCGTCATATTCACCTTCGTTCTGTTTCGTAAGAAAATATTTTCCTGGAATGGAAAGCCAACCCGTTTTCACAACCTCACTTCGTGTGGCATTAATACTTGGCGTTGAAAGCCCGCCTCGGTAGTGTAGATGGTAGCGTGTCTGCCTCTTGTTCAAGAGGTCCCGAGTTCGAATCTCGGTTAGGGTGAGTTACCTGGGGTAAGGTTTTTCCGGGGTTTTCCCTTATCCTGAAAGATGAATGTCGGGTAACTAAGCTCTAGGGACCCCGGACTCATTTGAGCATCATTTCTCTCATTTCATTCATCGTCCGATATGACTTAACGATGGAAGACGTAAATTACACAAAAGAAACCTTACTTGGCGCTGAAATACCGGTATATTCTGCTGACAAATTAATGTCCTCCATTACTAAAGTCGGGTATTTCTTAAACTTGCAAACCACGTTCAATATAATTTTTGAACACATTTTATCGGTTTACCTCTGTAATGTTTACATATTGCACGGAGGCAGCCATGTTGTACAACTGATTCTCTCCCTTCTGCTTGTAAACCGCGCAAGCGCAGCGTGCACTCTGATTAGTACGTACAAATTACGCTTACTGTATCAAATAAAACACTAATTAATTACTGTTTGACTGTTGCATTTGGAATAATGTGAAGCTGTTTATATATTTTGCATTAGATGTAAAGTCTTAAAAACTGATATGTGAACTATATTTTTTTATTAGTAAGCTAAATTATTACGGAATAAATGGACATGAACTAAATTTGCTAGCATCCTATCTTAGCCAAATACAGCAGATGGTAGTTGTTAACAACAAAAACTTGGAGCTAGCTCCAATGATAACAGGAGTACCCCAAGGATCGGTGCTGGGGCCTTTCTTATTTTTAATTTATATAAATGACTTAAACCATAACTTACCTTGCACTACTATGTTATATGCAGATGATACTACCTTACTGAGCAAAAGCAATAATATCAATACGGTAAAGCAACAAATGCAACTATCCCTAGAAAGTGCAAAAATCTGGTTCTCCTTAAACAATCTAATTTTAAATATGTATAAAACTGAAAATATATTATTTACATTACAACATGATATCCACAGTAATTCAGTAAATCTGTTAGGATTACATTTGGACACCAGACTAACATGGGAAACACACATACTTTACCTTTGTAAGAAGCTTGCTGGAATCTGGTATCTTCTAGGGAAATTAAAGGAATGTGTTAGTCGAGATATGTTAATAACATCTTACTATGCCTTCTTTCATCCACATATACTGTATGGCGTTAGGCTTTGGGGTAATTGTGGTACCTCGAAAAATGCATTCATATGGCAAAAGAAATCTCTCAGACTAATTCTAGGATTAGGACAACAGGATACATGTAAGCCTAGCTTTATAGACCTTATGATACTGACTTTGCCGTCAATGTTTATATACACCAATATCATACACGTTAAAGAAAATCAAAAGTTATTTATAAACCGTTCCTCAGTACACTTTACGTGCGTAAAACCCTTAACGGGTGGGCACGCAGCAAAAACCTTCTGGCTAAATACAGCCAGCCAGCACCACTTGACATGACAGTTATGACACTCGATGTAAACATAATTTAGATACACGCCACAACCGATTGTGCAAGACCATAAATAGCCACTGTTATCAACAGTTAAAACTATTCAATAAGCTTCCTCTGGAAATAAAATAACTGCCACAAAACAGATTTGTTATAGTATTAAAATACTGGTTTAAACAAAAAGCATTTTATACTGTACAAGAATACTTAGAATATAACATACATGCTAGTGAATTTATGTAAAACTATTGTAAATTATAGTAGTAGTTAACTAATTGTTTAATTTTATTATTACTACCGTAAAGTTATTAACTTACGATAATTACTACCTTAAGCCATGCAAATAATCTGATATCACCTAGAATTTTATATGCATTGATTTGTAAACCTTCTGTACTTGTAAATACATTGTAAATACTTTTCATAACTGACGAAACCTATTGCTTCATGTAAGCTTAATGGTAAATAAATGATTATGATTACTTCTGATCCACATGGAGTTACAAGGCTAAACAGTTAATGATATCGCACATTACACGTACTTTTGTTTACATCGTCCCATAAACCAAGGACGGCGTCGCTATAAATATCTAATGAAAGTTGATCTCGATTAACACGAAGTAAATAATAGAAATACGTGATGTATGAACATTTTGTTGGAGTGAGTAGAGAAAGCGGTGAGAATAGGCACGTCAGATTTTCTTTATCATCAGAGGCCTCAAGATCGATGTCGAATTTGTAAGGCAAGCAGTAGAGAAAGTCATGAAAGAGCGCACGCTCGGTATACGCATAATTTGAAAGCGAAACGAAAGACGATCGACGTACGATATGAAAGCGGAAGTGAATCTGGAGAAGATCCCGTTATGGACAGACCACGGGTTCTCACGCTGCCACGTTCCAACGGTCTTGTGGTGGCGTGTTTCTTTTATCAAAGAGCCGCATAGCTTAACATCTGGTACTTCAACATAAAAATGGTCTTTTGTTCCTGCATTAAAGCAAAAATCCCAACTGGCGAATATATAACCATTTCTCAAATATTTATTAACAGTTGTTTGAATTTCCCTTTACAGTATTTTTCAAAACATGGTCTCGCCACATATCCCTGAACTATCACGCAATCTTCATTAGAACACTAAGCAAAAACGCAGCGTAATTTAAGAATATTTCCTTTATGCCTTCAACAACTTAGATCTTCTTCACCAAAGATTCCCGTGAAAAACAAAAACAGCTCCGTTTTTGGAAGAGGTGCCAAATTAAGAAAGCAAACAGTGGAGATAATGAAACATTTAAAATCCTTCTTGCGGTTTGTTTTTAATTTACGTCTTTCAACGTCATACCGAACGATGAATAATAATAATAATAATAATAATAATAATAATAATAATAATAATAATAATAATAATAATAATAATAATAATAATAATAATAATAATAATAATAATAATAATAATAATAATAATAATAATAATAATAATAATAATAATAATAATAATAATAATAATAATAATAATAATAATAATAATAATAATAATAATAATAATAATAATAATAATAATAATAATAATAATAATAATAATAATAATAATAATAATAATAATAATAATAATAATAATAATAATAATAATAATAATAATAATAATAATAATAATAATAATAATAATAATAATAATAATAATAATAATAATAATAATAATAATAATAATAATAATAATAATAATAATAATAATAATAATAATAATAATAATAATAATAATAATAATAATAATAATAGTAATAGTAATAATAATAATAATGAAAGTCATGTAAGTGTAACATAAGATATTCTTTCTTTGTCATGTTTACGCACAGAAGACAGACTTTCAAATCTGCCAGTTTTCGAAAGATTAGATTAATGATTTAGCCTAATTACGAGTGAAATGTAATGTGTAATAATTGATGAGTTGTGTATATAACAACAAATAAATAGAATAATTTTTGTATGAATAGTCTTTTTATTAAAATTCAACAGCATGTCCGCCTCGGTAGCGTAGATGGTAGCGTGTCTGCCTCACGTTCAAGAGGTCCCGAGTTCGAATCTCGGTCAGGGTGAGCTATCTGGATACGGTTTTTCCGAGGTTTTCCCTTATCCTGAAAGACGAATGTCGGGAAACTCTAAGCTTCGTGGACCCCGGACTCATCTGAGCATCATTTCATTCAACATCCGATATGACTTAAGGTTGGAGGACGTAAATTACAACAAAAAAGCATGCTCCATTGCACTAAAAATACTATAAGCAATATTTAACAATTTTATACTAGATATGCAATGTTACTAAGATTGCAATTATAGTATGATTGTTCGTGTTAGTTTACTGCAATATTTACCCCAGTATTTATCGTATTAAAGAACAAAACACTATCCTCAAATAATAATGGTAATCAATTTACAAGTATATGGAATAATTCAATTATTTTCCTAATCCTACATAGAAAACTTTCCAATAATACCTATAGATTAAAACAATAATTCTGATTTAAAGATGATTGTACTATTACTATATGTTCATGATGTTATGAGCTACAATGATTTCATATTTGGTGGATATTTGTTTTTGTAAATTTAGCCTATGGATGATGTAAATAATAACTTGTATATTACTTTACTATGAATAGTTATCTGGTCCTCAATTATGCTATATTACTTATTAAACTTAGTTGTTAGTCTTAGTTATATTTAACGTATTACTTTTTTGTCCTGTTTCTACCCTTGTCACTATGTACACAACTCTTAAATTAACCTTATAAATTTATTAATTTCATAAGTCGTTAAAAGGCTCTAAGATGGTATAAGTGTGAATGCAACATATCAGATTATTCTCCTTATCTGACGTCAGTAGTGTCAAACGGAAGCTCCGCTGATTCCTATTTGTGTCGCTCGATGTGTCACTTAGATTGCCTATCTCTGGTACTCGGGAGAGCACTCCATTACTGTTTACAAAACGTATCTTGATCCTGGTGTTTAGTGGCCATTTGGAGGAATAATTTAAAAGGTTTCCATATTAACTAGTAATGTATTGACTTCTAAAAAGATTTGAAGTGTATCAGTTTACTTTATTATCCTATATATACACCATCGGGCGGGAGTCTGTGCTTGCTCAAATGACACAATGCTCTCTGTGAGCATTAGAAGACTACAGCTTGTGTAAAGCGTCCGCCAGTTCTGAAGCTAAAGTGACAATAGCACTAACCAGCCCACTTGCATGTTAAGATAAATGAAGCCCCTGCTATGTGAACGATGAGGACAAACCGCCCCGTGCTCTCACAACTCTCTTACTATTCATTTCTCCTCTCTCGAACATATAAGCGTCACAACGTTTTACACAAGCTGTACTTGCTTGACGGATGGTTCAACAATTTCCCGCAGTAAGACAGGTCTTCGAGCCTAAAACTTTTTAGGAAGTCTCGGTGACCTCTAGCCTCCATGTCAATACTTCCTCCTTTGGGATGATAGTTGCATCAGATCTATGTACGTTGCAGTATGCTAGGTGTTCCTCCTGGATGTATAAGGTATAATAAGCAAGGCTACATAGAAAAATTAGCTACATTCTCATAAAATATTGTTACTTTGCAATAAGCTGTACAGCTATACATTCAGAAAATATTTCCTTCTGTCTAAACCATCCCAGCAGCCAAATTAACGGAGAGATCATTCACATTTGTACATGATATACAGAAAGAATAAATGCTATTTATACGAGGGCTGTTCAATAAAGAATGATCACAATATTTTTTTTTTGACAATGTATCTTTACTCATCCTCATAATTTTGATGGTTGTTCTCAAAATAGTCTCCCATGAATGTGATGCACTTGTCCCAGCGTTTCTGCCAGTCTTCAAAGACGTGCTGGAAATCATTTTTTGAGAGATCCTTCAAAATCGCCTCCGCAGCCTTCACCACTGCTTCTGATGATAGATAATGTCTTCCACGAAGGCGTTTCTTCAAGATATGGAATAGAAAAAAGTCACATGTGGCTAAATCCGGGCTATAAAGAGGGTGCGGGATGCACTTCACGTTGATTTTTGCAAGATATTCAGCAACAACATTGGCAATATATGGCGGCGCAATATCGTGGTGCAGCATCTAGTCTACTTCACGAAAATGTGATCTTTTGGGCCTGATATGGACTTACAATGTTTTCAGGACAATCCTGTAGTATTGTTCAGTTACTGATGTGCGTGCAGGTACAACATACTGATAAACCATTCAATGAATATCAAAGAATGAGATGACCATAGCTTTCCCAGCAGAAGCAACCACTTTTGCTTTTTGGAGGGTTGGTGATGAAGGAGATTTCTACACTGAGCTTTGCTGTTTGCTCTCAGGATCAAAATGATGTAGCCAAGTTTCATCAGCAGTGATTACGTTTGAAAGAAACTCCGGATCTTCCTCTAACATCAACTTTAACTGCATGTTACCTCCATTGCAGCGGTAGGCGATACCGAACATGTCTGAACATGTCTCTCACAGGCGAAAACCAGGAGTACCAACAATGAAACTACTACGGCGTGGTTTATTTTTTCACATTAAGTTAATAGAATATAATACGATTGAATTTTAGTGCGGAAAGATTATGACCATAAAAAATTATGATCATTCTTTATTGAACAGCCCTCGTAGTTTATGTGTTCTGTAGGTTTTCTCCTTCAAAACTTTTAGGAGTATTAATTTTAATCATATTTTAATCTAAAACCTTTTATTGACTGTGACGTTCATAGAAAAATTTAGAGGTCAATATTAAAGAAAATTTTATTTACTAGTCTACTTAGCTATAAGAAAAGGTCTGTGTGTAAAATATCTCTCAATATCATAACTCAAAAACAAGCAAAAATCGGTTAAAATAACAAACTTCATATTGAAGTTCAGCTTGTTTCAAGGATATGACATGAACATGTTCAAGAATATTTCCCTTCCCCGAACTATCCTTTATATGGCCGTTTGTAATTTTATATTTTTCTCAAAAATGGTTCTGAAGGTTAAGTATTGCCATGACTAAATGTATACTTTGAATTCTCTTGTAGTAAATGACTTGTATAGTTACTAAATTATAAGTAGACAAAATGATAGCCATAAAAAATGCAGATCACGTCAACTTTATAAAAGACAAATCTTGACCTTAAGCATTTCCAACCTACTCTTTGTCACTGGTTTGAATTTAATTACTTTATATTTGTATTTTACCTACTACGTATAGAAATTAGGGGGAGTATTGTATTCCACTAAAAAAATCGATATTGAGTCTGTTTTAAGACGCCCTGAATCCAAAAAGAAACAACAAATATTGTTAGAAAAGATCCTGTATATGTTTATTTGTGTATCTGTGAACAACATAAATCAAAAATGAAAAGTCTGTTAAATATCAAACTTGGTACTTTAGGGGAGGGGGGTTTATGCTGTTCACAGACACAGAAACACACACAGTGGCCTTTCCCTATACGTTAGGTAAACACAAGAGCAATCAGCCACATAATATGGAGAAGTTGACATGACTAAAAGAAAGTATGCTTTTTATGTTCCAGGGTTTCTTTAGGCGGAGTATCCAGAAGCAGATCGAGTATCGGTGTCTTAGGGACGGAAAGTGTCTGGTCATAAGGCTCAACAGGAATCGTTGTCAATATTGTCGGTTCAAGAAATGTCTCGCAGTCGGAATGTCGCGGGATTGTAAGTATACCTGATCATTTTTTAATGTCTTCCTTAAACTTCATGTTTCGCAGTAAATTGTTAACGTGTGCAATGGAGTAAGCTGTAGCCAAAAAAATAGCATATTTAAAATGTGTATATGTGAATTGTCACCTTTACACAATGGTTGAACCTGAGGTTCGTCATACAAAGAAGGCTAAATTACTTCACTTTAAAGGGCGATAATTGTAACTCGGGCACAAATTTGGAAAAGGAAAATATTTTGCGATTATAGAAAAGGTATTGAGTTAATTCTACCCAAATTGTTTACAGATCATAACAGAAATAAGAAACACTAATCTCTAGAGAGTTCAACATAGGAACTGTACATGCCCATTACGTAGGTTCTATAGTCCACACTATAGAATGAATGACAGCGAAATACTTTAAAATATGGAACAAAGTAGGAATAAATAGGAAAATAAAACAGATAAACTTGTATTTCTATATGCGTTAATAAAAATGGCAACGGAACTGAAACTACTGATATTAATAGCTTTTTTTGGTATAATTATATGTTTTAATTCTTTTAATTAGGCTTGTAGCACCACAGTTTGTTTATACGCATATTTATGGTATATTTAAAGGGTATAATAGAAATAGTGCCAGAATAAACATATAGTTTTGTTTACTATTCTTTCATAACTTATATAGCTACAAAATAATAATAATAATAATGATAATGATAATGATGATGATGATGATAATAATAATAATAATAATAATAATAATAATAATAATAATAATAATAATAATAATAATAATAATAATAATAATAATAATAATAATAATAATAATAATAATAATAATAATAATAATAATAATAATAATAATAATAATAATAATAATAATAATAATAATAATAATAATAATAATAATAATAATAATAATAATAATAATAATAATAATAATAATAATAATAATAATAATAATAATAATAATAATAATAATAATAATAATAATAATAATAATAATAATAATAATAATAATAATAATAATAATAATAATAATAATAATAATAATAATAATAATAATAATAATAATAATAATAATAATAATAATAATAATAATAATAATAATAATAATAATAATAATAATAATAATAATAATAATAATAATAATAATAATAATGTGACATGGAGACCTGGGATTTTGGACTTGATGTTGCAAGTACTGTTGGAAGCAAAGAAATCTTCCCAGTAGCCTTGGAAAATGCACTCTTGTGTTTGATTGTGCCAATATGTTGTGATATAAAATGCTTCTTTTTGTAGTTCAATGATTGCTCACATATTTTGCATGTGAGTTGTACCGTCAGTGCAAAATACGTCGGATCCAAAAGTATTAACGTAACTTTCTAATTTACTATGTATCGGAATACTGAATTTCAGCATCTTGTTACTAGCTACAAATTTGCATTGAAACTGAAAGAAAAACCAAGTAAGACCGCACGCACTGCCTTTTAAAATAAACACGAGCGGCAGTTCACTCGCTGTTATAGGTCGACAGCTTAGAAAAGAATGTTCTTCTGCGCAGGCGCGCGCTTAGATAGGGAGAACGCTTTGCCCACTGTGTTCCTTCTTCCTCGAATCCTGGACAGTGGCCACTAGACGCATGCGCATGAGCAGTGGAGACGTTTCCCCTTTTTCCCGTTGCCCAAACAGAGGTGGGCGGACAAGCAAGAAAGGAGGGCGACGAAAGTGTGAGAAACAGTCCATCAAGCACCAATGATAAGTTCCCCTCCAAACTTTCTTTTCTAAGTTTCCGAGCTATGGCTATACATTTATTTGCGCGACAGCAGCCATCGTTGCAAAGAAAATAATAAACTGAATGAAGGGCGCCTGTGTTGTCAGCAAATTAAAGACAATAATATACATCCGGCGAAGGAACTTTCATTGTCACGGATAAACGGTTATTGAAATAAAATGTACATGATGGAAATATTTAATAATTAATAAATACTATATATAATTAAGTAAATGCAAAAAAAGCATTCATTTCGTAAAATAGATGTTTATGTTGAAAAAGGCGGAAAAAGGCAACTTAAAACTGTGGCATTTCGATCACAGATTCACATTCAAATTGGAGATAGATTTGACACATTTAAAAGACATTTAAAAAGGCCTAAGTCCAGAGTCTACTCGTAATGTTTTAAACATATGCTAACGTTTACCACACCAGCACTGAGGATTAAAGAAATATGTACATACCTCTTACACTTACACTTACTAATTCAAGAATGGGTGAAAATGTGAGACGTTTTCATTGATAAAATATTACATACGAGTATTAATCATATATTACATGTCCCCCTCAGAAGTGGTGATAACGTCTGAGTGGTGTTCTAGATTTATAGCAGTCTAGTCACAAGGTCACAAAGCGTTCACAGACGCAACCGTTGCTTCCCTGTTAAAACATCTTTAGTAGCAAGGCAGTCAAACAAAACGTTGAGCACATCCATAACTAGTTTTTGCACCACTTTTGTCTTGTTTAATTATTGTTCTAACCTTCTACCGCGGTCGCATCAACTTAGTGCGACCGTTACTTCCCTCCAGTAAACAATTCGGGAAGACCAATGTCTGCACTATGGTAAGAAATAGAATCTAGTTACTTAAGCTATGTTTAAATGAACGATTATTAAGATACTATCGTAATTCAACATCTTTATTACCTAAAGTACAACATACAGAAGCTTAATCAAAATTTAAATTGATGTATTTTAGTTAAATCTGTTGTACATAAAGGCGAATGGTGCGGTAAACATGAAAGTTAATTACGGAAGCCGTTAGCCGAAACACCTTGCTTTCATCCCAAGAAAACATGTTACTGTAATGAGGGTCACGTCATATACAATTAGCTAAATAATTCTCTTGAGAGGCCATTATCGGAGAGGAAGTTGGCAGCAAAAAACTCTCTATTGACGTTTCTTTCTGTTCGTACTTTCCCCCCTTTGTTATTAACTCTGAGCGGAAGTTCTGATGTTCTTTAATGCATCCCCAGGGCGCACAAGATGTTTATTTTTACTTTATTAATTCTTATGGACTCTTTGAGTCAAAGCCCTTTGGAAAGAAAGGCGGATAGTGTCTTATATGGGAGGAGTATACCTATTTTGATTTAAGTAGTCAAACAAAATGTGAGCGAAATTTTCTTTTATTTAAATAAAAATGAGACAATGCATTTGTTTTCGTAAGCATAGCTATTATGGAAACGTTATTTAACTTAAATGTCTCTAAATCTACCTGCTTTTGGGATTTCTTGAAGGGATGAGTAGAACAATGGTTATAAAGGGACCAAAAGATTATTCATTAATGCTTCAAAAACAATGGAAATCGAAAGCAACTAACTATAGTATAGCAACGCAAAGAAAATCCCTTTAAGGAATGTGCTGTGGGACAAGGACAGCGAATGTGTTTGGCAGAGAACGCTTGTTATACAAGGAGCAGACCGTTAAAACAACATGCGCCCTATTCACTCTGTACATTAAAGCCTAGAAGATTCATTCACAAAAGTAGAAACCGTCAGAATGTTTTTGAATGGTCTGTAACTGTACTGACATGGGGTGTCATAAACCTGTCCAGAGAGGGTGTGGGGAACTTCGGCCAATCCCTGCGTCTCGCCCCTCGGAGACTTTCTCTCCTGTGGAGGAGTATACATAGTAAAGCATGGAAGCGTATTGGAAAATATGTGAAACAACGGAGGTATTTACGTAAGCCTATCGCACATACATGGCAAGTCAGTGTATGTATCGTACCTCTATGTCTCCTGGACAGCAACCTGTCATACATCGGCAGGCATATATCTACCAGGGCAATCCACACAAAGTGAAGACTGACCTCCCCTCTAATGACCAGGGAGTTACTGAGCTGTCCCAAAAGGGCGCCCAGCGCCTCCGTGGGGCTTTCCATAGGGCAAGATCTAGAGACTAACAAGGCCCCCCCCCCCCCACCATCTGGTCCTATGGACTCAAGACGGGATGGAAGTGGATACGCCACTTACGCGCGCCAGCCCCAAAGGGGAGGGGAAAGTGAATGAATATTGAGACAAGGAGAAAGAAACGGGAAACAAAATCCATTTTTGTCAAGCGACAAAACGGGCGGCTGCAATGGTAACTTACATTTGCGTAAAAGTCGACTAACCTTTCATATCACACAGCTCCCAAATGCTTTATTTGTGTTTCGTAACTTATGTACACCAGTTTACTAATACAGTAAAACCTGCCTAAAACGAACCCCTCATATGCCGGAAACCTGTAAAAACGGAAACTAAATTTTGGAATGGAGCTATTTCCCATGTAAAATTATACTTTAAGCCGGAAAAATGCCTAACGCGGAAACGAAAATATTTTTCGGTAACTGTTTTCGTCAATAACCTGATTTCTACTTTATGTGTAATGGGTTACAACGTAACCCAATAATTTTGAGGGCGACTGTGCTTGCACCGAAGCTCCATGAACCATAGTCATAAACTGTAATAACCTAGAAATACAAATGAATGAAATTGTAAATAGTATAATTCAATATTTTAATAACTCTAAATTATGTGTTATTTCGCTTTCATTCATTCAATTATTACATATGGTATCGAGCTGTGCGGATCAACATTTAAAGCCGATCTCAAAAAAGTCTTTACATTACAAAAACGAGCCATCAAATACATAGCCAATCTGCCAATGTATATTCCTTGTAAGGAAGCATTCAAAACTCTTTCAATACTAACCCTTCCCAGTATCTTTATATTAAAATCCATATTGTATATACGAAATAGGTCTTTGCCTCAATATTCAGCTATTCATAACTACAACACTAGAGGAAAACAGAACTTGATAACTCAGTCACAATGATTAAAATTATATGAAAGAAAGATTGATTATAATGGCAGTAAATTATTCAATAAATTACTAATAAATTTTGGAAATATTACTCCATTACCTAAGTTTAAACATATATTAACTAATTTTCTTAAATCAAAAGCTTACTATGACGTGGAAGAATTTCTGAATGATAATGATATTGTAATTGACCCATAGTAACCTTTTATCAATATATTTGTATTACAATCATCTTTATTTATTATTTTAGCACTTTAACTGTTATTACTTGTTATTGTATTAATTGTCTTTATTTATCTTTAACTGGACTATGATCTTAAACAAGTTTTCAATTGTGTATACTATTGTACTTGTTATAAAGAGCAATAAAATTGTTATAAAGAGTAATCCTTCGAGGAAAAGGGAAACAAATATTAGCTCTCTCAACTCTCTTCCAACACACACGGTAAGGGCACCACTGTTTTGCAGGTGTTCAGTCTCAGTTTCGTTATTACAAGTGATCAAGTACGAGTGGAAAAAACGGTGAACTTTGGTGATTTTTAAAACCAAGGTTATTGGTTAAGGTTATTGAAGAACACAAAAAGAAGAAACATCCTGCTAAGGAGTTAACTATGTTGTTTAAAGTGGAGAAAACTCAGATTTATGAGATTTCGAAAAAATAAAAATTAAAGAGGGTGTGTAAGGGGAACAGCAGGGCATGTGAAACGTATCACAAAATCTGGAGTATGCCGAGCTAACCCGTGCTGTGTTCGAGTGCTTTATTAGTGGGCACTTTGCTAAAGGGATTCCCATTTCTGGACCATTCCAGCTTCAGATTCAAGCTTTAGAGACAACAAGAAAATTAAACAAAGACCATTTCAGAGCTTCCAATGGACTGCTCGAGAGTTTCAAACATCGTCATAACATTGCTCTGAATGTTGTGTGTGTTGAAGCAAATGATGTTGATACGCAGACAGTTGCAGATTGGTAAGGGAACACTGAAAACAGACAGAGAAACTAGGCAATAAACTGGAATAATTGCATGAAGTTTAAAATATAATACTGTCGCGAACCCATTATTACGATAGCGCGGCTTGTGCGCACAAAGGAACAGATAGTGCGGCACGGAGATAAAAAGGCTTGCCGAAACAGATAAAGATAGATAACTGAAAACTTCTAGTGACATCGTGATTGGTAAAGAACATTCCACAATCGTCTGGAGTCATGAATGGTCGTATAAAAGGAAGCCGTGGTTAGTTGGAGGATCATCCGCGTACAGCTGTGTTTTGAAAGTGGACTCTTTTGTTTGTGGTCAACGACCTTGAGCATTGTATTGGTGTATGTTACGTAATTCTGCTACTGGAAGGGTTGACCAAAGTGTATTTATACGGAAATAAATAGCATATTGGAATTTCTGCAACTGGACTTTTAATTCTACAAATCCACAGTCACAATACATAGCTTATATCAGTCTATTGTTATTTATTATTACTGTTATTATTACACTTCATTCTGTTATTCTTTCACTGTAAACCTGTGCGATTGTTTCGTAATTTCTTTGTATTCAAACATTACCCTCTGTAAGACGGAAACCTGTATAAAAGGAAAATGAAGGCCGGAACGATTGCATTCGTTTTAGAGAGATTTTACTGTATTTCACTCTTCTAGTAAAGAGATAACTCGCAAATTGAGCACTGTCAGTGAAGGTAACTATGCTTCAACGCTCTTTCATGTAGTAGTTAAGCAGTGATTGCTACAGCAGTAACTGAGCGAAAGGTAACTTATTTAAACTGGTAAGAATTACAAAGCTATGATCCTTTCGGACCGAGAATGGGTCCCATTGCATCTGCGCTTGATAACACTGGGCAGCAAAAAAATAATTTTTGAATGTTTCGAGCACTTCATGTGGCAATTCCTACTAATTTTGGGTTGAGAAAAACAAATATGACAATGAAAAAATTTTATTAGCTCTACTTTCTATAGTATACACAAAGTGGAAGTATTACATATTAACGGATTGAGAGAAAAGGATACATTGTAATTACATACATGCTAACAACAATGAAAGTGAATTTGATTTTTTAACTGATAATTACATGCTAAGAGTTCTAAATTGCTGGAAAAATACTTCGCAGATAGTCGTGTCTGAAGAGAATCATGTTGTGGCCTATTGGCTTCGTCGTCTTTTAGCTTGCCTCTTGTGATGGAGTTCCGCAGAATCCCTATACAAAGACTAACAGTAACACGCAAGCATTACTTCATTCCAACGGCCCTGATATCTTTGTACCATAACAGAAATGTCCTGATGGAATCTCTCCCCATGTGCATCACTAACAGCTCCACAACTAGGAGGGGAAAAGTGTAGGTGGGAGTGGAGAAAATGGATCTTAAGGGACATGTTGCATCCAAGGTTACGGTATTTTTGCAGGAGCACTGCCACCAAATGCTTGTAGTTGTCATCTACGGTATTTTGACAGGTGTGCCAACTCCCAAAAAAATTCCCCCAAATTTAAAATCTTCACTCTAAAAAATGAAATGTCACTTTATCATCAAAACAAGAGCTAATCTATCAGTTTATGGTGATTTTTGAATTCACCAGATGGAAACACATGTAAATTCACTATTTTTAAGCCCGAAACATTTTCATTGTTGCCCAGTGTAATTTGTGAACGCTTCCTTTCTGCCCCCTGAGCAGTTGTCTGAGCCTCACAAAATTAAAGAGTGTTAGCCCCCGAAGTTATCTTAACCACGTATTGTCGTTCAATTCCATCAGCACGTAAAGAAATACATACTCCTATACTTGTTCAACTAATTTTGCTAATTTATGATTGGATAGCATAAGATGCTATAAAGTACATATTATTAGTATAGACATACATGTTAATTAGGGTCTTTGAGTGATACCGCCACACCCTCAGATGTGATAATATCTCATGAATTACTTCCAGGTTTATAACTATCGTCTCCAGCTTGGTCCCAGGGCATTCACAGTCGCTTACATTAATTTAATGACGTCCTTAACAAGAAGAGTGTCATGACACCGAAACTAAAACTTGAACACATTCAAAACTATGTTGTTTTTTCACTTGCCACTTCTATGTTTAATTACACTGCTCTACCTGCTACATGGTCGCAAAACAAACAGTACTAACGACCGTTAGTTCGCTCCAGTAAACAAGGTGAAAATGCCGATGACTGCGTGGACATAATAATAAATAGAATTAAGTTGTGTGACAGGCTTGCGACATTTTGAAACGAACTTGTACTTCACCAAGTAGTTATCAACTATTCACTTATTAGAAATTAGAAATGAAATAGCACAGACAATACCAGTCACTCATGCTCCTTTGTATTGTAATAAAGATGCAAAAAGTTCACCTCAAACGTCTTTATTTTCACCAAAAGGGTTAGCTCATTGTCAATGTACAATCAGCCTTTCTTTTACACAAATGCAATACTTCGAAACGTCTCTATAATGTTACTTTAAGTCTCTGTAGCACGTATCCTTTGTATTGCTAACCTACACACAGGTCTACCTCTAACACGGAGCTACACGCAGAATCTGAACACAACTCTGTTATTCACACTTAAACTCTTTGGCTGCAGGTTCCACCGCTCGGCGATCCCTCCCAAGAAGCTGCACTTGTGAACTGATTCCTGCACCGTTCCATAGCCTCGAACTCCTTACCGCAGAGCTCGCAACATACCACACTACTTTCATGAGAGTGGTATAGTCGCGCTGCTTGAACGGTTACCATGGATTTATCTTTGTTAATAAAAACCTGTCAGATAACGCACTGATTATTCTTATAAGAGAGAAAGGGGAACTGCCGCGCTTTCCGCAACTGTATGAACGTATCACTTCAGCCAATGGAATTGGCAGGAATCACAAATGACAGATATATGTTTACTCCACGTGGAGTAATCAGTGCGTTATCTGACAGGTATCTATTTGCACTGATAAATCCATGGTAACCGTTCCAGCAGCGCCACTAGTACACTCTACTCACTCGTTCTGACTGCCTCTCGCAACGCAACGCAGGTACTGACAGGCTGTTAACAGCCAGAAGGTTTTGGGTTTAACCACAAGTTGAAATTTTGGTGAATGCAGGATGGGGTGGGATTATTTTGTTGAGGAGGTATTACGAGGTAACTTTTATTGTTCCTCTGATTTAGTACAGGATGCAATACCATTTTTTTTTTTTTTACTTACACCCTGGTGTTCATTGGTTTAAAAAAGGGATAAATTATGTAGCCAAACAACTCATTGGATGCAGCTTTTGCTGCTGCTCGGATTAACTCCAGTGTTACCTCGGGTGCCCTTATGCCATACGAGGTACCCGGAAAAGCCTGAAGCGGCGTCTTGTTGCGTCGTAATCTCCTAGAGACCGAACCAGGGCGCTTCTATGAGCTGGAAGTTGAGCGTAGAAGACTGCTTCTCGGCCTTGCATCGGCTTTTATATTTCTTCCGGGCGCAGTAGATCTTTCTGGAAGCGGATGCTTCTCCAACACAGTCTAGAAAGGTTTTCAGTGTAGTAGCAACACAGTCATGATGTCAGCTCGTGACTGACCTGCCAACCAATAAGCAACGAGACGATTTCCCTACTCCCGCCTCGTCACGATATCCTACTCTGATGCCTAAAACCAATGGAGGTAGACAACAACAAAAGAGTGTGATAATGCACTGCAGTAGCTTTCATGCTGTGACGCCGCCCTCTCCTCGGCTGGCTAACGCGTGCGAAACCTATCATTACCACTAGATTAAATGTGTAAACTTTTGGCCCCACTTCACTTAAGGATAAACAGAGGTCCAGATTGCGGTATCGGAAATCAATGAACTGACTCACAGAAGCCCCTTTAATAAATTAAGCTTTGGTATAACCCCTTAGAAATTTTACAGAAATAACTGTATAATCAAACGTGTGTATTATTATAAACCCAACACAGAGAAACAAAGGTATAAATTCAAATTCAAGCTGAGAATAAAGGTTCCCCATTAAACAACGTAAATATAAGGTGACGCTAGCTAGTAAACCCACAATAAGTGAACACAAATAGAACAAAAAAAAGCACATCCAGTAAACCAGGACGGCACGTTGGCCATGGTAGCTCAATGGGTTAGAGCGACTAGACGGAAACCAGTAGATCCGTGGTTCAAATCCCGGCCGTGGCATTGAATTTTTCATGTTGACTCTATCTATCAAAGACCTTAGCCTGTATATGGCTAGTGTGAAGAAATGATTAATTTCCATCAATTAACTAAAAAATAATAAGAGTTAAATGATGAAGCCTGGGACTCAAGTACTTACGATAGTAAGTCGCCACAAACGGTGTATCTCGAATGCGAGAGCCCTAGTGGTTTACAGGGGAAATATATTAGTCTAATGGAGAATTTAATATCAGGACGGCACGTTGGCCACGGTAGCTCAATGGGTTAGAGCGACTGGACGGAAACCAGTAGATCCGTAGTTCAAATCCCGGCCGTGGCATTGAATTTTTCATGCTGACTCTATCTACCATAAATAAGGCTTTACCAAATCCCAAACAAACCCCTAAAATCAGTTAGATGATCATCTTTTGAAAAACGAACTTTAACTGCACAGATCATATTAAGTTTTACGCATACAATTAAAATTACCCCATTAAACTTATAAATATAGCAAAGCTAACTAGCAGCCGTCGTAACAAACCCACAGGCTTGGAAGAAATACAAGTTAAGACGACTTCTTGCCCCGAACTTACAATATTTAGCCCAATAAAAATAGCAAAAGCTCAAGACACGATCAGCGAAGACCCAGAAGAGTAAAACTTTAATTAAAAACTAAAAGCGTAAGGATACAGTCACCCAAGATATGATTAACGCCGACGTCAGCTCGAAGCAGTCCACCCAGGAAGACGGGCCGGGAAACCCTAGTGCTCAGAAACTGAAGCGGTGGGAGGCCGAACCGACTCCCGGGAAAAGACCGCTCGAAGCGGGAAGCGTAGGAAGCACAAGTGCCAGAACAATCGGCACAATGTTAAAGTATAGTTTACCACAGTAAAGAAAATCTCCAGAGAATGAGATGCAGGGGGGTTGGGGGTTGGAGAAGGTTCCTACACCCTCCCTCGACAGGTTTATGACACCCAGTTCAGTTACAGATCATTCAAAATCATTCTGACGGCTTCTACTTTTATGAATAAATTTTCTCGGTTTTAGTGTACTGAGTGAATTGGGCGCATGTACTTTCAACGGTTTTGCTCTTTGTGTAGAATGCATTCTCTGTCACACACATTCGCTGTCCTTGTCCCACTGTGTAAGGGTGGCACATTCCTCTAAAGGATTTGCGTTGGTGGACAGTACTTATAATAATTATTGATACTGCTAAACGTCACAAGTAAACCATTTTCTTTGACAGCGGTGAGATATGGACGTGTGCCAAAGAGGTCCAGGGAACGCAGCGTTGGCGAAGATTCCAATGGGGCGAGCGGCGGTGGAGGAGGAGGCGGTGGTGGTGGAGGCGGCGGGACGACGAGTGCGGGAGCAGGGGCTGGTACTCCCGCGGCTCCCAGAGTGTCCACCCCCGAGGAGGCCGAGCAGTCTGATAGCGCCGAGAGCAAGACACTCGCCGTGTACGACGTCATCCTGACCGTGTCGCAAGCGTTCCATGCCAACTGTGGTTACACGGAGGAGCAGACCCGGGGATTGGTTAGGAAACCGCTCCAATCACAGCCTCCGGTAAGTTCGGCACAACTGCCGTTCCACTTAATCTGTGACAATCACAAACTCAAGTAAGTTTTAAATTATAACTCTCATCTAATATCGAAGTACCACTTAAACGAGGTTCTAAAATTGGATAGGAAGCAGAGGAAACTCAAGGTGAGTCTAATGATAACCTGGGAACATCTTTACATAATGGAGACAGAGAATCTCCCACAGCTGATTTATCAATCTTTTATACCTAGTATTATTTCTAATATGCTCCTTCATTCTGGTTTCCAAATCAGGTTTGTTCATTCCAATGTAAACTCGGTTGCAATTTAAACAGTCAATTGATATATGCCAGAATTTTATTATTTTAAATGTTATCTTTTTCAAAAAAAATATGGTAGACTTTTATATTTAATTTATTTTGAGAAGTCAACATTATACCAAATTCTTTTAATATTTTTGATACCTTTTATCAACCCAAAGATGGTAAGTAATTTTTTAAAACTATAATCATCTTTATTTTGTTAAGGATATAAACAACATTTACATTAGATAGATAGTCAACATGAAAAATTCAATGCCACAGTCGGGATTTGAACCACGGGTCTCCTGGTTTCCTTTCAGGTTTTGAGATATACCAAATGCGAGAGCCCCTGGTGGTTTACAGGGGAAATATACGAGTCTAGTGCAGAATTTAATGTCATGATGGTAAGTTGGCCATGGTGGCTCAATGGGTTAGAGCAACTGGACGGAAACCAGGAGATCCGTGGTTCAAATCCCGGCCATGACATTGAATTTTTCATGTTGACTCTAACAAAAACCTTAGCCTATGTACAGCTAGTGTGAAGAAATGATTAATTTTCATCAATTAACTAAAACATTTACATTTTTTCATATTTAAATTTTTCAATATTTTTATGTATAAAATGTTTATAAAAACCATTAAGTAAAGCAGTATTAATAATGTGTTCATATTCTTTATTAAATTCCTCTTTACTTAGGAGTATATTTATTAATCTGTAAATTAAACTATAAAAGCAGCAAATTTATGTCAAAAAGGGTTAAAGAATTTATTTTTTATGTGATTATCAATATGAGTTGCTTTCCTATAAATGCCAAAGTTTACCTCATTGTTTTTTATTATCTTTAGATCTATAAAAAAAGGCAACCATTATTTACAATTTCTGTCATGAAGAATTTATAATTTCTTAAAAACATAAGTGAAGTTTGTAACAAATTATTATATTTTATTATAGTATCCAATAAGCTTCTAGTTGAGGAATACCTGAAATACTGAGAAAAAATTGGCTGAATTACTATAACTGAGAGAGACGAATAAGACCATCTGGTTATATCTCTCAGGTTCTATTATTATCATATCAATCAGTACATTTTCTGTGCCAATCCAGGGCTAAATAACTTTTGTCTAACATTGCCAAAGTCTTGTTCAATCTGTGCCAATTAAATGCTCTGATAAGTTTCGCCAACTCCATGTCTGACAGTTTCAAAGTTTCCTGTAAACTGTGCCAATCACAGGCTATTACAAATGTTATACCTAACTACCAATTTGACAGCTCTAAAGTTATGTTTAAACTATACTATCAAAGCACCAGTAAATTCTGTTTAATTGCCATGTGATGCCGAAGTTTAAAAGTTCTGCAAAATTCCCATGTATCTTGTTCTCACACCTCACAGGGTTTAGTTGATTATCTTTTTGTAATGCATTAAAGCTAATTGGTTTTTCTTGTTTCTACATAAGATAGCATCCTCTTGTGGCTTGTTGGTGAGATTTCCCCATCTTACTGTGCGCTTTTCAGGAATAACCATGATAAAGCCTACACATTCATTTAAGCTAACTTTATGATATATGGGATTCAAAAACGTTAAGGTATAGTGTCTCTATATTTACAATGATTTCAGTACTCAGTCATAAATTGAGAGTATGAACATTCTGAAAGTTTATGTAATAGTTACAAGGGCTTACAAAAAGGGAATGTGTAAATTACAATAGCAGTTTTATGGCAGCCAGTTTGCTACTTGTTTACATAAAGGATTTTCCATGTTAACACAAAACCAGGCTACTTTAATGGATTCAATTGACCCAGATTTACAAAAATATTTTGATAGAAAAACTTAGTGCCTAATTGATCTTGAAAATTAATATAAATCTATCTCTATAAACAGCTACTTTAATCCTTGACAGCTAATTAGCCATAATTAATTAGAGCTGAGATAAATATGACAGTGATTAAATGAATCTCTGATGTTGATGTTGGCAGTAAATTCTGATTAATGTTCTTCATTTACACAGAAAGATGATCCCTGTGTATTGTAAATAGTAGTAGATGTAGAGGCATTTCCAGCCATTATATTCACAAGTAGAACTGCCTAAGTTCATCCTAACCCACAGTGGACGCAAAATGAATTAGAAGAAAATGTTCTATGCAGATTGCCAAAGAAGTACTGTTTCATTAATACACAGTATTCACAAAATTTTATTTTGACTGCTATTCTCTGCAAAGCTGTATATTTTTCATTACATAAGTGCCTGTAGTCTACTGGCAGTAATTTATCTGCAGCTTCTGTAGTTTTAAGTAAACGTTCAGGAGGAATTTCATCAGATTCCTTCGTTTTATTTAAAGTAAATGAGATTTGTGTATTAGATACCATTTCTTGCAATAAATGAAATTTCCAAATAAAATTTTAATAAAAATAAATACTTTTTTGTAAATTAATTAAGGCTCTATGATTATGCAGTTGCATAACTTTCAGAACCTGTCACTGTCAGTGCATAATCATTAATATAATACCTGTAGTACATAACAGTTATCATGCATACTTAAGAAAAAATACCTTTACGTTTGTAGGAATGACTATCAATTATATACTGAAACTATTCATCAACATCATCTACAGGGTAATGGACATTTTAATCCATATTTTAATACTGGTTTTGAATTACATATTTAACTATTTAAATTAAAGCCTTTAGGCTACGGTAAAGAACATTATACAGGGTCCAATAAACCATATGCAGAAAATTGCAGAGTATACAAATAGCAAAGTATTTTCAGATTAGTGAAAATGATTGAGTATAACTTTATCAGACAGCTTCATTGTTCAACTGAAATGAAATATAACCCACATGCCAAATGTATACATACTATTTCTACTAATGAGTACTGGTACACAATGAGAAACTAACCATTACATACAGATATTGTACTGAACAATGCAGCTCTTACTTCATATCAGACACATCTAACGACACTGACTAGTACTGTGCAAGAATATGCTCTGATATCTTACAAACAGGTTTTCCAGTTGCACACTCTAAATGTCAGATTTATTTTAATGCATGTTGCAGTAAAAAAACTTCTGCAACTCTTGCTCCTGTCCTCAAAATGATTACTTTGGAGTTGTTTTTCCATTCTGCAATTTTCTGTACATTAATTTTCCATACCCTGTATATTAACATTCACAATAAACTTATTTTCAATAACATCATAAAACTAAAAGCTTTTTTTTTTTTTTTTCCCCACTTTTGTGAAGACTATCTTAATCCATTAGAAATTTGTTTTTATGTCAATGCAAATTGCATACTTGTATGGAAGATCTCTCTTACTGTATGTACCAGAAGTAAGTCATATTATCCTTTTACTGTAATATAAGACATGTTTACAATAAACTAAGGCTTCCTGGAATGACAGGTAGTGATTGGAAGGACTGATTAGTACAGAAGTCACATACTGAAGAAAAGTGAGACATTTTACGTTCAAAAATAGCTCATATTATTCTTTTGTAATTCCAAGGGTTTTGTAGTAAGATAACGTGACAAATATAATTTTATAGCACAACATTAGAGGAAATACAATTTAAATATAAAGTACAGAAAAAGAAAAAAAAAAAAAAAAACATTCAAACTAGTAAACTTGAACATCTCTCTATAAATTGCTGTTGTTATTCTTTCCTTTTAATCAGGGCTTCCAATTATTATGTGTGACTATATTGTTTCAGACTGCTGCAGCAGGGGGTTCAAGTCCTGAAGGTCCTGAGGTGGCTTCCTCCACTGCAGAATCCTTGGAAACACAGAGGGTCTGGCTATGGCAACAGTTTGCAACACATGTTACTCCCAGCGTGCAAAGGGTGGTCGAGTTTGCCAAGAGAGTACCAGGTGTGGAAATATTTAATAATGAAGAAAGCCTCACACAAGTTTAATGCTTTAAAACATAAAAAACAGTTATCTCACAAGAATATTTTATAAACTGTTACCCATGTCTTCAGCTAAAGAACTTGTTTTTGCTTTTCTTTAATACTTATATACAATAATTAGAGGAAATATTGCATTCCAATAAAAATTTTAATTCACTTGAGATACACATTTTGAGTTCTTTGAACCATAAACAAAGCATTTTTATAAAAAAATATTATGTGTGTGCATGCAAGCATGCATGTATTTGTTAAATACAAAAATGTTTATTTAGGTTCAACTTCTTTCAAGGTTGTGACATGGAGTTTCTTAAGATATGTCTGCATCCCAAACCTTTACATAAGGAAATGTTTCCTACTTTTGAGTTCCCTAAAAATGGCTGTAAGAATTTTGATTAAAATAGCATATATGTAAGATATTTCAAACACAAATGAAATATATTTCTTGAGAATAACTTGTGAAGTCCTGTTTATTCTGATAGATTAACCGTAAGAGATAGACAAAAATTTACTGCTCAAAAGATATAGATATTGTCAAATTTTTGTGGCATTGCCCTTTTCAATATATTCTTCACTATTGTTTGAATTATTAAATATACTTTAGTTGTAGTTTTTCAACTACAAAGTTGCCAGTCATTTATTTTTTATTTTCCTCCTTTTTTTTTTTTTCCTTGTTCGATTTAACTCCAATGGTCAGATTGGTGGCCATTCTCCTTTGGAACATGCCGAAGGTGTTAACTCGTATTCGTTGGGTTTTAATCATTAGATCACACACACATTTGGACTCTCATTCATACTTCCAGACTCAGGCGAAGATGAGGAATTATCTTGGTTGGAGAAAAATCCCCACCCCCACCACCGGGAATCGAGCCCGGGACCCCTAGCACGGGAGGCAGGTGCTCTACTGACTGAGCTACGGGGCCAGCCATCTTTCTTTCTTGTGGCTATGCAGAGAGAACAAAACCTAAAGACCTTTACTCTGCAATTCATTCTTGAAAGATTTATCACTTAATTCTGCTGTGCTCTCCTTGCACCTACAAGAAAATATAAATAATATCAGTTTTCAAGTTTATTTTAGTTAACAAAGTAGGTAGAATAGATTTTTCTAAAAAGCAGTTTAATGAGGAATAAGTTGAAAAAGTCATATAAAGGTTTTGTATTCTAGTTTCATGCTCTACATATACAGGTTTATATTTATATCAGTAATTAAATGCAAGCTTAATTGCTATAATTATTGATGAAGCATTGTGTAATAAACATATAAACATACAGTACGATAATCCAATGAAACTTATCCTGTGTAGTAAGCATGAATTATATAAGTCAATTAAGAAATATCTGTATTGTTAATGCCAATGATTTGCCATTTTAAACAACACAGAAAAATATTTAATTTCTTAAAAATTGTGTCTTGCAAATGACCTGCACTTCTGTGATGATTAGCCAGGCTTCACTGTATATGGTCAAAAGTTTTTGCTGCATTTCAAATGGAACATCATTAATTTTTCTTAGTTATGTTTAAGGTGTACAAAAAGCAGAACATTATTTGATTACAAAATGATTAAATTCTCATTTTGGTAAATCTACAATTGATTTGAACTGTTTAGATGAACATTATTTATTTGCCAAGTTTGGTACACACCAGCATTCATATTTACTTAAAGCTGGTGTGTTTGATAACAGCCTTAGCATACTTAGCCAGCTTCTCAGGTAGTGCAAGTGCACAGTGACTGAATCTTCCGGCTAGTGATGAGAGCACTTGCTGTAAGCACCAGGTGGAATGCCACTGCAGTGATCCCTTCAAAACTGTTGTTCAAAAAGCTCACGGCCTATGAGCTAATGCCAGGATCAGGATGGACTTGCTTTGCCCCTGTAGATGTAAATGGCATGACTCTCCTTCCTCTTGCACTTCTTTTTAACTCCTTTGGAGATGTTCTTCTGAGACATTACTGGCCTTTCTGGCTGCCCTTTCATTGGTTTTTGGTGGCATGCTGTTCACTCTACTGATATGATATTACAACCCATGGTAGCTCAGTGATAGAGCAGTCGCATGTAGAGCGAACTTCAAATTCCTACTATGGCATTGAAATTTTCAGTTGTGATTCTTAACTTCTAAGTTTACCTACAGATGTATTTTTTAGACGTGGTGTATGACCTTGCTCGGATGTGTGCAAGTGACATCATGCGAATCAATGGTGGGGGTAAGATATCTGCTTTCACCAGCAGATTGCTGATAAAGCTGGTGGGTTAGATGACAGATGACTAACCTGACACCTCTTTTTATTCCAAATAAACAAGTGGACTCGACCATAAACTACTGCGCAACTTTATGACATACACCACGTCTTAAAAATACCTTTGTACACATGGGTAGTGTGAGTTAGAACAATCAACCTATCTCTGATTGCTCATTAAATGGAAAACTATATTTAGGTGGTATTTACTTTCCTACCACTTAGCCTTCCAAGAATCTCACATGAATATGTTCAAGAACATTTCTTCTCCCACTACAACCTATCATTTACATAAACATTTTTAATTTAGAATTTTCTTAAAAATGGCTCTAATTGTGATTTAAACATCACATATTTAAAATATGTGTATATAAATAAAACATATTTTAAACTGAGTGAAGTCCTCTTCATCCAGTGTAAATGTTACACAACTTTGTACAATGGACCATAAGAAATTGGCATACGAAAAATGGAAACTTTCCTACAACACTGTTAATTTGAACCAATTTCTTTTGTGTTACAACTTTTACAGAATTATCTGTTATTATTGGTTTGAATGTTATGATATTTACTTTTTAAAGTGCTGTCCCTAGTCATGAAAAGAGTATGGAATTTTGAGGCAAAAATATATAAATATCTGACCATTGCTATTTCATTTGTGCCTAAAGCAAAATTTGTGCAAATATTAATCTCAATTAATTTGAAATATATAGAAGAATAAGCTTTTGCAAGAATAATAATTAAATTCAATGATATTGACTAGAGCAAATAATATGAATGTGATATACAAGATCTTTTAAAATTTACTTAGCTTGACTCTGTAGCTGATGAGAATATAAAACTTCTCGTCAAATGACTTATGCCCAAGATAGCTGAAGCTAGGTGTGTCATTCTATATACTTGTCTGCAGGGTTCTGTGATCTGAGCCAGGATGACCAACTGATCCTTATTAAGGTTGGTTTCTTCGAGATCTGGCTGGGGCATGTGGCCAGGCTCACCACAGAGTCTTCTCTCACCTTTGCAGATGGAACGTACATCACCCGCCAGCAGATGGAATTAATGTATGATGTAAGTGGAAATAAAATCTCTCTACTTGTAATACATTCATACTTAATTGATATTCAGTTATTAATGGAAGTAATCAGTAGAGTAGGAATATTAGATTGACATGCTTAAAAGGTTTCACAATCAGAAACTCTAAATGACAGATTCAATGTTGATGCAACAAAAAATTCCTGCAACCTCTTAAAATACTAATTTTGAAACTGAGTTTGTACTGAGTTTGAACTAAGTTTGTTTGTACAATTTTTCGCACTTAGCATGTCATCTGATTCCAGTAATTTATAACTATTCCTGCTGCACAAAATTACTCATTATACAAATTTAATTTGAATTTTAATGCCACCCATAAGATGCATCATTGTCTATGTCCCTAAACAGCATGGCTAAGAGATATACCCTCTACAAGAGACATCTGTAAACTGATAACAGACATAAAAAGTCATGTAACTGTTACATGTCAATGATTAATGATAAAATGTCTAGTGTAATTAGCTGTGATAGATAAATGAAGAAAGTGTCCTTTAAAATGAATATTTGTAACTTTGCCAATGCATCATTAACATGATGCAACACTAGTTAAATGGGCTAAAATAATTGTGTTTCCTTCGTATGATCTAACTACTGTATATTAGTTATACTCAAGTATAAACTTTCAGGTCATGTAATTTTTTATCTTAGGGTGTAGAGTATAAGAATTACTTAACTTATAGCTGCTCTTTTTTTTCTTTTTTCCAGCCGGAATTTGTATCATCACTATTTCATTTTGCATCCACATTCAATGCCCTCACATTGGATGATACTGAGCTGGGCCTGTTCTCAGCTGTAGTGCTTCTAACAGCAGACCGTCCTGGGGTAACTGACCTCAAGACAATCGAACACCATCAGGACAGACTGATAGATGCATTAAAAGTCCAGGTTAGCTTTACGGTTTCTTGTAGCTCTCTTCACTTTTCTAGTTATTGGGATCTATACTGACATATACTGGTTCCCAATGTGTTTGCAGTAAAAGTTGTTAAAATTAAAAAATACTCACCACATGCTAATAAAAAAATGATAGTAACTTCCTGAAACTGAAGTTGGATAAAACTGTCCCTCCTTTAGTATAGAGTACTAAATTTGCAACTACATGATATTTAGAAACTATAAAATGCTCAGTGCTCTAAATGTACAAAATTACATGAGAATGCTTGATAGTACTGCTTCACATACTAAAATTTTGTCTGGTACCACAGACATATTACATGGGAAAACATTCCGCTTCTTAAGCCACACACAGATTTCTAGTCCATATTTTATACTGTGACAAAGATGAAAACCTTCTTTATTTGTCACTAAAATCATTAGCTCATTGTTAATATAAAATCAGCTCCTCTTCCATACAAATGCAACACTTCAAAACATATCTCCAATGTTCCTTTAAGTTTCTGTGGCACACAACCTTTGTTCTGCCCAAATGCCCACCTCTAAATGTGGAGCTACACACCAATTCTGAACATAACTCCGATATTCACATGTAAACTGCTTCGCTGCTGGTCCTACAGCTAAGCAACCCCATACTCAGCTCGAAGCACTACACTACTTTCATTACTATTCACTACCAACTTTTACTGTCAGCTTTGCATTGGCTTTTATATATCTACCGGGTATGATAAATCTTTCTGGAATTGGAATCCTCTGGAACTGCAGTCACAAAAGATTTTTCGTGTAATATCAATACGACTCACTTCATGGTGTTCTCTATCCTTGATGCATGTTTATTTCTCAAGGCAGCTTGCTTCATCCATGACATAAGCCAGTAGCTGATCTTCAGCACATGTTACTTCCTCATGGCAGACTTATGCAATCACCAATGTGACAGTATCCTATAACTGTCACAAAAAATGGGTAACTTACTGTATCCTGCAGCCATAGAATACAACTTAGATAGACATTCACTTAGAGAGTTAAGTTTACAATCCGCACCATTCATTACTGAATGTTCACACACCCTTACTGCTGGTTACTAGAGATCGCTAATGGTGCAATAAAATTTTAAAGATGCGTGGTATGCAAGCTGTTGCTGCTTGGGGAAGGAAAGCATAATCATAATAAAGCATAAACTCACAAAAAGGCTCTGGCTTTTCACAAATTTTATATGAATTAGCATGGTATATTCAGAGTTTTAACTCAAGTTAAATGTAATGCAATAAAACTTAATGCTTTTTCATATCCATGGTGAAAACCTGTCTTTCAATCTGCCCACAGAGTTGTAAGAATACCTCCTGAACTGCAAAGTTGAGAAACCTCTTCACTCTCATACATCTTATGGGCAAACCACAAAATTTGGCAAGATATAAAATATTCAAAAAAATTGTTAAAATGTTTTATAGTATATCACTAGAGAAAAATAAGTTTTCACATATGCAAGTTGTTTTACTTTGGTAGCCACCAGGTGACTTATCGTGGAATTATCCATACATCTTCAGTGGGTGCTGGTTAACTGAAGTCTTAGATTAATTTTCTTGTAATCAGATTATGGTAGGAGAACATACAGTACAAGGAATATTTTGGGTATCACTGTATGGTGGGATTTGAATTTGAGTTGATTGTTTTATATGGTACTGAGAAATAGTTGCAAATATTGTAGGTAAATTTGGTGGTTCTACAAGATATACAGAATTATATTATATTTTGTGATCATATTTTTGTAACTGTTTTGCTAATATGTTCTCTGAAAATGTTAACTGTCTGCTTGATAGATAGTTTCTATATGTTTTGAATAATCATCCTATCTGGCATGGGTCAAGCAGTTGCTTCACAATACATCAGATTAATTTACTGCAATACAAGAAATACCATTCTTAATGCCATTTTACTGAGTGGGATGGCTCAGGCAGTTTCGTCTGTGGCCCGCATTCGGGCGACGTGGGTTAAATTTCCGTGGCTGATCTACCTGACACATGGCTTTTTTGGGGGGTTTTCCCAGGTCGCCAGGCGAAATGCTGGGCAGGTCAATTACATCCCCCAAATTTCCTGTCCCTCCATTTCATTTCTATTATCATTTCACATCATCTCTCATCTGGTGGTCTCTTTCAGGGTAGAAAGTGTTGGCAGGTATCTCTGCGGTACATGGCGGGATGATATGCTCTGAGGTAAACTACTTGCTTCTTCGGTAGGTTGCTTGCCGGTCTCCCCACCTGCTGCTGGGACCATTTTGGAACCGCCTGACAGGGACATTTGGGGCTTGGGACTACCTGCCAAGGACCTTTAGGGCTCGACTGCTGGGCTTGTTGCCATCCCGCAGTAGAGGAGCGTGTCCGTTGTCCTGGCCTGCCGGGTGATGACTCTCTCTAAGTAAACCGTAGAAACCCCACACTCTGCATTGTCTTGGCTCCTTGGGATGGCTGCCCTCTGTCTCCTCTCACCTCATCCTTCCTCCTGGGGATGCCCCACTTGGGGGCATAGGCACAATGGACCAAGATTGGTTTACGTGCTCAATTCCCTCCATAGTACAATCAAAATCCTAATCTTATTTTCTATGTGACCAACTGCATCAAAATTAATTTGGATTTGGATTTTAAAAATATATAAGTATATACTGAAAATTAATTTTCTTACATTTCTGAATTATCTACTTCAGTGACTCCTCTACTGCCTTAATACCTATCACTTATACTTGTATTTTTACTGTTAAAGATGTTAGTAAATACATATTTATTTCCAAAACTTACAGGTGAGTCGCAATCATGCAAGTGAGCCACAGTTACTAGCAAACCTGCTGGTAAAGCTGCCGGAACTGAGGAACCTAGGTGCCAAACATTCTGCACATCTTGACTGGTTCCGTCTGAACTGGGCCAAGCTTAGGCTACCTCCTCTCTTTGCAGAGATTTTTGACATTCCCAAGTGTGAGGAGGACCTGCAGTGAGAAGTAAGTAAACATAATAAAGCAGAACAAATGTCACTTCAGATTCCCGGACAATAGCACCAAGGATTAGTTGGACTTACACTGACAATGGAGACAAACCTTAGTCCTTGAAACATGTTTAGATAGCTTTTTAGTTAGCGATGTTTAGTGCTTCTAATCCAACTCATCATTATAAATTATCAATCCATCACTGTTTCCATTATTTCTACAAGGTTCTAACACCAAGCAATAGTTTATATATTGGTTTTGAAAATAGCAAAGCAATATACAGTATCAGATATACATGTGACAGATATATAAATCCTTTTGGCAAAGACATACCTGCAAGACCTCATAACTATGAGTCAGATTTACAACAAAAAGATAATAATACCGAAATTTTCATATGAAGTAGCAAATTAATGTATTAAAGAATGCCTTCATTTAAATATATTTAAATTATAACATAAAAGCAGCTATACATGTGATTATGATATAGATGGGATGCAAAACATTGATTTATAGCATTTATGGCAAACAATTCTGATTATTCAAAAGCCTTAACATTGGAATTAATTCTGGTATCACAAAGAGTATAATTAATTTCTAAGTATTACTATAAAACTCAGATTTTTTTAACAGACTATATGTTTAAAATGGTATAAATATTTAGTATTTAAGGTTATGTTTACAATGAAATGTTTATTGCAAGGGTCGTTCAAGTCAATCCAGGACATTTATTTTTACAGGTTTAAATGGACGCCTAGGTTGGAGGTTTTGTATGTAGTAGACAGTGACACCTGTGTCCTTTTACTGGTAGATGGTGCTCATTTCCCATGCTTCTGGATAGACCGTTATTCAAGATGGCAGACAAAAGTGTGAACGTCCACATGGAACACATGGTGTGAAGTTCTTAGTGAATGAGGGCATAAAACCTGCTGAAATTTACAGAAATACCAAGAAAGACTTCAGGCTCAGTATGGTGATGAGATGGTATGAGATGTGTGGTGATGAGACACTCAGTTGCAGTAAGGTATTTGAATGGTCTAAGTGCCTTCTGTATCTGTCAAAAGCAGACAGCTGCTTTGGGATCCAGCATGCACTCACTTTTTGGAACAACAAATTATCATGAATTATTGTATTCTCTGTTCCTAATGACAGATTACAAACCCTTGCAATTTCACGACAGGTTATGCGATGATTGTCCAGGATCAGCAGCTCCATGTGCTGAATGTTCTCATGTATGACTACTATGGGCTGTGATCCACTGCGACCAGGATTGTCAGTGATCGAGATACGGCCATCTTTAAAGCACTTACATCATTCAAATGTCTTACTGTGACTGAGTGTCTCATCACCGTACTGAATCTGAAGTCTTCTGTAAATTTCAGCAGGTTTTATGCCCATGTTCACTAAAAACTTCATCACAACACGCTGTTCCAAGTGGACGTTTACCCTGTTTTGAATAACTGTCTATCTAGAAGCACGGGAAATGAGCACCATCTACCAGGAAAAGGACACACGTGCCTCTGTCTACTGCATACAAAACCTCCAGCCTAGACATCCATTTAAATTTGAAAAAAAGAAATGTCCCAGATTGCCCTGAACGATCCTTGTAAAATCACTACAAATGATGTACAAAATATGCTTCATTTGGGGCCTATTCATTAAATCTCAAATTGACATGAGTGAAGTGCATAACTTAAATTATGCACATTCTTTTCTTTTTCCTCTTTTTCCTCTTTTTTTTTCTTTCCTTCCTTATTTTTCCTTTTTTCTTTCTTTTTAAGGTTTAACATTCTTTAACCGGCTATATCATATCTCAGAACGAATGAATTGGTGAAATAATGCTTAAATGAGCCCAGGGTCCATAGAGCTTTTATTTACCCAACATTCGTATTTCAGGCTAAGGTAACACCCTGGAAAAAGTCCTTACACAGGTAACTTAGCGACCAAGATTTGCTTTTGAGACTCCTTGAATGTGAAGTAGACACACCACAGTTGTGTTGTGCATGTGTGTATGTGTTTCCAAATTCTCTTAATTTTACTACCACTTAACCTACTGCATTCCCTTAATCTCTTAAAAGACTACAATGGAAATATCCAGTAAAATCATTATAGCAGATTTTACCTCAAGTACTACATATAAGTAAAATATGCTTTTGTAACAGCAGTTTTTTACATGTGCTTTTAAATTTAATTTTTAATTTTTTCATTTTTTCTTATATATTATATTTTTTGGTTTTTATAATCTAATCCTGTAGGTATAGACTGCGTGTAAAAGCACCTCTCACTTGATAAATGCATTACTTATTACCCTCTTTACATAAAACTGGAAAAATATAATTATTTTAATGTTAATATGAGTACAAATAAGATTTTCTTCTTTCTGTTCCACAGGAGCTGTGAATACAAGACTCCTTCCTTCCAAAACAAATTCCCTAATCCTTTCTGCTGCTGTAGCACCAGTTCTTGCCAAACCTCCCCCACCACCATCATCATTCCTTCATATTCTGTTTCATACCTCAGTGGAAGAATTCAGTCTTGCCATGCCGTTATAGGATGTGTGATGTTTACTGGGGGAGAGCTGACACACAGTTCTTCCAGTGCATGCAGAATGGGAGATGCAGTAAGTGGGTTTTGTATCATCTGAAGACAGCTCTCCACAAAACTTCTGTTTTCAAGATGTGTTTATTTTCAAGGAAAAGTGTCTTGATATAAACTAAAAGAGGCACAAAACTTAATAAATCCTGAAACATTATTACTTTTCTTCAGCTTTAGAGTTCTTTTTATCTCAAATGGAACAACACATTTATTATAATTTATACACCAAGTTTTTCAACCAGACGAAACAAAACACATGCAAACAGTACAAGCATCAGAAGACAAATGGAAACACCACTAGGAACATCAGAAACACACAACAAAATGGAAGCAATCAGTGTGGTGGGGGAATGTGCACAAATGTTGTCAACACAGCAGCAACAACAATAAAATTATAGTGCTCTCTCTGTCCCTCTCTTTTTCTTGCTCAATGGTTGTTATTTAATAATGTGTTAAAATGGTGTGATGGTTGCAATAGAGCTAAAAGCTCCTCATCAAATAAAAACAAATATTCCATTGAACTCACACTACTTACACTCATACACGAACACACAATCTATTTTTATCATTATGTATACATTCAATAGGCCTATGTCTATGATCCTGGAGACGAACATATATACCTCCCACAACGTGAGCTGATGAATAGTTCTTTATTGTTAATTTATTATTTGTCCTGCTCTTTGCAGACACGTATTGCTCACGTACTTTGTGCATGGAAACATATCATAATATATATAAAATACTTAAGGTAGAAAGATATTGTGCATTTCAAGTATCTGACATCTTGACAGATCTTAAATAAAATTCCTCTTTAAGATTATATTATAATAATGTATATTCGATGTTGTGTAGTTGTAAATATTTATTAAAATAGAGATGTTATAAACTAATTATTATATTTATAAGCATGGAGGTCCGGGGTTGAAGTTATTGGGGGGCGGGGGTGGGAAGTTAAAAGAAAATAATAAACAAAAATATATATAAAAATATCTTTTTGTTATGGTAAGTTTGTTGTTAGATCAATCAATCATATCAAGACGCTATTTGAAGGAGTATGAAGTAGAGAGGTGTGCAAGATAGCTGAGCGCTGTTGTTACTTAAAATTACCTTGCTACCGCTTGCTTCGTTCTATTAAGCAACATCATGATGATGTTACTTTGATAATTCTCATCACATAATGTGTTCAACCTGCAGGCAGCTGACATCAGCCATTCTGCATTTTCGTAACCAAGTATTTGTTATAATAAATTGCAATTTATGATAACAGTACTTTGTGCGGAATGTATGCTGAGGGTGTAATAGGAGAATAAGTAGGTACTTAAATAATTGATCTGCATGAAATAAGGTAAAGGCAAATGTAATGCCTGAAATGAAGCTAATGGTATAGGAGCTCCTTCAACCCTTAGTCTTGGTATATCCTCTAAGTACAAAAAGCATTCTGTCATATTTGATTATGATAAATATACTTTATTATGAAAATACTAATTTTCAAAAAAGTACACTCCATAAATTGTTCATGTTAAGTGTGTGTGATGGTGAGAATGACTCAAGCACATGGTTCATTTAATTAAGTCAACAAGCAACAGGGATTTACCAACAACAAAACTAGTAACATCCAAGTTTACCAAGCTTGTGGCTGCACAAAGAAATAATTAACTATTTCTATGCTGGAAAAGGAGGTTGCAATAATTTTATCTTCCTTTCCTTCACAAACTGATGCAATATACTGATGTTTTTCTTTAAATTAATAGTCTTATATTCATAAATTTCACATTCTAACCTATAATTGGGACCCAGACACTAATATTATGAACATTCCACATCCAAACTCAAAATCGAAATTTCACTTTTAAGACTTCGTATTATTAAAAATCATTCATGTACAAGTCCCTCTAAAAAATAAATAATAGTTTAACTTTGGTTCCAAGTGAACATCTGAATTTCAAATACAAGTTTGCTAAGTGTTTTATTGATGCATTTGTATACATCTACTTTTCAACGAACATATTTTGATGTTTTTCAGTGTAATAATATCATCACAGATTTTCCATTATGTATTTAAGTAAGCTAATCATTCATTGATTATAATTTTCATCATAAATGTGAAATATGAAATTGTGAATACTAGTTTGATGACTACATTTTATGGTGTTATTGTGTGTTATGCACTTTTGGAATGTACTGTGGTGCTTTATGGGATGTTTGAAAAACACTGCCATTGGTAGTGTAGATAAACCTGTATAGAACATAATGTTGATTCATTTTTAACATTATTGTGACTTTTTTCAATATTTAAGTATCTTTCATTTTCTATGGGCTATATGTTACGAGATTAAAAATTCATTATTACTGTAATAATAATAATATAAAGAATTACAAAGCAAGTGATAAAATCCTGTGTTATTAGCTTATTAGATTAATTATATATAGAAAAAAGGCTAAACTTAGAATTTGCAGCTGATAATGTGTTGGTCAATCTCATGTCAAAATTGGAACGATTAAAAGATTTAAAGAGGGAAGGGATATGTGAAATTCTGCCCAAAGTAATATTTAGTAGTTCAATATACATTTCATAATGATTGCAATTCTTTAAAACTTTTCTGAAATACATTACATAATAATAGCAAATGTTTTAAATGTTGAAAAAGATCCATTTTTTTAACTGCACCAATCTTCAGATCTATTAAAAAGCTGTACGGGTGTAATACTGATTTTAAAGATATTTCCTTTTAAAAAACAAAGATTGTGGAACAACATTAATGTAAATGCTTACTTTATGGTTAGTGATCAAATACATAGAGGCTTGGTAGAGTGATGTTTTTGGTAGTAGGTAAACTTCCACTCAAACTGTAAATATTATAGGATACTGCTAAAAGATATTAATTTATGGCAGCAAATCCCATTTGCATATGCAAGTATGGGATGTAATGAAAATGCCTATTTAATTAGGTTACTTATAATGGTAGCCAAACCACCAAACTTTCACTGCCTCAGCTTATCTCTACAGAAATATGTATGTGTTATTGAGAATAAAACTTAAAAAGACAAAATGCTCTATCTTATTTTAATGGTTCAGGTACTTATGGATGGGAATTGATAGTTCTCTAATACAAAATGTTTCTATACATTGTTATACTTATGAAATGTTAATTTTTTGTGTGTGTTTTATTTGAATATAAGAATTTTATCTGGAACTTGATTACTCGATTAAATGTTAATGTACTATAATCATTGTTGATAATTCTTATTTCCTTTAAGTTATATCCTATGAGATGAAGAAACGATCATGTGTTTTTGAGTGTTACAAAAAAAAGGTCTACATGATGTATGTGGTAAAATAATTGTTAATGTATGTTTTTTCTACTGAAAGCTTTGCAGTTTTTGTGAATGTTATGCTACAAAGACAAATCGATAAGCAAAAGTTCATTATATAAATCATATGTAAGAAATTTATTATTATTATTACTACTGTTATTACTACTATTACTATAATTATTATTATTATAATTATTCTACATTATTGATAATTGTCAATATCAAAGAAACTCTTATGTTTTTTGTTATATAAGAGCTTTTCTCTAAGTTTTAAAATAAGCGTTAACGATCTACATCGGTGTAATCATGACACTTTTGCACTACCCCTAAAACCTGTTATTGGTGTTGTACTTTTTAATATAAAATGCATAGCCGAATTAAATGGGGTTGGAATGAGTTTACATGTTTTTTTTTTTCTCTTATCCGCTAAAACCAAAACTCCTTGAAAGAAATATATTTTCTGAAATCTGCTCTCCTTCAATTTCCCTTTCCTTTGAGACTTCTTGAAGCCTATTGCTGTGCAGAATTGAATTATTTGCCAAAAAATGTAATACTATATGTAGTCTGAAACCACAAGGTAATTAATAAAGGCCAGAGAGATGCGTGCTCACATGCAATGCAAGTTAGCTGGACACGGGAATGACAGATGTACAACACGGCCAAAAAATGTGCACATGTCAAAAATAATGTAATGTAGTACTCCGAGAACTAGTGAAGTATTGCCTTGCAAGTGTATGCAGACACAAGGTCAAGGTGTAGTATAACGCAATTGTTCTGTTTCCTCTGGCAGTGTGGCAGTTGTCATGGTCAGGCAATACCTACCTGCCTTTGTTTACATGTATGACCGATAACAGTACAGTCCATGTGCAGTATACCTATGGAAAAATGCACATGCCTCTGGCCTTTAGTAATTAAGTACAGAGAAGTTGTTCTATGATGCGGCCAAAATTGTGGCTTACTAGCAGTGAATGATTTACTCAAGGTTACACTTTAACAGCTCCGAATGTCAATTGTGAGCTACTAGCTTCTGCTTGTGCTAAGTCTAGAGTTTTGTTTATTATGCATCTCAAAAATCCAGTCTTATTCAAAAATATGTGTTGTGTATGAATTAATGTAGAATATTCTAATTATTATTATTGCTGTTCTTGTCTTGTTATTAGTCCATGGAAATTCCAACAAAAAATTCTGCTTGAACAAAGAATTTTTATGTACAATAAATGTGTAAAACTCCAATCATGTATACAGACAGATACATCTGTAGGCAGTTTCAGAACACGTTTGCTGGTATTGAAGTTCCAGGTACAGATACCTCAGATGTTTAATTAATAAATTTAGGATAAAAAGATTGCCAAACAACAGAGCATGTTTGATTTTAGTTGACAGACAACTTTAGAAAGAGAAAGCAGTGCTTTCCCTCTGCCTCTGTGATGTGGAGTCAGCATGTCCGTCTTGCATTCAAGAAGTCCGAAGTTTGAATTTTGGTTGTGGTGAATCATCTGAATAAGACTTTTTTTCCAGGGTTTTCTCTTATTCTCAAAGATGAAAGTTGGGCTACTCTAAACTATGGACTGTGGGCTCATTTGAGTATCATTTCACCCATTTCATTCATTCATTGTCCAATACAACTTATGTTACAGGACATGAAACCTTAAAAATAAATAAAAATATATAAAGCCCCTCTTGCTTACTTACAGTGTTGTGTGAATTTCTCAGCATGAAGTAGAAAGGATTTTTATTATTTATTTATTCATTCATTCATTATTTATTTGTTTATTTATCTGTCTATTTATTTATATATTTATTTACATAGAATGTGCCAACAAGCATATTGCTCAATATAAAAATTGCCCTTTACAACTGAAGCTGTAAGCAAATTACATAGAATAAATATGTAAAATGGAGTAGGTGGACAAGTATAAAAAAATTAATATAGAAATAAATATAGGGAAAAAATATATATGGGGTTTACTCCAGGAATCTGGTCACTTGACGAAGCAGTGGCAGCACTCTCATCCTCCTGTACATAATTTATTTTCTTCCTCTTCCTCACTTTCTGAAGCTAAGTTAACTATAAACTTTTCCTGAACTTCATTAACCAGGTCATCTTTCTTCCAATAATACATTTTCACTTTCTTTACATAGTCCTATGTAAGATTTAACCAACTTCAATAATAACTTTTAACATAAGATTGATTAGCCTCTACAATCAACTGATTTGTAAGAAATATTGTGTTTTGAATCATACTCTTTTATTTGCACCCCAATGACTTAAAGACACAATGTTACAGTGGCAGCTACACTGTTTCATATCCTTTGCCATTAGCTATTGATCTACTCCATACATATTAATGTTATCCTCATCCAGGACACAGATGCATCACATATAAAAGAATATCATAACATTAAAAAAAAAAAAAAAAATTCTTGTCGTCTCAATCATAATTTGATTATTCTAAAAGTAATAAAAAGCTTAAAAGGTTTAAATTACCCATCACATGTAAGAAACATCTTATCCCACTCTCAGCATGCCACCATTATTAACTAGCTTATACTGAATGTGAGGTATCAGAATGGAAAACAACTGACAGCAAGCAAAGGTTTACCAATCGGGATGGCTCAGGCAGTTTCATCTGTAACCAGCAGTCAGGAGGGCCAGGTTCAATTCCCATGAATGGCGTACCTGACCCATGGCCTTTTTTTGGGGATTTTCCCAGGTCGCCAAGTGAATACTGGGTAGATTAATTACATCTCCCAAATTTCCTGTTCCAGCATTTCATCTCCATTATCATTTCACATTATCTCTCATCTGGTGGTCTCTTTCAGGTGGAAGTCTCAGCGCTGCATGGCAGGATGGGAAGCTCCTGGTAAACACTTCCTCCTCCTTTTTTATAAATCCTTTCATGGAAGTGTTGAAAACAGTGTTGTTGTATAAATTAAATTAATTGGGAGTCGATTAATAACACAAAACAACACTCACTTTTAAATTTTCCCGGAACCGGTTTCTGAGGCTGAAGATAGAGGGAAGGCCTCAGAAACTGGTTCCGGGAAGATTTAAAAGTGAGTGTTGTTTTGTGTTATTAATCGACTCCCAATTAATTTAACTTCCTCCTCCATTAGAATGGTCTCTGGGCCAGCCTAGTGGGCCATTTCAGGACCATGGAAGGTGGGATATCGGTTGTACTGGCCTGTCAGGGAGTTTCCAACTGGGCAATTGTAGGACGCTGCCTTCTGCACTGCCGTGACTTATTGGGACAGCCACCCTCTGTATCTTCTTACCTCATCCTTCCTCCCAGAGGTACCCCATTTGGGGTATAGGTACGATAGTTGTTGTTGTTGTTGACTAATGGCACTGGGGATTAGTTGATTTGCATCATTTTCCCCCTAGCTTCCCAATATAAAGCCTGTAGGTTCCCACTTTTGAGACCATTACATTTGTCCAAATGCTGTTTGTTCATGATGACATTCTCTTTACAGATAGTACATTTGGGTGTAGGTATGCAGTGTATTTTATAAAGGTGTTCTTATAATCCTTGTCTTTTAGTTTATCTTCTTCATCAAGTTTCTGCTGTCTTTTAAAATGTAGCTTAATGTTATTTAATTGTTTATTAATTTCACTTTGTCTTATGGGTTTTATATTTTGAATTACACCTCTTTTCGCTAGTTGGTCAGCATGTTCATTACCTAAAAGTCCAACATGGGCTGGAATCCATTGCAGGGTGACATGGTTTCTTGATTCGACAGCTTTAATTAAACTTCTTATTTCTTTGATGTTTCTTGTTGTTTTGTTTTCATAATTTACAATCCCATCTATGGCTGATTTTGAATCTGTTAAGATAACTATGTTTTGCTTTATGTGCGGTCTGTACAGGACATTCTGCAGTGCTGCTTTTATGGCTGTTAGTTCTCCATCATAATGGTTTGAAGTTTCGTCTAGTGTTAGATACTGTGCCGGAGGACCAGGGGAACAACATAGTCCGCCTCCACGTGGTGTTCCCTGGATAACGCTAAATGGACTACAACGCAGGCATGCTTTCCAATACAAAAGAAGAGCACTTTTCAGTGCTGTTTTGGAATGCCGGAGGAATGACCCAAAGTAAAAGGACCATGTTAAATAGGTACGATAGTTGAAGTCTGATATATGTGCTGAATTCCCTCCATAGCATAATCCAATCCAATCTTAGCAAAGATTTTGACAGAAAAAATCCCTTTATGAGGGGTTTTCCATTGTAATGGAAGGGATGTGACCCAGGTCATTGCTCTACTCATGCTTTTCTCTCAAATAACCAAATTATTTATCAGCAACCCTCCATTCCCTGGTTCTTACTGCACATGACTACTTTGTGTGGGAAACTTTTAAGTTTGTAGGAATAATCTACACAGCACAGACAAACTTCAAGAGAATAGAAAATTATAGAAGAGAATAGAAAAAGAGAATATTAGAAGAGAAATAAGAAAATTACTCAGGAGGAACTTATGAATGTGAATGGACACCACCTATGACAAGGTTAGTACCTACTAATTATAGTACATATTGCTATTACTCATGAGAAAGTAATGTTAAAGTCTCAGAATGGAAAATCCCCTTTCATTTACAAGATTCATACCACGCCATAAAACAACTGCTTTGTATTTAGAGTATGTTATAAATCAGCTGAACTTCACTGAACTTCACAATGAGTAAATCAGCTGAACCTCACTGCGTTGAAGTTGTTGAAATAACAAATGTCTTAGATGGATGTGCAACATAGCAATTACTTCAAGCTCAGCATGATTACATGGGGTTCTACTATTAATTGCATTGTCAGTAGCGTTGAAATCAGAAGCAGTTTCTAGTTTCACTGTTAAAAAAGAATGTCAGTCTTTGTGTGATTGTCTGTGTAATTGCTACTCTAATGTAAGTAATAACTGAAGTAGAATTAAAGATATTATAGTAGAATATTTACCTTATCTACTATGTATTTACAGTAAAAAGAGAAAGTACTGTATTTCACTCAAGAATTCAATGCCAAGTTTTCACTAAAATACATGTTTTGAGGTTCCATTAGCCCTGCTATCCAAAGCAAAATATGTTCAAAAACATGTCCATATGTGTGCCTGTCTGGTTGTGTATCTGATTGCAAACAGCATAACTGGTTAAATAAGAAATTTATTAGGCAAATGAGTCAACCTTGTAAGAAATTTGATATTTAGTTCAAGACTTAACTCTAATAATTTTGATTAAAATATAATTTCTTTCACTATTCTCATGACAAATATATGAAACACATAACTTAAAATTTTGTGTTTGAGTTACATATTCACAGAACATACACATACATACATGCAAATTGTCTTCTAAAGATGTTCTTTTGGGGGAGCGGGTGGGATTCAGGTAGCTTCAAAATGTATATTTCTGGTGAAATTTCACTATAGGGTTTTTAACCAGAATGCAGTACTTCTACTTACTTTTGGTACTGAGTGAGATGACTTTGTACTAACAGATGAAAATCACATTTGGAAGGTTACGCATTTGATTGTCATTATCATTGAGCACCATTCTTATCTTGGACTTTTTATTATTTTCTCTGGTTACCATTATTTCTTTTCCACCACTTTCCTATCATTCTGTTTCTTTTCCATGTTTCAGGTAGGTTTCTAGGTTTTGTGTTGACAGTTCCAGTCAAATGGCTCAGTAAACTTGCTCAAAGAAAACAGAGTTCCTTGTGAACACTAGAGGGCTGGTTAGTTGGCAAATTGTTCATTGTCCTCTTTAGGCAGCTGCAGTAGTGGTAGGTATAGGTCTTTGAGCCAGAAACTGTTAGAGATAGTCGCAAAGCTGTGTAACCTGTCTACCGGTGGCTTGTAGCTGTTGTGGTTCATTTACTTTATTCCTCACTCCTGGAGATGTAGCAGCTGCAATAGCTTTCTCTTATGCTGCATAACCTCAAAAGGAAAAGGAACAGAATTTTTTTCAATTAGTTTAATTACTGCTATTTTTCTCCACATGAAGTTAAGTTTCACTGATTATAAAGGAAACTCATAATATACCATTTCTAGATCGTAAGATAAATAATGGAGAAGAACAAAATCAGATTTGAAATTTTCAGAAAGATCACCCTTATACCTAATTATATTAAAGACAATGGATTTGACCCCATGCAACATACATGTCGAAAGGTAATCCATAAATTGGTGAGCATAGCTCTGAAAACAGAAGAATACAACAAAAATCTAAACTTAACATATCAGTGTACTAAAAGACTGATTTAATCAAAATTTACAGTTTTTCATGGTAGAAACTAAAGCTGAGAACATAAAGCTCTTGTTACTCACCTGGTAACTCAACACAAGCCTCCTGCAAAACAGCAGTAGCACTGTAAAAGAATTTTCTTAATTTGATGATGTGATTCTTCTTCTCCACCTAGATTATGATGTTTTAATTTATGGCATGTTTTTATGTAGTTCCACGATGCTGCAACAGCCAATGCATGAAGATGACATTTCTCAGGTGCAGTCTCAGACAGATATCTTCAGGAACTAATTTATCAATTAAAATGAAAGAATTATACAATTTCTTTGTTTTAAACATTCCAATTTTTAATTATGGATGAAAATTAACAAAATTCATAGTAACATAGATTGATAAATAACTTAAGAAGCATCCTTTTTCTCTATGATATTAAACCAAACACTTTGTTTTAACTCTTTGCATTAAAACTTGCAATCAAATTCTCTCACGACTGTCTTCTTAGCGTTCCCACTTGGAGTGATTTACCTCCATCTTCTGTGATGTTACCATTTAGAATGATCCTTTTGTTTTGCATAACCAAGATTGTTGATTTTGCTGTCACTATAGTAACTAAATATTTCCTATTCATCATGTCATACATCATGGCCAATACAATCATTCTATTTATTTAATTAATTTTAAAATTTCTATTTCAAAACTTAATTTAGACAATTTAACATTCAAACTAGTCTAAATAATTTTAAACTCCTAATAACATTGTTGAAACAAATTAACATTATTGATTCTTTTTCATTCATAACACACTCTTATCATACGTCTTTCTTTCACTCATTAATTAATCACTTCACAAACACATCCAACAATAATTCATAATGATTTCTGTTTAAACATTTTTAAAATAAATTTAGAAGAACAAATATAAAAATAATAATAATATTTTTGGGGCTGAAATTAAAAATAACTGTTTTAGCATCCTTCATGATTGTCTTGCAAATCCTCTTTGTAGAATGGGGATCTTGTCTTCTCCCATCTGCAGGGTACGCAACTTGGGAGTAGATATGAATAAAGACCACCAAAACATCTGCAGTGCATTATCTGAAGAACCTAGAGAAGTGCAAAAGTTTTGGAAGGTACAAATGCTAAGGCTGTGATGCCAAATGACATGTTAATCAGCAACTACACAATAAGAATCTCACATAACTTAAATGGTTATGAATAAAAGCATTGTTAAAAGTGAGGCTAATTCCATATTAAAAGATGTACTGAGTCATTCTTTACTAAAAGTTAAAACTTCACTCATGTCACTATTAAAAAATTAGAAACTTTCTTGGGACTGTCCCAGCCCCATCCTCAGCTGTTTGGCGACTGTATGTCTTCACAAACGGTTGTTGTAATGACAACCAATTGTTAAGATAGTTCTAAGTTTTAATGAAGTATGACTCAGTAAAGTCTTTTAATAAGAACTGATATGTTGCATTCAAAACCATTTTGTACTCACTCTTCTACAATTATTCTTAGAAAAGTCTATTTTCCAATCTACTTCTCTTTATTAGAGGCAAACTTTCATCACACATTTCATTGTGGGTATAAGAGGCATACCGTATCCTAAAGTGATAGATTTTTAAAAAGTAGCTTGTTATGTAATGACTTTGCCTGACCAAAAGAAAAAATGAATAGTGAGTTATCACTTAAAAAAAGTCTTAAGTACTTCAAAATTCAAACCAAGAATACCATTTCTTAGAAAAGGTTGGTACCACCATTTTATTATAAAGTTTTATAGCTTATGAGATCTATATTTGACATGTAGAACAGTTATGTATATCTCTTACAGTTTAACAATTACAATATGTAACAAAAAGTTGTTCATGTTCCTTTTTTAGTATTTGTCGGATAAAATAAGTGAGTTGAACACTTCATTTCATTTCATTTTATTTCATCCTTGTGTTAAAAGTACATAGGATACGTCACATACATAATTTAATTACAAAATTTAATTACAAGGTTTAATTACAAGGATACATCACATACATAATTTAATTACAAGGTTTAATTACAAAGTTTATTTACAAATCTGTTTCTCTCAAATTTCACATACCTGTAAAACACATCTACACTCATTTACACATTTTGTTTACATTTAGTGTTGTACTTAAATTCTTCAGTATTGTAGAAAGCATTTTCTAGTAAATAGTTCTTAATGGTTTTTATTTGTATCTCTCTTTGTTTCAATTCTTTTATTTCCTTGGGTAAAGCATTATAATGTTCTTTTCCTATACTTTTTATTGAACGATTATTTAATGTTCCCCTGAATGCAGTTCTATAATAATCATGTTTATTTCTAACATTATAACTATGCATGTGATTGTTTTTAGTAATTTTTCCATTTAGTAGAACATGCTTGATGCTTTCATAAATGTAGATACACGGAATATAGCATTAATGTTTTTCAAATTTTTATGTTTTAAAAATAAATATTTATAATGATATTTTAATAATTTACTAATAGTTTTGAATTTACTGCTTTTAACTGATCATCATAGTAGTTCAAAGCAATCATTTTTCATTTGTAAAATCAGTATACAAGACATCTAAAACAGTCCCATTCATGCATACGCATAACTAGGCTACAGATTTTGCAAATAGTTTGCTTCAGGCTGTCTACACACAAATCATTAGATCCATTGCACCAAATGTGAACAGACGTGGATATGAATCACAGGTAAGGAAGGGAGCACAATCAGCTGACTGCTGCAAGCGTACAGTTGGGTGAGTAAACAACTACAGCCTGGCAATGCTGTCAGGTAAGAAACATATGCTGCCTCATGTTTACATATTTTCTATTACCTTATGCAATATATAGGTTGCAAACAATGTATACTACATGGGAGTATTGTGTTCAATGTTCAATGTTTATATTATCTTTACAATACTTAGAATACGATTTTGGGATAATATAAACATGCACATTGCTTTATTATAGGATGCATTTATACATTTTAAAATGCATGCTATGTATTTTCAAGAGTATCTTAGCTTGTATCTTTAGCGATATAATTCCCCATAAGATATACATTTTTATTGTTAATTGCTCCTGTGCATGCATCTATCACAGTGGATCACCATGTGCATCTTGAATTTACTGAAGGTGCAGTTTTACAATTTGCAGTAAGGCATTACTTATATCGTAAAAAACTGAATTATATGTCGCTGGATGTAATAGATGCAAAGTGATAATATTTGACATCAATTCCACCGCTGAGAAGAGCAGGACAAGATGCAATGTATATGTGCACAGACAGGCCAGGGAATGTGGATTGGAACCTCTGATGCTATTGTCTATACTTCAGTTGCAGCTCAACCTATTTTCGTTTGCTCTGGCGTTAGTGCTTATGAAATCCTCAGTCTACCTATAACAGTCTTCCTCCTGTTTATAAGATATTGTTGCATTTTTTGGTTATAAAAACAATTGATTGTTGTCTTTAAATTAAACATGTCAGTATCCAGACATTGTAAATTGCCTATGGACACATTTTGTTACATTTGTGGACATTATATCAGATCTAAACAAGTGAAACATAACATTTTACTTAGGACAAAATCTGGTGATACTTATATAGCTTATTTCGGCATAGCAACTGGAGATCCAAATGTTACATGGAACCCTCATGTGTCTTGCGGTAGCTGTAGGTCTAACTTAGAGGGTTGGTTATGTGGAACAAGAAAATCGATACTGTTTGCAGTTCCTCGAATATGGAGAGAGCCAACCAACCATCACAACTGTTACTTCAGTATGGTTGACCTTACACATTATAAAAGTACCAAGAATAGAAAACATATTTCACGTCTTAGCATACCATCATCTATTGCTCCCGTACCAGATTCTGAAGAGTATGAAGAGCTGCTAATTTCATTGCTACCAATCATTTAATACTGTAAATAAAGTACAAAATTTAAGTAATAACAGTAATTTCTCCAACAGTTATGAAAGAAATGGAAAGGAACCACAGCTCTTCACTCAAAAAATGTTGAATGACCTAATAAGGGTGTCGGAGCTAACCAAAGCAAAGGCTGAACTCCTTGCATCCTATCTTAAGGAAAATAACTTGCTTCTCAGAGAGTGTAAAATAACAAAATACAGAGCATGGCACAAGGATTTTACCTCCTTCTATGAAATGTTAGAACATCTATGTTTTTACCTCAAATGACCTAGCTGTCAATGGGCTCTAAAACTCCAGTTCATTCTATGTTTCTACACCAGTATTAATGTTCTCTTTCAACACACAGATATTCCGTATGAACTAGACCAGTGACGACACCTTTTCATAGGTAGCTCAAGAGCAAGACTTAAGCTATCGTACTGCACAATATAAAAGATTTATTGAACACAATGTGTGCATATGGATTAATGTAATGCTGATTTGATCGTCAAGTAGTACCGTCTTTTGCATAAACCGTCAGTGAGTGAGTCCTTGATTGGCACGTAAATATGTGATATTGTCCACAAAACTGACCACAAAGAGTGCAGGTACATAATTGCCAGGTGGTGTCCTCGTCCACAGATCTTGTAATGGAATCCATGTGCCGCAGTTCTCATGTATACATATTGTGGCTCAAAGTTAGGCTTCTTCCATTCTGCAGTGTTCTTGGCTGGTGTTAGAAAGAAATTCAGATCTATATTTGCTGCTTCTTTTCCCTTATTCTGAAGTATTACACCAGTGTAAACTTAAAGGCCATGGCTCTGTCTTATCTCTTTTATAAAGTACATAGTCTGTGTCTGCCAGTAAGTACATTATTTTCAGTCAGGTTGATTTAGATACTTGGAGGGCTGTCTTGAGAAAGGTTGCTTCCACTGCCTTGAGTCTCCTTATGTTCACAGCTGTTAGGTGTGCCCATATTTTGCTGATCGTGTAGCATGCAATTGGAGCTATTTTGATGTGGAAAAGTCATAGTGCTGTGCCCATAGAGAGTTTCTAGATCTTCTTTATGACAAATATAGCCTTTATCACTGCTGAGCATCTATCCTCTATATTTTAGTGAAGGTTTTGCCTGTTACTTGCAGTGTAAGTCCCAGGTATTTATAGGAGCTGACAATTTCCAGCTTGTCGGTTCTAATAATAAGTTGTCAGTTTTGGAGTTATTTCCTCCTCTTCTAAGCTTCATGGCCTTGGTTTTACCTGTTTTCATGTCTAACCCATTTCTTTTTGACAGTCATGTAATCTGTTAAGTCCTAGTTGTAATTTATTTCTGTTATTCAACAGTGTTACCATATTGTCCACATATAGGAATATGTGTATCCCTTCTGCAACCTCTCGTATTACATTGTGTATCAGAAAATTGAATAACAAAAATAAATTTTCTTATTGCACAATGGGAACAAGTTTCTTGCTGCGTGCCCACCCTCAAGACTTTAACTGCAGAAAAGATTATTCCAGATAGGTTTTTGCAGGGTGATTTTTTCTTTTTAGGTTAAAAGAGAGAGTAAGAGAGTGCATGTTGCCCTTCAAAACTTATGTGTCAGAATGCACCCTTGTGGTAACAGAATTTATAGGTACCATGTTTGGTATTTATCCGACTCTTCATTTTTCAGTAATGCTGTTCACTGAACACAAGCGCGCGAGCCAATAGCTATTTTTAAATGAAATATTAGTATCGAAATTTTGAATGGAATGCTACACCATGCTACACTTCCTTTAGCTGCCACAGGATACAATAGAGCTCGTAAACATTGCATAACATTGTGGAATAGGGTGTTGATAAATATTGGATTTAGATTTTTTCAAATTGTTATACTTAAAAAAATATCTAACAAACATGGCGAAGATTGTAATTATGCTTTTATATACGACAATAACGTAAAATCAGCAGTATTGAATTTCTGTTAAAAGACGGAAATATCAAGTTCTATAGAATGGTAAGCAAAAGGGAAATGCGTAGCTGCATTGTTGCAATGCTGCACCATGTTGATTCGAGTTTGTTGATCTCACAGAACATGTTGATCTCCAGTCAGCTGTTTCCACCTGTTTCTGTCCAGAGCGCAGATAGCAGCAGATAGCAAGTTCTCACATACGGGTCAATGATGATGTCATTCGATGCCAAGCTCCAGTTATAATTTGTATACACGTAAATTAATTTGCACTAAAATGTATATTTTACAGCGTATTTTAATGTCTAGAAGTCATCCATTGTATTTAATTACTTTAGGCATCATGCAGAAGTATTTACAAGCCTTAAAATGATAAAAGTCATAATCTTATCTGCTTTTTCCGGATGTCTAGTTGGCAGCAAGTATGGCAGTGTGAAACAATGTAAACATAACCTAAAATAAAGATCCGTCAATATAAAGTGTTTATTGACAGTTTTACACCTGTTTGTTTTGAGATAAGGCAGACCTTGGGAACGTAAAAATGCCACGATAAGCAATAGCGATGACGTGGTGAGGAGCTTATCGGCCAACTTTTAATGTCAGTCGGGCACGAAGGTGACCCACGTAGCATATATGTGATAGTAAAATACAGAAATGCAGTTGTAGCTTGATTTATTCATTACCCATACAACACAGAACATTTCCTGTATACTTTTTAAGGCCATGGCTGGCGAAGAGTGTATCCCGGCAACTGCACTGACAAACCAAAGTAAACACTATGTTAAGGCAATGGAGCTAAAGAAATTACATTTGAATAAGTATAAGAAGGAGCCTCAGTTCTATGTGCGTGCCCCTGGAAGGTTAGTATGCTTCTAGAATGTAAGTAAAAACGATGAGTGTTAGTAAGTAATAAACGAACTGTTTAAGTGAAAGTGCTTAAATGAGTATCCTAAAGTATCATTGATGACTGGAGAATGTGTAGTTGATGAACTCGCATTTTGTTAATGACTCATATGTATGCTCTTGTTAAGTATCTTACCTTGGTACCACTTATCCTTTTATGCATTATTACAAGCAGTTATGGTTTAACTTCTGAGCTTTATATTCTGAGTGTTATTGAACAGCAGTGGCTTGTGCTTCTGATGTAGTGTTTCTGGTTTTAGTTCATGCACTGGTTTCAGTTTTTTAGACAAAGTTACATATTCTGTGTCTTGTGTACTCAACTACTTGAAAGTCATTTTTGATATTGAAAGTCATTTTTGATGTGTGATTACCCTGCTTCATAAAAGGCTTCTTAGTATTAGCAGAGAAGTGGTTCCTGATTGCCTCCATAAGTATTAATAATTTTGCATACATTTGATACATGGCTTCATATGTTGATTATCTGTGAGATTGCTGTACCAAGATGTGACAGTGCTTGTTGTTTGTGAAGGGCTCACTCTGTACTCTGCTGCTGTTCCAGGATTCCGTTTTACATTTCATTTATCTCTTCTTGCTTTCTCGGAAAGAGCCAGTTTGATCCTTTAATTCAGTATCGGGTAATTGTCATCAAATGGCAGTGACAACATTTTTATGAATCAAAATTAATGATGGCAGAGTGGTTAGACAGATCAGCTCTCACAAAGGTGGCCTGGGTTCGATCTCAGGCGACCGCATAATAATAATACAGTGCCGGGATGGCTTTTCTCCAGGTCCTGCAGTTTCCCCCATCATCATTCCACCAATTGTTCCATCATTCAACTTTCCTATCATTCTTTTAACCCTCATACTATCATTCTGCCACTCATCCCAGGTGTTGGGCTGGCCCCTCAACCTTGGTTTTCTCTATCAGGTCAATGCTTTGGCTTCCTCACCCCAATTTCCCAGGCTAGGGGAACCCAAATAACTCCAACAGTGAGATCGGTGAAGTAAGGGAGGGAAAAGAAAATTAATGGTAAATGGGTTATTATACCTAAAGTGAATTCTTATTGACGTTTACTTTAATGTTTATTTATTGTACAAGGAGGAAGAAGTGTATTCCAGTTAAGATTTTGGCATAAATAGTTGACATATTTTGAGACATAAAAGAAATAGTATGTGTGTGCATGTGAGCAAATGAGAGAGAACATTATAACTTAAAAATGAGAAGTTATTAAAATACTGAGTTTGAAATTTAATGCTTAAGTCAGGCACATTTTTAGGAGAAAAGATAAGATTTTTGTGGAATTTCTCCATCCGAAACAATCTTTCAGTTGGAAAATTTTATCGTTCTTTTTATTTTCTGAAGGATTACACAAATAATTTAATTCTAGAGAAAATGTATCCAGAAGCTATTAGTTTGTTCTTAATGAATTTCCAGCAGCTTGAAGCCCTAAGAGATCTATGCAAAATGTATTGCAGGATAAAGGAAAAGCTTATTAAAATGTGGAATACTATCAAAAAAGCTTTTTCTGTTTTTTAATTATAATATCAGCCATTTATGATATTTCCTGGTTCATTTAAATTTATGATATTGTAAGCAATATACATTTGAAATGTCTCTGTTTCTCACCAGTCCTTGTGAAGAGTAGAATATCTTTGGTTACTATTTGATTTGCTTTTCAATCATAGGCTGTTGTCGTTCGCCTCGGAAGTGTGGTGGTAGCATGTCTGCCTCACGTTCAAGAGGTTCCGAGTTTGAATCTCGGTTAGGGTTAGTTACCTGGATAAGGTTTTTTCCGGGGATTTCCCTTATCCTGATAGACAAATGTCGGTAACTCTAAGCTCCATAGACCCTGGATTCATTTGAGCATCATTTCATCAATTTCATCCATTGTCCGATGTGACTTAACGTTGGAGGACGTACATTACAAAAAAAAAGAAAAAAGGCTTTGTCCCATGCCTCCTTAGTTGTTTCCTTATTTGAATAGTGGCCATTTTTGACAAATATTTATTATGTTTAATAAGAAGCACATGTAAAATGTTTTGCTTTATTAACTTCAATGACTTTTGCATAATTGGTAAACGAGACAGAAATTCTTAGACACAAAAATTGTAGATCTCATTAAAGCACATAATCAATGCCAATTTATATACATATATATATTTTTTTTTCTTTTTATGGAGTAAATCAGTTCCAAGAATTTCTTATTACTAGTTTGAATTTTCAAATAATTCTGCCTTTTTTGATTAAAATATCAAATGCTTAAGATAATAATGTGATTAATATGATGTCTTTGACTGAAGATGCGGACAAGAGTTCATGAAATCGATATCAATTAGAAAGAAGAATTAACACCATTTTCTTAAGTTAAGTGAAGTGTTAGTTACAAATTGTTATATTTGTATAATATTCATTGCTTCACTGTAACCAGCTTCATTTTTTACGTTAAACTTATAAAAGCTTGCTTTCCTGCTTCTATCCATTATCACTTTTATGTAGCCCCTACAAACTACTCATATAAAAGCTTATTTTTCTACCTACTTCACATTAAATTACATGAATGTTGAAGAATTAGTTTTATTACTCATTATGAGACACAGGATGCAGAAACCAAAGTGATATTTAAATGCTTAAAAGCCTGCTGCAAGGTGGCCTAGACATTCCATACTCTGTATATAAATTGAATTGACACATCACTCAAAAAGACAATGTATGAAACATTCAAACCAATTCCTTTCTTGGAAGTGTTGAAAACAGTGTTATGATAAATTAAATTTAAAGGGAGTCGATTAATGACACTAATAGTAAGTGTTGTTTAGTGTCATTAATCGACTCCCTTTAAATTTAATTCAAACCAAAAATAACAATAAATATCAGAAATGGTTGAACCCACAACAGAGGTTATTTGAAATAATATTTTAAAGTCATGTGCATTGTTTATTCAGTAAATTTTTATCTATCTCTTTGGTTTACTGATTACACAAAATTATGCAAAATTCCTTCCTTTATGGGCTGTTTAGAGAAATTTCAAGATATGTAGTTTATGTAATTCTTATAAACAATTATGTCATTTTAATCAAAATTGTTAAATCTATTTTTGAGATATAAAAAATTATTTTTGTCAAAGTTTTTTTATTTGTTCTGAGATTGTACTCCCACCTTCAGCCTAGTGGTTACCGAAGTTTGAGAAGGACTTAGGTTAACAGTTTCAGGCTAGGCACACATTAATACTGAGTTAATAATTAATAATAGCGAATCATGGGATTTACCGTACCTGATGTTTAGACTGCACTTTACCGTCTTTTCGCTTATGTCACAGCTGCTACATTCTTCTGCTTATATAAAAGCACCTCTCTGCTTAAGGCTCTCAATATCCTGGCTGTGCTTTGCAGGTAGGGCCCTCAGTTTATTTATATATATATTAGTTTGGTGTGGAATGATTCTCTTAAAATCCTGTATGTCACTCTCTTGGAATATATTGAACTTATCAAATTTAGTATTCATCCAACATTTTGGTTTTGTATTGTGATGTTTGGAGACAGACAAACAAAAGGCAGACAGAGACATAGTTACACACAGATCTTTTCCTAAAATTCTTTTTATTTTATGATGCAGGGGGTCTGAAAATGCGTATTTTTGATAAAATCTCACTGTACAATTTTTGGGATGCAGTATTTTCTGTACCTTTTAGGTGCATCATAGAGAAAGTTAAAAACAGAAACGTAAAATACTATTATGCATGTTAGGAGGAATTTCATAACAGTGGCATCCAAATTAATTGAAAAAACTATTTGTTTAGGTAGTTGGTTTCTAACACTCTTATCACTTACATTTATATTTTTTGAAGGACAGTTTCGGAAACTAACAAACTGGCAATGTGGAAGAACATCTTAATGTGTAAAAATGAGGTCTGAGTAATGAACTTTGAAATCCCACCAGTCACCTCCAGAGACAAGACAGCAGACATTAACAAAACACCAGACGATAGTCAGACCTTTGAGGTTGAAAATGGAAACAAAGACTTCTGAAACTTCTTCTTCAAAAAAAATAAAAATGTAAGTGACAGGAGTGTTAAAAACCAACCACAAATAGTTTTTTCAATAATATACTGTAATGCAAGAGCAAGTCTAATTTTATCTTTGCTTTGTGAATATTGGTATTTCACAGACTAATATTTACTTTACAGGGTAAACATAATTGGTGAGCATATTGATTATTGTGGGTACTCTGTGCTTCCTATGGCTCTGGAACAGGACATCATGATGGCTGCAAGTGTTACAACAGAGGGCAAATTAATATTAAGTCTTACGAACAGTGATAGCTGTCATGCAGACTTCACATGTGACATCAATTCTTTCTGGTACTATTTATATTCTTTATACATATAATGCTAGTATTAAAACATATGGCATGAAGATATTCATTATTATTATTAATTTTAACAGATTAACTTTTAAGCCTGGTTTGCAATAACCAAGAATGGAAATCAGAATGAGCTCATCATGTTAAAACACATATAATATAATGTGGGAGTTCAAAATTAGCAGGGGGCTTTCCTGGGAAGATGCATATTAGACCCATGTTGTATATGGAAGAAATCACTGTAGAAATTAATCAAGGTGGCTGTGACATGAAACAGTCACTAGAACATTTCCTAGTTGCAAGTTGGCAAAATGAAATGATAAGAAATTCCAGCAAATCTGTATTCTGACTTCCCTCAGATTCATTGAGCATTGTTTCTACTGGTAAAAGAATTATTTGTTTAAATGCAACTTAAAACTGGATATTGCCTCAGAAACAATATAAAAAACTGCAAAGAACATCAAAACCTATAGATATTAACAAAAGATAATGAATAACAAATAACTTTCATGTTTGCTATTAATAAATGAGTGATACGTGGTAATGTTCCACGAACCCAAATATATAAAAAAGCAATAAAAATTAATTTTAAATAAAAAGTAAATGAATTTAAATCAGAACCTAAAAAAATAACACATATTAATATACTTATAAATAAAATTCTTGGATACTCTCTTAAAAAAATTAAAGCAAATCCTCGTATGTCTGTACGAATTGAAAACAGTAATGGATCTATGCTTCGAAACTGTTTGGACTATTTATTTGCAGACTATTTTTATTTTTAAAATATTACAGTGATTCTTGGTTTTATTTTGCAGCATTGAAATTAGAAAGGGAGAAGCACCAGCATGGCACAATTATGTCCTTTGTGGTGTGAAGGGTATTCTGGAACTATTACCTGAAGGACAGAGCTCAGTAGGCCTGGTTATTGCAGTGTCAGGAAATATTCCACTTAGCTCAGGTCTGTCAAGTTCAAGTGCCCTTGTTGTTGCCTCTGCTATGGCTACAGCGTATGCAAACAAGGTATGTCATTTCACTTTCTAAATTTTTTGAAAAACATAGAGTTTTCTGACTTATTGAATACTCAAAATTAATTTTTAATCGCTCTAGCTTCATATCTTTATCAGAAAGCTTACTGAAAAAAAATCAATGCCATGGCCAGGATTTGAATCACGGATCTCCTGGTTTCCTTCCAGTTGCTCTAACTCATTGAGCTACCATGGCGAACATGCCTTCATGACATTAAATTCTCCAATTGACTCATATTTTGTTTTTTCTGTGGTTCAAATCCTGGTCATGGCATTGAATATTTCAGTTTGACTCTATCTAAAACCTTAGCCTATATATGATTAATTTCCATCAATTAACATTTCCTTCTTTGGCTTGTAGAATGGTGTTTCCAAGGTGGACTTGTTAGGTGATGAAAACCTTTTCATATAGATGTGATGTTTGTTATTTTCCCTAGCATCTTATAGTTGATACAGGAAATACTGGTTTCCAATCACAATTTTTGTATCAACATTTATTGAAATATGTGTTTTAAGACCCCTCAAATTAATTTAAAGCAATTTTTAAGAAGTTCTATACTTATACAGTTTGTCAAGTTATTTTTCTTTGTGGCAGCCATTTCAGTGATATTTGTTTTATTTGCATTGAATTTTTCAATACTTTATTATTGTTTGAAGTAGTCATTGTTCTGTTGTTTCTTGCGATGCAGTGAAAATTGTCTGAAATATTGATGCCAACATATAAAGATCTAACAAGGGGACTATCACTGTATTCATGCCACTATGCTCTTGAAAATTTAATTGTATAATACCTGCTGTATATAAACCATGTGCACCAAAACTGTGCTGCAGAGTAGAACCACAACACCTAAAACTAAAGTCTGGAAAGTACCACATCTGACCGCTTAAAATATTTATTGGACATCCATTGTCAGCTCTGTGCCTGGTGTGTGGGACATACATACCTATGCCAGTGTAGACTGCTGCCGATCAGGAGTAAACAATGCCTCTTGTATGATGTTGTGTTATGTCTATATGTTCCTACATATTATGGGCTCCTTTTTGGGTACTTCCAGCTGTACTCCGCATCCAATTTTTGGGCTCCACATAGAGCAGAGATAATGCCATCAAACACTCAAGTGTGTACAGGTGTGGGTGTAGTAATAGTGCCCTTGTACCACTTCACCCTCATTTACCCTCTTGTGCCTTGAAAGCAGTGCATATTGAAACCAATCTGCAAAAGTTTATCTTAACTAATATGAAGTAGGTAGGAAACAATTCCAATGTACTATATTCAGATTTTTCAACAAACCATGAATACAAAACTTTTTTCCTCTAAAAGCTTTATATAAATTGACAAACATTTACAGAAATGCCATAGTTGCATATGTAATTATAGTTATAAGGGAATTAGGAGAATAGAATAGGCTTAATTGGTAGTCAAATCTTTTAGCAGCAGGTTGCTAGTGATGGTTTTCAAATTCTGTTTTCTTTGCATTATCATGAGAAAAAACAAATAGTGATTTTCTTCTTGAAAAAAGTATTTATTTGTTCCACTTTGTGAGTTTAACCAAGATATACATTTTTGTGTAGTAAAATTTTGTTTAAGTTAATTGGGAGTCGATTAATAACACAAAACAACACTCACTTTTAAATTTTCCCGGAACCAGTTTCTGAGGCCTTCCCTCTATCTTCAGCCGGACATCGACTGTTTATTTATTACAGCTTATCAATTACAAAACTCAATCGGAATGAATAGGACTTCAAGGGCTGTTCCCAGAAAATTGAAGTTATACACTTCATTTGTCATGAAAATATTTTAAACATAATTATTACAATGAAAGTCACTTTTAAAAAATAATAACAATGAAAAATGTCCATTTTAAAGGGTATTGAATTAGGTTTTGGGGAAATTTAAAAATATTCTTAGTGAATATTTGGAAGATGCAGAAGTTAAATACCAAATTTAGTATTTATCAGTCTTTGTTTCTGAGATATGCTGTTCACACACACACACACACACACACACACACACACACATGCACACGTGCGCGCGCGCACACACACTAAATTGGTGAAGTAATACTGGCATTGCCAATGTATTCATGCTTCAGCCACCATTGGTAGTAGAGAAGTAATGTTTTAGTAACAATAATTTGAAATGAGTGGATAGATAAAGTTATGGATATGTAATCAATTTCCATCAATTAACTATGTATATTTGTTTTCCCAGTCATCAAAGAGTGGAATTTCAAAGGCATCTTATACCAACCAATATTTTTAAGGTTAGACTATTTCTTCAGCTTCCTTTATTCTCCTTGTACCTAAAACAAAATTATGATAAAAGCATTTCTACAAATATTTATTACAGTTAACAACAAATTAGAAAAAAATGTCATTTTAAAAATAATTTGTTGAAGAATGGATGGACAAAAGTACGTGAATGGAACACACCAGTTTGGTTTTTGTTACAAAAAATATTTTGTTTCAGGTGAAAAAGTATATGCAAAATAGAATGCAAGAACTGTGATTAACTTTTATGTTAGTCAAGCAAGAAGGAATATAAGCATCAAAATGAAAGAACACTTTCAAAACATTAAATATAAGCAAATAAAAAGATCAGCAATATTAAGTTGATGTTAGCAGTAACAGTTCCTGAAACATGTTCTGAGGTAAAAGGACCTAATGAAATTGAAGTAGTTGTGTGATGAAGTCCTTTTTCCATTTGGATTCTACTTCTGGTTTCTGTTCTCAGTATTGTGGACAAACCTTAATTTCAAATTCTAAATTCTTGTGATCATTAAATACACCTAAACAGTGTCCCTGCATCTGTAGATCACTACAGATGTTGTGTAGCATACTAATTATGTGCATTAAACGCCTAACTAATACAATATTTTTGTTTTCAGTACAGCATAGACAAGTTAAAAATGGCAAGTGTTTGTGCTGCAGCTGAGAGATATATTGGGACACAGGGTGGTGGAATGGATCAAGCTATATCAATGTTAGGAACTAAAGGTATGTTTGGCCAGTGTCTTATTGAGGACTTACTGTAGATGGCAATGACTTCTAATATCCCAAATATATAGATCCAGCAGTTTGGGAACCAAAAACATGGTCATACAATAAACAGTATTTTGTTATACTTTTTTTATTTTCTCTACTAAATATACGAGTGGCATTCAGTGTACTTATTTGCTATGTTTCAACTTGACTCTTGTAAAAGTGACTGAAGAACATCTTTTAACCTGTGAAGTCTTAACTGCCGGACCCACTACACAGAAATATTGGAGAGCCAGAGAGCTAATGGCTTCATTGCCAAAGCCTAGCATTTGAAAACAGCAACAGCAACTTGACTCTTGTAATAAACCATCAATTTCTCTATGTTTGCTACTGCTTGTGTGTGGTTCATAACCACAGCTTCAACACTCTCTGAATCTGAATGCTCTTCATTTTCATTCTCATTTTCACTAAACTGCATGATGCAATAATGCCTTCCTCTGTAATTGGTTTATAACCTCCGTCATTGTCAATCTGCAATCAATTATCAATGTCTTCATCAACTTCAGACAGCCATCAATACTTTAAAAAATGTCTATAAATCTTCTTCTTCATTCTTGTTTTCTTGCAAGTCATATACTAGGCCACAAATTTTTCCATGACTTTATCAAAGTTTATCTTTCAACCTAGTCCTAAACAGATAGGGTGAGTGCAGTGAATTTGCTTGCTAGCAGGAGAATTTGAGTAATATACCTACTAAGAATATCAATTTATCAGTTTTAAAATAAGTCTTCATTTACACAGAACATGTTTCAAGAGCTCTTGCTCCCTTCATCAGCTGAGTCTCGACTGGTGCAAATTGTAGTGTTCTCCTCCTTCGTGTCATCGGTAGATGGCATTAATAAAAATTGTCATAGAATCATGAATTTCGAAACTCCACGTAGATTATTCTGCATGCATGGCTTTCATCTTTTTAGTTGGTTTTACTAATTTTGCGTTCCTTGGAGCAGATTCGCTCTTGGAAACCTAATGTTTGAGTTTCCTTTGTCTCTGGAGTGTAGTCATCTGGAGGCATTTTGTAAGCAGTATCCATTACTTCATGATCAGGATGACATTTTAAGATAAATATATCATGTATATTTGGTACCTACATTTTGTTGCTGATATATTTCTCAAGCCTTCATGCAAATAATTTACACTGTTTAAAAGAAATATTATTGTAGGATTGTATCTATAACATCTAGAGAAATGGGAGCACTGCTCTTGCTTGATATGAAAACTCAGTTTGATGAATGGTGGAGATTAAATCCACTGTAGCATATCACTGAGAAGAAATAAGAAAATGTAATACTGATCTTATCTTTTATCAAAGCATATGTTGAAAATGGCATACATTTTTCTGGATGCAAAAGTGACAATAGCCTAGAAAAGTTTTCAGACACATTCTGCAACTTAGTATCTATAATTTCACTTAGTGCTTCCTGATTTCATTCTCAATTGCTTGAATAGTGCATGAATTGTTTTAAATCCTCCATAGGGATTTATTTGTTCTTCAAAACTGTACAGTATATTGCTGTTAACAGTTTGCCAAGACTGCCCTTTGGATCTTCAGGGTGATGGTAATCCATGGTCTGCACTGGTCAGAGCTCATTCAGGGCAAAAAGTTGGTATCTTTGATGTCTTCTAGAGCATAGTCTATAAGCCTGGGAAATAAAAATACATTTGGAAATTAATTGTTCTTCCACACTGGCCGTGTGTAGGCTAAATTGTGGAAACGTAGAGTCAGAATGAAAAATTCAATGCCATAGCCATAGGCAGATATGCTACCATCTACGCTACCGAGGCGGGCTTTTTTCATTCTGACTCTACGTTTCCAATAATACATTTATTTATCTTGAAACTGGCTGTTTAAGCCTATATTATATGAAATTCCTATTGTTGAGAAAACATTAGTTGGACTTTAATACAGCAAAGCACAGGTAAGATACTAAAAATTATTAGTGGTATGTTGAGTTTTTGATCAACTCAGAATTAACTTATTGAAAATTTCTGTTTCCACAGAAAGGTGTGCATACATTAGTTTGCATCCTGAAAGGTATGACATGTCATTGCACATATAATGTATAGTTATGGCCCAAGAGTGAACTCTTCTAAGGCACTTAGTTTCTCAAGAATTTTTGAGCAATGATTTAGGAGTGTATATTGGACTATTGTTTTAAGGGGTTTGAAAATACTATAAAGAAGAAGCGCATAGTGACATATCTTTGTTGCAGGAAGTGCAAAACATATCATGTTCAATCCACTTCGAGCAGAGGACCTGAAATTACCAGATGGAGCAGTTTTTGTCATTGCTCATTCACTAGCTGTCCTCAACAAAGCTAAAACTTCAGATTATAATCAGCGAGTTGCTGAGTGTCGTATTGCAGCTCAGGTAAGAGAGTCTGTTGATATCTTGAGTTTATCAAAGCTGTAGAAAAGTGGAAAAAGAGTGGGAGTTTTAAGCAGAAAATTATGATTGACTGTGATTACATATTGCAGAACAAACCTAGCTAAATCCAGTGCTTATCACAATGGGATTAAATTGTTCAACAGACTACCCCCTAATATAAAAACGTAGAAAGTGTGAATATATTTAAGAAAAAGTTCAAAGTATATTTAGTAGAAAATTCATTTTATTCAATTATGGAATATGTAAATGAATAGTTTTGTATAAACTAGTTAATTAAGACTGTGTATGAGTGAGCATTATTCTTAATTGTGTTGTTTTAGTGTAAATTGAATTGTATTTCTATTGTACAATATTGACGATTGCATATCATGTAAACATGATCTTAAGGATGAAATAAATGAATATGAATATGAACTTTTACATGAAAAAGTTAGTTATACAACTAGTTTAATAGCTATTTTATGAATTGTTTTTTAAAGCTTATTCTTGTATCTGCTTTTACTTATTGAGAAAATGTTAGCAGAAATGTATTTATTTATATCTTTCATTGTAGTTATATGAAGCATATCGTGGACTGAAGCAATTATTAAATGTTAAAAATAATAGCTATGTGATGATGGCATTGTGTGACAAAAACAAAAAACTAATTGAGACTGAATAATCCAACAAATAACAAACATTGTCTCGGAAATGCATAATTCTATATTGTCACCCGAGCGTCGGAACACCCTATAGAGTGGGCAAGCAGGAGAAGGGTCGGCGTTCGCCCCGCCCCCTCGTTTGTCTTATAGCGTTAAGAAGGGATGGCTGGGACAAAAAACATCACTGCGCCGTCTCTTTCTGTTCCACCTGTGTTCTCGAACTTACGGGATATTTCCTCTAATTGAGAACCTTCCAGATCGGCAAGCGGATCCTATATAAGCAACACGTCGTGCAAGAGGAGTGAGTCAGTCAGAGTTCTTGGCAATCAGCGTAAGAGTTCAGTGCTAGTACGAGAAGACTGTGTATGTGCATCGAGGTTTACGTAATCGCGAGTGCAAGTGTAACTTTAACGGACGAACTGGTGAATTGTAATTGGGTGCAGTACGTAATTCTGTGTAATTGGCAAGTGTTAAACTGTAAGTCGGTGGAAATAAAGAACATTATTGAGTTTGTGTAATTGGACTTTTCATTTCACGAACTCACAAAGTCACAATATATATAAATAAAAACAATCAGCATAAATGGCTTATTTTAACCACATCTATGCTTCTTTGTACATTGAGTGTTAATCTATCACTAATGATTTACTTACTAGCTATACAAAATAATACACAATCCTTGAAGTGAAGAAAACTTCTCAGATTAGTTACAGAAAATTCAAAATATGCATTTTATTAGTCATCGGATAGTTGAAATATGTGATATTTTAGTAAAAATTATTAAAGTTGGTTGTTGCAAATACAAGAAATAACAAAACATTTGCCATGTGAAACTGATTTAAGGTGGAAACATTTTCTTGAGAGTCATGTTGCATTTTGGAAAATGGTCAACAAAAATGTAAAGTTTAGCATATTCAGCTTTTAATTTTTGGTTAAGACAGATTGTTATTTATGTGGGCTATTTACTATAAAAAAATGTTCAGGGGATCTCAAAACATGTATCTCTGGTGAAATCTTAAATGTTATACCAAATTTTTGGTTGGAATGCAATTAGTCCACTACTATAGCTTGATGGCAGAGAAAATAAAAAGGAACAGATGAGTTAAGGTAATCTTAAAGTCGTTAGGGGATACTGGATAACATTTCTGCAGAGATTATAATTTTTTAAAGACCCTTAGAAAAACAGCATGGAAAAATAATTCATGTTAAAAATAAACACAATTTATTAAACTTTGATGTGTCATATGTAATGTCAGATAAACATCAGACTTGATGTATAAATCTTTATGGGTAAACAGCGAAACCTTTTATTTTGACATTTATATGCACAAATTGAGATGTTTATTACTCTAGCTTTCAACACCAGAATTTACCAGCAATATTTTGGAGACTGTTGCTATCTCAAAAACATGTCACAATAAGTTCTGGTTGAAAAGGGAAGCTGGAGTAAAAAGCATCACAATTTGTGTGTATAAATACCAAGCTTGGCATTCAGATTCATTATTTTGCAAAAGCTTTACAAGAAAATTCCCTATTCAATAGTAGGGGAGAGTGAGGTAATGCCAAATGGGTAAACCAATACAAAAGTGAATCGAGAATATATTGACACATTGCTTCACTCACACTGTTTATTCACAGGACATGTTTCAAGAGCTCTTGCTCCTATCCTCAGCTGATACTCAATTAGTGCAAGTTGTAGTGGTTTCTTCTTTCTCCGTATTGTCAATAGATGGCATGATGTACTTGTCAAAGATGTCCGGTGGTGGAGTTTCAAAATTCATGACTCTATGACGATTTTTGTTAATGAAGATTTTTTCCCATACGGAAAGGTCTATGGGGTGATTAACGTATTTTATTAGAGATGTTTCCAAATTGATGTCATGTCTAGTATTCAAAAAATGAAAAGCCACTGCTGATTTTTCTGTTTCACCATTTTTAATGTTTCTCATATGTTCTTTAGTTCTGATGTTAATATTTCTTTTTGTTTTTCCTATATAAATTTTAGGGCAAGTTTCACATTTGATCTCATAGATTCCTGGTTTTTCTTTGGTAGTGATTGAATTTTTGGGAGGGCCTTTTAACAAATTTCTGATATTAAACCTATTTTGAGGTGCAAGAGTTATGTTGTGTTTTGAGAAGATTTTTTGGAATTTGTTATAGGCTGATGGGTGGAAGGTGAATTTTTTAAAAAGTTTTTTCTCTTTTTCTCCTGTAGGTTCTAGGGTGGTGGTTTCTTTTATTTTCTTGCACTTTAAAAGTTATGCTTGCATTCTTTTGTATTTCTATGAGCTCTGTAAAAAAGTGGAATTTTAAATACAACTACATATCACATTTACTTATTGTAACCTCTTTCGTAACTTTGTATCTTGTGTAATGAATATATTTCTGCAAACTTGTATCTTAAATAGAATGAAGTAGATAGGGAAATAAGCTTTATAAATATAAATAATTTGTAGGAGAGCGATAAAATAAACAATGTGGTAAGGAAGGTCAGATGAATGTAATATCAATTGTTTTAATTTAGTAAACAATCTCTTATTTCAGATCATTGCAAAAAAGCATGGTCTTAACTGGGAGAGTATTGTAACTTTGGCAGATCTTCAAAAGCAGCTGAATGTATCTCTTGGTGATATGATAAAACTTGTAAACAAGGTCCTGCATAAAGATGTTTATACCAAGGAAGAGGTAATATCTAGGGAAGTCATTATTACAAAAGCAATCTTTAACTTTGTGCTTTAAACGCTTATGTAACATACAGCTACTATATTAGAATTCATTTAATAATGGTAGAAATTATGCACAAATGTACATTAGTTTTGGCCTCTGCTGTATTCCAGCAAAAATTTTATTCTCTTTAAACTAACACTGAAATGGTATCTTGCATATTGTTTATCACATAGCTTACATAAACAGTCAATTCATGGGTCATCTAATGCAGTATTTGTCACATGTGATTTAAATATTATATATACTTGTGTTTTTTTTCTCCAATAAATGTAGAGATATTTAATATTAAATGTGTTATATTATGGTTGTAGAACTGAAATATTAAAATTTATGAAATCAAAATATCTTGAAAAAACTAGTTAGTTTTTTTATATCTTATTAGGATATACCTTATTGCTTATTAGAATAGAGTTAATGAACTCATAAGAGGCATATTAGCACTATTGTCTATGCACATTGGCTACACAAGAGGTACTGTTTATATTTTGAACCTAATAATGAAAACAAAATTAATTTCTGATTGAAAACTGCTTTCTTTTTTTTTCTTTTTCTTTTTTTTTTTTTCTCTTTCAAATTCTTCTCCTTTGTGATCAATGCACTTTTGCATCTGTTTGAACCATTTGTCTAAGTGTTTATTCCAGTCTTCTTGAGACACCTCCAAAACATGGGTTTTGAAGGCATCAACAGCTTCTTCTGCCGACAAAAATCGTTGTCCATGCAATTTACTCTTGATGTTTGGGAACAATGAGAAGTCATTGGGTACCAAATCCGGACAATTTTTTGAGCCTGCAAATACTCTGTTGTTAGACGAGATGTGTGTGTGCTTGCATTGTCTTGATGAAGAATGATCCTACGGTTCCTATTGGTTTTCCTTACTTCACCGAAGACTTCGGACAAACAAATAGTCGTGAACCATTTGGTATTCACTGTACGTTCCTCTAAAGGCACTGTTTGCCACATGGCAATTTTACTGAAAAAGCAGACGACCATTTGCTTCAAAGTGCTTTGAGTACGAACAACTTTTGTTGGTATATCGAGATTTAACTGTATTGGAACACCACAGTGAAGCGAAAAATTATTAAATTTTAGATGACGACTCATCTAAAATTTAATAAAAAAATTAATCATCTAAAAATCATCTAAAATTTAATAATTTTTCGCTTCACTGTGGTGTTCCAATACAGTTAAATCTCGATATATTGAAGTGACGTTAAGTCAAGAGGAACACGCGAAAGTTAGATAACTCTCAAAATAGGTACGAAAGTGAAGCAGATGTGTAAAAAATACGACTCATCTAAAATTTAATAACTTTTGTTGGATTTGCTTCATCTTGAAACACCCATACAGTCAACTGCTGTTTATGTTCCAACTCATACACATAGGTCCATGATTCATCACCTGTTACAAACTTATAATCTTTTGAGGTACTGCCATTGTATTACTTGAGCATTTTGTACATTAATGGACACGAGCATCTTTTTAAGATTGCATCAAATTATATGGGATCTAACAAGAGCAAACCTTTTTCACAGCTAAATAATCATGCAATATTTTATATATGCTGGTGGAACTAATGCATAGGGTTGCTCAATCTCACAATATGTCATATGACGATCTTGCATTATTAGTTTTTGCACAGCATCACTGTTTTCTGGCACAACAACTGATTTTGGATGACCTTCATGAACTTCATCATTGAATGAACGGTGGCAACGATTAAATTTGTTATACCAGTGTTTCACAGTGGCAAAGGATGGAGCTTTGTCACCAAAAAGTTGATTGATTAATTCTTGTTATGATAATCCATATCAAAAGTCATAATAAATCATTGCACGAACATTTTCAAGAGTTAATTCCATGTTTTTGTTGAGACACAATTTTCAAGTTAATGCAAACAAAACAAGTGTTTTGACAAAATGTCTGAAGTAGATTATAGTCAACAATGTCAAACTTTCCATTGGAAACATTAGATGGCAGCTACAACATTCAGGGTTGCCAAGGCTCAAAATATAAACAGTGCCCCTCGTAATGTGAAGTTAGAGCAGTCATTTAATTTACAATTTAAATTGCATTTTGGACTTCATGACAGTGATGTGCACTGTTTAGTTAATTATTGAGTCAATTTTGATCCTACATTACTTCCTTATTGAATAAGAAAATATCCTTCAGGAGCTGTTTGTCTCATTCTCATTTTCTAGTCAACTACCTATGTCATTCATCATGGTGGTTGGTCTAGTTCCTGGGGTGATTGGATGAACCTCTACATAAGTATGTTACTTGGTGGAATTTCACATAGAAAAACATTTTCTGTTTTTATAAATGTAAATGTCTTCCCAAACTGTGAGTTCTATTTTCCCTAAATATTTTTAGTATTATTGCACCTCTTGGCAGCAAATAATAGAGGTATTGGACACACAGCTATCATGAAAGTACTTATGCAAAATTTCATGCAACCACCACCAACAAGCCAACCTCTATGGTGAACAATGCAGGCAGTTGACTTGAAACTGAGGTTGGGAATCAATAGCTTCTGAAACATGTTTTCCTTGTTAGATAAGTAAGTGATGTAGAATCAAAATCAACTCAGTAGTTAACAAAGAGATTAAAGTCTAACTTTATTCTAACAACTTAGCAAGTGCAGCTAAAGTGTTGCCATTCCATTCATAGTTTCAGTTATGTTAAATGTTTTACTGTTGGTAATCACTTCTAGTAACTCAGTGTTAACTATATACTGTTAGCAGATTTTGAAGGATTTTGGTAACAGTAACATCTAAAGTTTATAATTATGTACTGTTATTTATTCATATTACATTGTATTAGGAATGAGCAAAATTAATGTAATGGTTACATTGTAATTATTACGTTCATGTAACAACTACAGAAATAATTGAGACAGACACAAGTAGTTTACCCATTAAAGTTGCAGAAGTAAAGAATATAAGGACTTTAGTTACTCATTAATGATTACCGAGGTAACAAATACAAAGGAAGTAGTTATCCAGTAATGATTAACAAAGTAACAAACAGACTGTCAAAGAGTCTGAGAGATATTCAGTGCATGTGTATCAGTAGCAATTATCAGGATCTAGTTTGACTCTTTATGCAGTCTCCTCTGCAAGAGATCATAAGTGGCATTGGCATGTTAAATGCTATCGACAAGAAACGTGCCTACTAATTATATGCTTTGCTACATGTATGTAACGAAATGAGATGACCTGCATCTTTTATGTTGTTAGTAATGTGTGTTTGGGAGCTAAATGTTTTTTTTTGTAACACATCTTTCAAAATATCATTACCATGTTTTATCCAATGTCCTAGAAAATATACAGGATGTATCAAAAATACTTTTACAAAGTTCAGGTATGGGTTCCTTACACCACAAGGACAAAATTTTGTATGAATATATGTCCCATAATCCTTTATTTTCTTGTTAGGAGCCAGGTCGCGCTGTTGCTCAGTGGTTAGACCACTTGGCTCTCACCAAGGCGGTCCGGGTTCGATCCCAGGTGACCGCAAAGTGAGATTTGTGGTGGACAACACAGCGCTGGGTTTTCTCCGGGACCTCCGGTTTCCCCCGCCATCTCATTCCACCGGTGCTCCATCTTCATCTCATGTATCATCAGTGTCACCGCCTGCGGTGCCGTATGTAGTAAAAGCGGGCGTTAAACACTACACATTTTGTTAGGAGCTGTTCAACACAGTGGTACAGTCATAACCACAAATGTCAATAAATGCACAAAATGTATCCTCCTCTAGGCATGTCTGCACTCGTCGAAACATAAGACTGTTGCACATTTTCAAAATTTCCGGGATGGTGTCAAATGATTTTGCAGGGCTTCCATGATATGTTGATGAAGAATTTTTTCACCCAGGATAACTGTTCCATAAACTAATAGTTTAAGGTGCCCCCAGAGATAGAAGGTGCAAAGAACTGAGGTCGGGAGAACATGTAGACCATAGAACTGGTCCTCCTCTACCTTTGTATTGCTCATGATAATACCTGTCAGTGCATCTCAAACAATGCAGCTAAAATGTACCATAGCTCCATCATGCATATACCACATTTTTTGTCTTATTTGCAGGACACATCTTCATGAAATAAGTCTGGAAGAGTGTTCTGTACAAAATCCCTGTAGACAGCACCTGTAAGACATGCTGGTAGAATACCAGACATTCACCTATTATTCCATCCCACACATTAATCCTAAACTGTTGCTGATGTCTAGCCCGAAGTACAGCATGAGGATTTCAGTCTGCTCATACATGTACGTTGTTGAAATTGCTAATTTCATCTCTCCTAAACATTGTCTTGTCTAGAAATAAAATTGATGAGACAAACAATGGATTGACATAACAAAATTTCAGCAAAGAACACATCCCTAGATAGTGTAATTAATCTCTCAAAGCAAAATTTTAACAACGAAGAAAAAGATGTACTTAACCAAGGCCTAAAAACATGTATAACATACTCCAGCAACCCAGATGAATTCATTGCAGACATAGAATTAGCAGTAGAAGGCTTGGAAACCATGGACAAAAATATAATTAGAAAAAAATCAGCTCCTATATTGGAAAACTTAATAAATAAAAAGCCAATAAAACATTTGAAACAAATTCAGATAATTAAATCTTTAAGGAAAAAGGATGTAATCTTCTCAAGGGCTGATAAAGGGAACAAAATAGTAATCTTAGATACAGCTACATACAAAGAAAAAATGTTAGAGTTACTACAACAAAAAGAATTCCAGGAAATAGATTCTAATCCACTCAACCGATGCATAAAAGATGTACAAAAAACCATCATTAATAGTAAAATTTTAACAACTACAGAACAAAAAACTATCAAACCAGACAACCCTACCCTTGCAAGAATATATGGTTTGCCTAAAATACACAAACCCAACATACCCATGAGACCCATTGTAAATAATATAAACACTCCTACTTACCTTGCAAAATGGCTAACCAAAAAATTTCAGTCCTTTCCACAATTCCATACTCTGAGTATAAAAAACTCTTTAGACCTGGTAGAAAAAATTCAAAATCTTAAACTAAAACCTCATGACACTTTAGTATCCTTTGATGTCAGCTCCCTCTTCCCTAGCATTCCATTAGACAAACTTTTGATTCAACTGAAAAAATGGCTAAATTCTATAAACCTGGATGCCAATGCAATAGAAGAATATGTGGCAATGACTGAATTATGTATACATCAAAATTATTTTGTCTTCGATGGAAAATATTACAAACAAATTTCAGGACTATCTATGGGAAGCCCGCTATCACCATTTTTGGCCAATCTATACATGAGGTTTTTCGAAACACATATTACTAAAGCCTTCCCTCATATGTTTAAAACATGGTACAGATACGTAGACGACATCTTTGCAATAGTGCCCTACAAACTAATAGATGATGCTTTGAAACTACTCAACCTGCAAGAACCCAGCATACAATTCACAGTAGAAACTGAAGAGGACTGTACTCTACCTTTTTTAGACCTTAAAATCAAAAAAGGCAATGAAAAACTAGAATTTGGCATTCATAAAAAAGCAACACACACAGATAATTACATCAAAGCAAATAGTTTCAACCCAATTCCACACAAACATGCAACCATCAACAGTCTGACACACAGATTAGTAAATCTACCTCTCAGCCAGCAAGAATATCAAAACGAATACCATCAAATCTTAAAAACTGCAATTAAAAATGGATATGGAAAAAACCTTGTAGATAAAAAACTAAAATTATTCAAACTTCAAAAGAAATTAAAACAGATCACAGCTCTCACACCAATAAAACAAGAAACTAGATTTGCTAACTTTACTTACCACCCCTGGGCCACAAAAAAGTTCCAAAAAATATTCAAGAAATACAATATAACATTGGCACCAAAAAACAATTACAACATTAAAAACCTACTTCACAGTAATAATACTGATAAGATAAAACCAGAGGAAAAGTCAGGCATTTACAAAATTAAGTGTAGAGACTGTGAAAAAATTTACATAGGAAGGACAAAAAGGAACATAGGCACTAGAAAGAAAGAACACTTCAGGCACTTAAGATACAAAAATATTGATAAGTCCGCAATAGCAGCTCATTTCTGGTCTGAAAATCATGAAATTGAAGATAGCACAGAATTACTAAAATACGTACAAAAACATAGTGAACTCGTCATATGGGAGAGGATATACATAGAAAAACATAAAAACCAACTAATGAACTTTGAAATCCCGCTAGAAGAGAATCCCACATTTCAGTTCATCACTAAATCAACAGATGGCAGCAACAACCCCAGAATTACCCACACCGCTGGATCTAGCGTCAGTCGCACAAGAGCCGTAGATGCAAATGAAGATTTGCGAAACATGTCCTCAAAATAGGTACGAAAGTGAAGCAGATGTGTAAAAAAATGCGACTCATCTAAAATTTAATAATGGATTGACTGTTTGAGCTACAAACCACCAGCAAAAGTTCTCCCGTGGTGGATAATTGGTAGGCGAAAGGCCCTGCACACATTTAATATGATAAGGATACAGGAGCTGCTATTGAAGTACTCTCCATGCTGTGCTGTGAGATGTATCATTTGCTACAGCCAATTTTCTTGTACTGATACCTGGATAATCTTCGACACACTTTAAAATTTGTTCTTTGCATTCTGGCATACAAACAACTTTTGGTCTTCCTCGATCAATAGTCGGTGCAGTGGTTCTTGTCTTAGAAAGGCGACAATCAACAGCAATAAAGATTGGCTCACTAGGTTGTCTTAGGTCTAGAAGCTCCATCAGATAGAGTCGTGCAGTCTTGCATCCATTACGATTCATGCAACCATACATAAAAATCTTGTAATCATAAAAACCATATCCAGCCATGGTTGAGTGAAACATGAGCAGTTAACGCACTACATGTCACAATTGAAATGTTGAAGTCAAAAGACAGACGTAAACAAGTCTCCATGGCAACACTTCGCCATATACCTTATGTAGTACAATGGGTCAAAATCTTCTATGAGTGCATAGAGAAATGGAGTTATGAGGTTGGACCCGAAAGCTGTTGAATACATATTTACATTAAGAGGTGATTAATGAGAAAACAAAGGATTATGGAACATACATATGTTTATGAAAACTTTTTCTTTCTTGTAGTGTAAGGAACACATACCTGAAGATTGTAAAAGTATTTCTGATACATTCTGTATAACCTGTTAAGTGTTTAATTTAAAATATCTTGATTTGACAATACTGATAAATTCTCCTTTGTTATGTATGCTTCATGCGATGTTAATATTCAGGTTCTGATATAGTTCAGCTCACCTGCTCAAACTGTTTGTATGTGTAGAATGTAGAAGCAAACGTGAATGCGTTTTATGATTATAAACTATTGTCATAATCAGTGTTTAAACAAAGAAACTTCTTTTTAGATTGCATAAAATAACGAAGTGTATATTGACATTGTTAATATTGAAACATAGTTAAAGCAAATTGTTACTTAAAACCATGAATGTAAAGTAACTGAAAACATGATAATCATGAAAACAAACATTAACAAACTTATTAATTTTTAGATGAGTCGTATTTATTACACATCTGCTTCACTTTCGTTTCAAATGTGAATGTTCTTACCTCCATGTTGTCCGGTTTTTAAAATTGGCTGGATATAATAAATACGACTCATCTAAAAATTAATAATTTTTCGCTTCACTGTGGTGTTCCAATACAGTTAAATCTCGATTAACAAACTTAATCATTACTGGTAACTGTTACACATAACCGTTAGCTCACTATATCTGTGACAGTTATAACCATTATGTGGAAGCAACTTTTGTCACATGCCCACTTTGCATGCAATAAATTACTGTCAAAACCAAAGCTTCTAAAGTAAAACTTTAGGAAATACGAGAGGCATTTCTAAATGATTTACAGCTGTGTTCTCTCAAACATACTGCTCAATCTATGAGCATCTTCTTGTAAGACAATAACTTGATACTAGTACACCATGCAGATACTAGGTGGCATTTGTGAACACCTGTATAGTGAAAGAGCAGCACTTGTTTGTTATCAGGTAGAGAAATCCATGGATAAAGATGGGCTGCATGTTTTTTTTTTGGAAAGGAGTCAAAACAGAAAATATTCACAAATGTGTAAATGCGGTTTACGGCCAAGAAGCTCCTGCACAGACTATTTACACCTGGATTGCTGAGTTCGCCAGTGGAACGGAATCAGCAAGCAAGACTATGAGTACTGGTCATTTGTCAACGTCATCTCTGAGGAACATTGAGGTTTTATCTGAATTGATTAGTCTTTGATGAATTGGAATCACTGACAGGGCTCAGCTGTGCAATCCTAAATTGATTAGTCTTTGATGAATTGGAATCACTGACAGAGCTCGGCTGTGCAATCCTGCACAGCATATGAAGAAGGTGTGTGAGCATTGGGTTCCATGGAACTTGACACAGACCCAGAAGGAGAACAAGATGAAGTCTGTTGTTGACTATAGGAAATGAACAATGATGATCCAGATTTTTTTGAGAAACTGGTGACTATTGACAAATTATGGTGTCACCCATACACCTGAGAAGAGAATCCAATCCATGCAGTGGAAAAACATCCTGGGAGTCCCCGGCCCAAGAAATTTCATTTTACTTCATCTGCAGGTAAGCAGCTGATCTCCATCTTTAGGTACACTTGTGGCATATTGCTAATGGACTAGCTTCCACAAGGTATGACTCTCAACAGCAGGATGTACTATGACTCCTTTACATGGCTTAGATGCAGGATTTAATAACTGTGAAAGGGAAAGTGGTCCAAAGGAGTGTTCCACCAGCCAGACAATGCATGGACACATACCAGCAATATGATGACTGCAAAGTTGGCATCACTGGAGCTCATTGTTGTGCCACACCCACCATATTCACCAGATCTTGCTCCATCTAATTATGCTTTATTCGACAGCATGAAGAACATGCTGCAAGGGAGAAAGTTTGGCAACTAAGAATTGTAGGCAGCTGTCCATGAGTGAATGCATAGTACCCTCAAACAGTGGTTTTGTGATGCAATAATGAAGTTGCCAGGAAGGTGGCAGCGATATATTGACATCAGTGCAGAGTAGTTTGAGGGATCCCATGTACATTGATTCATGTTCATTAATAAATAAGGTACAAAAACTACTATAGTAAATCATTTCTGAATGCCCCTTGTATGATGCAGTAAAATAAGCAAAGGCATGAGTTCTGAAGAGGCTGTGTTGCCACTTATAAGAGAGATTTATTGTGTTTTAATATGAATAAAATCAGTTTCTCTTGTACAGTCAGAAGTAACTGAGGCAGTACATGTAATTTTACACCTCATTTTTTTTTGGTAAGAATACTGATCTGGATGAATGAATGTTGTTTAGATCTGCAGGGAGCTTGAAGTGGATGAGCAGAAGCTGAACAAAGTATCCCTCACCAACAATACAGCCCACCTGAATGAGTTCAAACTTCACCAGAGAGCGCTGCATGTCTATATGGGTTTGTGCATGCTACATTCTGTAAATATGTTACAGCTAATTTTATTAATTATTATCTTTCCTTAGAAAGCCTAAATATTATATAACATTGCTAAGGACACTCAAATTACTTGCAGTAATATTTGTTGTTATTCATGATCACCACTGCCACTGCCATTGCCACCACCACTGCCACCCTTATTGCCACATTCATTGGTGGAATTTTGTGAGGAAAATTGATTAAGTATATAGCAGGTCCCGCATGAGCTATTCTTACTAAGAGAGGGGGAATAAATATTTCAGCCTATACCTGCTCCTCTTTTTACAGTACTTCTAATTAATAATAATAAAATAGAGGACGGGAAAAGTCAGAAACTTATACTATTTATTTGAGGGAAAGCTATATTTAGGGCTCCTCGTATTAAAAGCACTAATCAATTTCCAAAACAAACAACAATAAAGATATGAGCAGTTACTGTGACATAAGCTTCATTAGTCCCAATAAGGATCCATGTGACCTCTGTCAAGAACAAAACTGTGGTGGTAATTTTTTTTTCTTTCTGTGAACAGCATAACCCTGAAAATATCCAATAAATACCAAACATTGGAATAAAAAAAAATAAAAAAAAAAGCTAACTAAAGTTATTGATAGTGAAGGAATAGAAATATGAAAGGAAGAATTTATCATTATATCACAAGACAAAGAGAGATGTTTTGACAAATATTCATTATAATTATTATACCATCCCTAATTTGTATCTTTCAAGCATGTGGCACAAAGTTTGTAAGATGCTGAATCTGATAATCAAGTTTTCTCTTACTTTCATTCATAAAGAGACAGTGATGGCTTGTTTTGGGGCTCACTGCCATATGTACTTCCAGAGAAATTTTGGATGGAGTAATAAATCCAGAACCTAATATTGGTAGAAAAACTTAAAATGATTCATTAACATCAGGTGTCATAATTTTTAAATTTAAAGCTTGTATCTTTGCTATGTTTCTTGAGATTTGAGTGTTCCTAAGGAATGTTGAATCTATTAACTATTTCAGTAACTTTTGTGTACTGTTGAGTGAAACATTTTGCAGTGTAAAAGAGTTTCTTGTTTATACAAGCTTAGTTAATATTTCTGCCGCACCTAAATAGCTTTTGAAGTATGCAGTTCAGAGGCTGAAATTTGGCATGCTCAGAATAACCACTAATTGAGAACTCAAAAAATTATTTTACTTACCTTTTTGGAACTTCCACTATCACTGCAAGTAACTCTAGGTTCCTTGTTTTAAATGGAATTATATTTCTTACTAATGCTCATTAACAGGTATTCAAAAAGTGCTGATCCTAGATCTTTGTACAAGTTAATTGTTGCTAAATCAAAAGAGCAGAAAACTGTAGAACTAATGAATAATATGAGTAAAACAGTTAATTTGTTTATTGTCAATTCACAGTCTTTTTGTTTATACATGGAAACATATTTATTGATATAGGTAGATGTATGTTATTTAAGGGATTGAAACTTACATCTAGTTTGTTAGTAATTTAATTAGATATTGAGCGAGACGAAAAGAATTCTAATTTGATGATAATTGGCTGTGCAGATAGGCAAAATTTTTATTGAGATATGGAAAATTTACTTAATGGAGTGCATCAGGATTGCAGGCCAATTCCACATGAAGCAATGACTAGGATTGTAATGAAGTTTAATGGTCTTTAAACCTAGAGGGCTTATCAAGATCAGATACCCCAAAAGGTAGAACAGATGAGAATATTTCATTAGATTTCTTCTGTCCGTAAAAAATACAAACCTGTTTACTACACATTTGCATTGGAATTCAATATAATCCAAAGTTCAGTGATGAAAATCCTTAAAAGTGCCAAGCAACATTTATAAAATTCAACTTTTGGAAGAGATTTTAAAGGAATGCAGTCTTATGAATAATTATGGAACATATTAACAGTAATCTAGTTTTTCTTTGGCAGAACTGTATTTTTGGACTGGTGAGATATAAATTTATAAAACCACACACATCCATAAAAACTGAGCTGGTGTTGTCGGTGTGTATATTGTTGTCCCTTTCTTCGTTAGAGAAATGCTAAACACCAATAGATAACTGATTTGCTTCAAAATTACTGTTAGGCTGACTTTTACACTTTCTTTTATAGTCAGAGGGTAGCAAAATAAGTGTTCTGGAAATGGAAGTATGTTGAATTGCTTGTATGCAACATTCTGGAAGTTGTTTCAAACAATCTGGAACATTAGCACAACATAACAAAGAGGCACATATTACCAGTTTGTGACATTAGCAGCTGTCCTCGAATGCTCCATTTTTTACTCCTCTCTGCGGGAAATAAAATATGGTGGAATGGAGTGATTCCCACTTAATCCCTTTACAGTAGGCATTTGCAACACCATGACAATATGATGTTTTTATAGCTGGACAAAGTGTTGTTAGGGTTCTCAATATTAATTTTAAAAGAATGGGGGAAAGCATATTGTTTTCATTTGTTTTCATTTAGTAGAAATATTAGGAAAGCAACTTTATCTCTGCTGAAAAACCTCAACTTCCCGCAGAATGTTCCTCTTTTGTTAGGGAGCACTCCTAAAAGAATGAAGAGAACATTTTATAAAGATCAAATTACTTCATTAACCTTTATAATTCATACATTTAATCAAATGAATTAAACATTTCTTTAAACATTAGAAAAGCGTTTTTTTTTTATTTAGAAAAATATCTTAGAAAACAGGTTCATTGATGATGAAAAGTTTGAAATTTTTCCTGTGCTCCTCCTGTCTTGTAGTCTGATATCATTTTTACTCTTGTTCTATTGACAGAGTAGGTTAAGACATGGACTATAAATGAAAGGTAGGTCCAGGATTGTCCTTTCTGAGTTTGTTTTTCCAGGTTTTCTTCAGTTGTCACAACTGGTAAATGCCAGGAAGGTCCCTAAACTTAGGCTTTGAGTTTTCATCCAAGATTTATTTTTCTAATTATCATTTTGTTTCATGTGTCATTGGTGTTGACAATTTGTGCTGCTTTATGTGGATAAAACAGGCATTAAATACTACTAGAAAGAGGAAAGTTCTTTAAACCTAAATAATGCCTGTGTCAAATTTCCTATATGTAAAGAAAATCATCTAGATTTTCTCCCATTAAGTATCTTTCAAGTCCATCTCTCATCAGGAGTGTTTTGTTTATTGACATCCCTAAAAATAAAGAAAAGCATTTGTGATAGAGTCAGCATGAAAAATTTAATGCCACGGCTGGGATTTGAACCATGGATGTCCTTGTTTTCGTCCAGTCGCTCTAACCCGCTGTCATGACATTAAATTCTCCATTTGACTCCTATATTTTCCCTGTAGACCACTAGGGGCTCTTGCATGTCATGACAGCAAGTTGACCATGGTAGCTCAATGGGTTAGAGTGACTGGACAGAAACCAGGAGATTGATGGTTAAAATCCCGGCCGTGCCATTGAATTTTTCATGTTGACTCTATCAAAAACCTTACCCTGTATATGGCTAGTGTGAAGAAATTATTCATTTCCATCAATTAACTAAAAAATAAAAAAAAAATATATATAAATTTGTATAAAAATTATTTGTGGTTGGTTTATTGACACTCGTCACTTACTTTTTCATATATTTATGAGAGACTAGTTTCAAAGGCCCTGGCCTCCATTTTCAATCTCTTCCCAACTTTGGTTGGGAAGAGATTGAAAATGGAGGCCAGGGCCTTTGAAACTAGTCTCTCATAAATATATGAAAAAGTAAGTGACGAGTGTCAATAAACCAACCACAAATAATTTTTATATTAATTTTGACGTCACTGTTACTAAATTCCTCCAAACACACATCATATAAATTTGTGTTTTTAATTTTGCAAAAGTCTTGAGAAAAGACACCAGTTCATGCTGAAAAACCAAATATTTTGCCTTCCACCGATTATTTTTAATACTCTCTTCCATTAGGTGTGGTTTTATCTGATAAATCCTTATCAGTGTTTTTAGTATTATCTTACATTTATATTTAATCCATTTTATTTTAACCTCCTTGTATGGAGGACTTACACTCCCAGGATATACAAATGGGTACCTGGGAGAGATGCTTGTTGAGGACAGGAGAACTGTCCAATATCTGGAATGGGGATGACGAATTGGATGAAATGATTTTACATTTATAATGAATGCGTAAAATTTGTCCTTAGTTTCAAAGCTTATGCTGTAAACCAAAATTCAACTTCAGGGTATTATATTAAAGACAACTTGATAATGTATTTGTTTCTATGTACCTGTAAGATTTGTAGTTTAATAACTCTAATCTCTTTATTTTTGTAGAGGCAAGCCGAGTGAAGGCTTTCTGTGATATTTGTAAAGCAGACATGGATACACCCACCAAGTTAAAGGAGCTGGGTTTGTTGATGCAACAGAGCCATGAAAGTTTAAGAGACTTGTTTGAATGCAGTCATCCCGATTTGGACAGAATTGTGGAGTTGGGAAAGGATGTCACATTAGGTGTGCGTCTCACAGGAGCTGGGTAATTATCACCTCCCACAGTTTACATATAGAATGAACAAATATTTATGTCAACTTTTAAGATCAGTACTGTAAATTTGAATATAAGTTTTGTGTGTGTGAATATGTGGGTTCAGAAAATGTTCAGTGCAAGGGGAATATGTATATATATAACTTTTAATCCAAATTTTTAAATTGTTCTACTCTGTATTTGAATAAATAATACGTTTTTATGTACATACCTTCAGTATACAATGATTTACTGCGACATTGTCTAGTTTTCTGTCAATCATTCTTATGGCCGTGTGCACCAATCTCGATCAAGATATTATCGCGGTTAAATACTGACTTTACCGCGATGAGCGGTCATTTCTGGTGCATCGACGACGGTAAAACTTCATCCAGGCTTTAATCGTCGTTTAACTCTGACGGGCCGTGAATGACCGATTATCTTAGCTCGTAATTGTAAAATGGCGGCTTATGTTTTGGAACGCGATAATTTCGAGGACGAAATGTTATATATGCAATATATTGACGGTGGTGACAATAATCGCATACCCGTTATAGTGGATAGAGGAAATCCTTTTGATGATATGAACGATAGAAAATTTCAAGAAAGATTCCGATTATCTAAGGAAGTAGTGTGGTGGCTAGTGGACAAATTGTGTGATAGGTTAGAATTCCCAACAAACAGAAATAATCCGATATCACCAATCTGTTTTATCGTAACTCCATCAGTTCTTTTATTTTCTACAACTTCTTTATAGTGAGACGCCAAATCTAACAAAATGTCTACTTCAAAAGCAGAAAAGTTTGGAGTCCTCTTGCTCGTTGTTTCCATTATGGTTATATTCTGCTATAGCTGTTTAAGCACGTGCTTCTGTTTGGACAAATGCTAAGCGAAAAACAAACGACAAATGACGAACACAAAGCGATGAACTTCCGGGTGTGTTCGGTAGCCTTCTTAACAGTTACATTTGAAACGAGCGGTGCGCTCTACGGCACCGTGCGCCTGCCAGATAATCACTGCCAACTAACCGGCGATTGGCAATGGTGCACCAGGATGTAAGCTTTACCGCGATCAAATTTCAACTGCGTTTAGGCAAACGTCTCTTCTGGGTTTGCTTAACGAGGTTGGTGCACACGGCCATTAATCTTTTCCTTGCATATAATGTTACATGTTATATTCCACTTAATAATGCAAGAAGCAGCCTTTTCTTTCTTCATAGTCACTAGCTAGAGGTTGAAGACAAGACTGACCTTATAGCCTTTTCTCTTTCTGTTGTTCATGAATGCATTAAACTCAGGATTCATTTTCCGATTTTTTTTTTTTTGAGCAAACAGCATATATCACTATAGTCTACAATGATGATGACAACAATAACAACAATAATAATACATTTGTGAATGTGCTTCCTTAATTTACTGCAGGGGCCTTCCTTTATTCTGACACTGTATCTCCAGCCCTGAAGTTTTATGAGGGTAAATAAAGAGATAGTCATATATCAGACTGGTCATCTTTAGCATACCAGCACTGTGAATTTTTGCAGTAAAGGAAGTAATTCTGATTTGTTTCAACAGATACATTGGCTTTCTAATTTATTTATTGTGATATTTTAATAAATATAGCTTATTGTTGTTTACAACTTTACTACCTACAAAACATAGTACCAAAGAGAATACAAGAAATTTGGAAATTTGGAATGTTGGGTTGACTCCCACAGCAGTTTTCTGCTAGCACCAATTACAAACTTCCTCCATATGTGTGCACCTTGCATTTTGATTATGTTGCCAGTTGTCTTGTGGGCAGAGAATGTAGGAAATTATCTGTTTGCTTTAGCCTTGGTGAAGTTGTTTTTTGTGTATGTACAAAATTATTGTTACAGTTATTGTTATTGTAGTTCTTCTTATAAATATTGTTAAACTGTTATGTTTAGTGGCTCTTCAGAATCAAAGAAAATAATTGACTGATCTGGAGACAAAGCCATGAATTTAAATTCAGGCTATGTGAATATTGAGAAAAGGAGTGAGACAACGGAGCACTTCTTCCTTTGGCAAGAGTAGTGGATATACTTTGTGATGCACTAAAAATAGGTCAAACAACCATAAAAAGTGTGACAAAGCAGAAATGCCCAGTCGAGTTGAATACTTCAATAGAAGAACTGCAGATACCAAGGAAATTCAGATATAAAGTCTGACCTAAGACAGCATTTGATGCCTTTCAGCAGGATGGAATAAGATAGCACATTTATTAGTTTTATATCAGGATTGAATTTCAGAGAAGTTTTCTCTTGTGTGATGCAAGAATATTTTCTAAGTCCCAAGGTGCAGGTATACGCATGCGCAAGCAGACAACTGACAGGTTCTCGCATTGTAGTCAACATGAGAAAGATGTGTAACACTTGTAGCCAACCTCTGCAAACATGCCTCAGAATCTGCCCAAAACCAGTGCAGACATGTGGATGCAATTAGCAGCAGGTCAGTTTTGGAAAATTCTGACCATATTTCCTCTCAGGTTTTATTGCTTTACAAAAGTAGGCTTGCTGTCCAGCAGAAGTATTGTACTGTTGGAAGTGAAGGTTGTTCTTTCTGTGCGTTTTTTGAATATTAAAGATTCATTCAGTGCGTTGTTGAAAAACGGTTTAATGGCTTGACATATAAGTAAACTAGACTTGTCCACTTGTCATGGAGTCATTTCTTCAGATTTGGGAAGAAAATGTCACTGAGAACCAAATCTGGTGAATGTGGTGCATATATTAGCAGTTCAGAGTCATGCAACTTCACAATCTCAATTCAAAAAGTGTACACTGATGCATTGTCTTTGTGGAAAAGAACTGTATTCTATCACAAATACAAAATGATGAGCACATCATAGTACCCCTCATCTGCTGCAGCAAGAGTGCTTTACACTGATGATTTTGCAGTTACATCAGCACTACACCATGGGCATTATAGAAAACAGTCACTTTTCCTGCTGAGGCAACCTTTTTGAACTTCTTTGGAGAGCTTTCACCTTGTACCCATTGTTTGGACTATTGCCTTGTCTCCGTTACTAGAAATACATCGGGCTGAATGTTTGGGCCCTTTCCATAATGGTTTTGTTAGGATTGGGTTGGTCTTGAGGGAGCAGCTAGTTCCTGACACCCATGGATATTGGGTACAATCTGGATAGCTATGCTGCCCAGAGGGAGTTAAGGGACACCAGGATAGCCAGTAGCATGGTGCACTAGATCACCAGCGGCCCAATCGAGATTATTGGTAATCTTCCTTGATCGGTTGACATGTGTAAGTGATATATCCACATCCACCCGAAAAGGGAGACCTTTTAGATTCCAGATATTGCTCCAAGGAAACACCTGATTGCTCTTATTGTAGACGGGGAGTTTTGAGCTCCAGGTGGAACTTGTTTCAACTTGTTGCTTTAACTCTGCAATTGTGAAAGTATGTTTCACCAACAAAGATGTAATGTCATAAAAAGCTAGTTGAGTTGGATCAATTTGACAATGATAGCAACAGATATCAAAACTAGTTGTTCGTCAATTACAAATAAGTGAAGTTCAGTGTTTCTACTAACTCATATAATTTATTATTCACTGATATGTTCATTCAGAATTAACAGGGTATTTTATGTGGTACAAGCTTTCTTTTATGCAAAAGCTCATGCAAAATATTCCATATATAACCTAGTGAGATGTCAGCAAACTCCTGTACCTTGATCTGTCATTTAAAGTGGTATAATGGATTTGCAATATTTTGCTCAGAACATCCTGGATGTTAAACAAAAAGAGAAGAATGGCTGTATTTAAAATCCCACAGACCATTTTCAGCATAAAAAGGGACAGTGAAGAATTTTCTGAAGTTTTATCCAATTCCTTTTTTATTTTTATAACTATTAATCTAAACACATAAAACTTCAGGAATTTTATCCATTTTGGGAAGAAACCTGGTGCAGGATTAAGAAGGTAGGAGAGTTCTCAGAATTAATTTGAGGGGATGTGGTGTGGTGTGTGGGATTTAGGTTGTTTTCTGGCTGGCTGTTTTAAACCATGGGCATTCAGATCCTTATCTTGATGTTCCAGCTCAAGGGAAGGTAGATTCAAATCAGTGACACACAGTTGAGTGTTTCTTTCCTCCCTTTATTTTTTGGATAATTATAATACCTAAATCGCTTCTTTATCACTTTGTACTTGGCACACAATCTGCATGATCTCATATTCACTTATATTTTCCCCCTCTTCTAAAACCAACCCCATTTTGGATGGTTGAAATGACTTACTATTTCCCCTTATTACAATCAATACATTTAGTAAAGTATACTTGACTATTTCTTATCAAACAGCAAAGAACTTAAAACATAGCACATTCCTATCTTTGCGTTGCACCAGGACGTCATATTCCATGAAATTTTTGATGCCAAGAAAAAGATATCGTCATCAAGTGTTTCTCTCTTTCCTTGAATTTCTCTCCCCTGTCTCTAGGATACTTAAGCCCATATTGTAGGCTCGTTCTCTTTTGAACCTCTCACATGATCTAGGGATGTTTTATTGGATGCTGAGTTTACTCTCATAGAAGCTTAAGGGCTCCTCTGTAGCAAAATTCCAAAGAGCTGATTTCTTCATCCCCAAAGGTGTATAACTTTTGGAGCATCATAACGGTATAACTTTTTGCTCGAATGCACATTTTCCGGAAGCAGTGAATACCATATGGCGCGAAGTTGTTGCTGGTATGTTGGTATGTCACATCTTGTGAGGCCCTTTTGCATTTCCTTAACTTTGACAAAGTTCTAGTTCTGAGCTCGTATTCCATTTCTCGCATCTATGTATGTTTTATATAAATATACACAAGGGTGAGTCAAATGAAAACCTTAAATTTGTAATAACAATATATAGAATAAAAAGAAGTATTTCAGAAAGTGGAGTGCCATTGTTACTAAAATTAGGCAAATGAGTCAATCTTATATATACTTTTCTCCACAAAAAGTTTTTTTAATGAAGACTAGTTTCTGGGTACTTCTTTCCTATCCTCAATCTGTGGTTGACTGATGATGCATCCGGTGTCTGCATCTGGCTTGTTGTTGTGCTGCCATCTAATGTTCTGGTAAGTTTGATGACGTCATCTATGGTGGGAATTTCAAAATTCATCAAGAGGTCCTGTTTCTTTGTAATAAATATGTTTTCCCATCCAGTGTCTGCATCTGGCTTGGTGTCGTGCTGCCATCTAAGGTTCTGGTAAGTTTGATGACATCACCTACGGCGGTAATTTCAAAATTCATCAAGAGGTCCTGTTTCTTCTTAATAAATGTTTTCCCAAATCTGTAGTTCTAGAGGTTTCTTTGCCTGTTTGATCAGTTCTGTTCCTTGCTTTATGTTGTGATTCTCATACCAAAAGTGATGTGCTACGGCGGACTTGTCCATGTGTTTGAATTTAATATTTCTGAAGTGTTCTTTCATTCTTGTTCCTAGATTCCTTTAGGTCTTACCAATGTATATCTTGTCACAATCCTGGCAGCTCATTTGGTAAATGCCTGATAATTGAGTTTTTGGTGCGCTATATTTTAGAGGGTTGTTTAGTAAGTTGCAGATGTTGTGTTTGTTCTGAGGGGCTAATTTTATGTTGAAGCTCTTAAATATCTTTTCAAATTTTTTGAAGTACTTTGGATGAAATGTAAATGTAAATCTGGTGTTTGGGTTTTCTAGTTTTTTTAACGTAGTAATGTCCTTTAAGTTTTTGTTTCTTTTGTGTCTGTAGATCAACTTTTTGATGAAATTTGTGTTATAGTTGTTCAATTCAGCAACCTGTTGTATGTGAGTGTACTCCTGTTCATATTCTGTTTTTGTAAGCGGAATGTTGATTAATCTGTGAACCAAACTGTGGAATACTGCATATTGAAGATGTACTGGGTTAAATGGGTTGCATTTAATGTAATTGTCAACATGTGTTGATTTTCTGTATATTCCAAATTGTACTCCTGTTGGTGTTCTTATGATTTTCAAATCTAGAAAAGGTAGCCATTTATCCTGTTCTACTTCATTGGTGAAAACTATGGATTTTTCTTGTAGGTTTAGGAACTTTATAGCATCCTCGGTTAGTCTTCTAGGAACTATAGCAAACACATCTTCGACATATTGTGGCAACCCTGTATGGGTTGTCAGACCTGGCGCGACTGGCTGATCTTTGTTCGTTGGTTGCGCTGGGGAGGGGGTTGGTTTCCTCTTCCGCAGACGACCAGCCGCCACCAGAGAGAGAGGATGTGTTGGTAGCAACCCTCCGGAACACAAACCTCATTGAATGTAAGTTGTCTGGAATTATTAAACCTCTTTTTAAAATGCATTTGTGAGTTTTCCTTCGCTGGACCTTCCACCTTTCACCACCATGCAGGTAAGCTAGTTATCAGTAAAATAACATGTCCACCCTACCGCGTGGTGTAACTAGTGTTTGTTGAGATGGTTTAGCTCTACCGCTACGGATTCCCCCCCAAAGCTAATAAATATTAAATCTATTCTAATGTAGGGTGTGACATATTGGTGGAGACGCGGGTAAGATCTCAAATTTTTTTTTTTTCTCCTTGCTTTAGTCCGGTTTTTATGAAAAAAAATTCGAATGTATACGGTGGTGAAAGATGGAGGAAACATGGCCGACCGCGTGGTGTTCAATTAGTTAGAAATTCTAATCTGGTCATCGTCTCGTAATCCTTTAACTTTTGGTCTGTTTTTTATTTGATTTCTTCAATAGTAAACTTATTTCATAATATTGTGCTAAATTTTTTTTTATAACTACATGGAAATTGATAATGGACACCACGTGGTCACGTGTTGATTTTCAAGGGACGCTGTGTGAGTTTTGGCAGTAAAATTCAAAGTAAATAGTTTCTTTTTTTGGTGTTTTTGTGAAGTATGCACTTCATTTTTGTGTTCATTCCAGTTGGTAATTCTGCTTATTTTATTCTGGTGTCCAGTGTTACTTAAAAGTAAGTCAAAATGCCTAAGAAAACGCGGCAATCATCCAATGTGCCAGTTACAATGGATTCACATGATGTAATAGCTTCGACTTCTGCTTTAGCTAATCAAAGTGCACATGTACCTAGTAATTTAGAAGTATCCATGGCACCTAATGTTAATCAGACTCAGACAATGCAAGTTTCTCGGCCTTTTATTGATCCACCCTGTTTTGACAGGATAGCACTGATATCTCCTTCAGAATTTTTGAGAAAATTTAACTTAGTTTCTACAGCAAATGGTTGGTCAGATGTACAAAAGTTGAAGTTTTTCCCATGTTACTTGCGAGACACAGCAGCACTGTGGTACCGAACTTTTTGCCATAGACACCCTGAGCATGATTGGCATTTTCTAACTCAACAGTTTTTGGCAGCTTTTCAAATGTCCAATCAAGATGAATTGTTGGAAATTAAACTTAGGCAGAGGGTACAATTAGAAAATGAACCTGTATTAGATTACATTTATGATGTATTATCCTTGTGTGACCAAGTTAACGCTGCAATGACACAAATGGAGCAGGTAAAAAACTTAGTGAAAGGATTGAAACCTCAGTATGTGCAAGCTTTGCTCCCATTAAATCCACAAACAGTTGAGGAGGTTTTACAAATTATTAAAAGCATTCATAAAGCTAATTTTTATGTGCAACATAGACAACATTTAGTACAAGCACAAACAGCAACTTACACTTCTCCACCTGTGTCATCTGCACCTGTTTTATCACGGTTTGAAAGTGTAAATCACTCTGAACCAGTTATTAATGTTGTTTCCACATTGAGTGAACAGGTCACTAAACTTGCTACCCAAATGCAACAGCTTCAGTCTCAATTCACTGCTGCTGCATCTACTGTGCAGCCACCTCCACTTAAGCCTCCAAGACATCATGAAAAGAGACAGCAGGCACCTATTGTGTGTTACAATTGCAACAAGCGTGGTCATATGGCACGTAATTGCTGGACTTCACCATCTGCTTCAAAAAACTCGAGAGGCCCAGCCTCCAACGACATAACCTAGAGGTACCCAAAGTAAGTTCACCTGTGTCTAATGTTGTTTCTCTTCCAGGTCAAATTTTGCAAATTTTGGGGTCCATTGGGGAGTCAAAACTTCCAATTTTGTTGGATACAGGAAGTGCAGTTAGCATTGTGAATGCAGCTCATATCAATGACATTTCTAAAATGAAACCTGTCGAGATTTTGCTTAAAACAGCTGGTAACAAGTTATTAGATGCGCCTTATCAAACAAATTTGAAATTTCAAATTAATGACTTTGTTTTTCAGGAAGATGTGTTAGTGGTAAAAGACTTGGCACATAATCTCATTTTGGGTAATGACTTTCTAACTTCACATAAAGTTACCATTGATTATTCTTGTGCAGAAGTTAAGATTCAAACTCATGAGGGAGAAATGGTACACATTCCTTTTGAAACAACATGTGGTGGTCCCTTTACAGATATTGCTGTGATTCCATTGAACGATGAGGTACAGATAGTTAATAAAGTTTCTGTTGTAAAAGATGTTAAATTGCCACCGCTTACTACTTGTTTTGTGGCAGTGCAGCCTTCAGCTGATATTACAAATGAGGTTATGTTCGAGCCTTCTACCAGTATTATGCATAAGAAGAATATTTCTATTCCACCTGTAGTTTGCAAATCTTCAAAGGACTTTGTGATACCAGTACATAATAATTCAGCTGTTCCTCAAACACTTTTTGCTAAAACTGTATTAGCTAATGCTCATGAAGTTGCATTTGTTCAAAGTAACTCAGTTTCACCTAAGGATGTTACTCCATTGAACGCTCCAAAGTTTGAATTTAATGTTAATACCAACTTAACTGAAGCTCAAAAGTCAGATCTTCATAATCTGTTGTTAAAATATGAACATGTTTTTGCCACTTCATTGCAAGATTTAGGCTCAACTAATGTAGCTGAATTTAAAATAGAGGTAAAGGATGAAAAACCTATTAAGCAACGACCCTATAGGGTAGCTCATAAGCAGAAAGAGATTATTTCCCAACAAGTAGAGGAAATGAAAAATGCTGGTATTATTAGAGATTCTCAGTCACCTTGGTCATCACCTGTTGTGTTGGTAAAGAAAAAAGATGGCTCTATGCGGTTTTGTGTAGATTATCGTCAACTGAATAAGGTTACAGTAAATTCAGCCTTTCCCTTGCCTCTTATTGATGACCTCCTTAGTTACCTTGGAGAAGCTAAATGGTTTGCTTCCTTAGATTTGTTGTCAGCATACTTTCAAATTCCTTTAGAGGAGAATAGTAAAAAGTATACCTCATTTGTTACTCATGAAGGGCAGTATGAATTTGAACGTTTGTCTTTTGGGCTTGCTAATGCACCAAGATTTTTCAGTTTTGTTGCTGAGAAATTGTTAGGAGACTTGAAATTTAAGAAAGCTTTAGCATATTTGGACGATATTGTTGTTTTTGCCAAAACTTTTGAACAATTATTAGAAAACTTAGAAGCTGTTTTTCAACGTTTGGAAATGCATAATTTTAAACTGAAACCTGGGAAATGTTTCTTTGCTATGGAAAAGATAAAGTTATTGGGTTTTGAAGTATCTAAAGATGGAATTTCCCCAGATTCTGAGAAAGTTACAGTGATCAAAGAACTACCACGCCCAAAGAATGTTAGAGACGTGAGAAAAGTTTTGGGTTTGTTCAATTTCTACAGGAAATTTATTAAGAATTACTCTTACATTGCCCATCCATTGATTCAGCTGACCAAGAAAAGTCAAAGTTTTATTTGGGGCCCGGATCAGCAAACAGCATTCCAGCAGTTAAAGAACTCTCTTGTTTCTGCTCCTGTGTTGGCTCATTATAATCCTGGAGCCTATACAGAATTACACACTGATGCTAGTGGTCTAGGAATAGGATGTGTTTTACTACAGAAAGTAAATGATAATCTTAGACCTATTGCATATGCTTCTAGAACTTTGTCAAAATGTGAAAGAAATTACAGTGTACCAGAGTTAGAGCTTTTGGCAATCGTTTTTGGTTTAACACATTTCAGGACTTTTGTGTATGGCTATAAAGTGCATGTTATTTCAGACCATCACTCCCTTTGTTATCTGAACAATTTAAAGGATTTGACAGGCCGGTTGGCTCGATGGAGTCTAAAGTTACAGGAATTTGATTATGATATATGTTATAAATCTGGTAAGAAACATAATGACGCAGATGTTTTGTCAAGGTTCCCTGTGTTACAGCCTCAAGAGCATCAAATTGAACAACTTGATGAGCTAATTACCTGTTTGCTATCACCGGTTGAGGTTGCTCAGAAACAAAATGATGATCCAGTTCTGACTCCAATTATTAATGCCCTTAAGGATCCTGAATCTGCTCCTGCTAAGGTTCAACGTCAAGCTTCTACCTATATTTTGAAAAGTGATGTCTTGTACAGGAAAAATTCGGGTTCTACTGGTCCCTTGCATTTACTAGTCATTCCTGAGGTGTTAAAGCATGAAATTTTGTCCTCATGTCATGATGATCCACTATCTGGTCATTTAGGTTTGTCTAAAACTTTTAGTAAGATTAATTCAAGATACTACTGGATAGGTATGAAAAAAGATATTGAGCATTTTGTGAAAACTTGTCCAAGTTGTCAGTCTAGGAAGGCACCTAAGAATCAAAAACCTGCTGGTCTTTTGCAGCCTATTCCAGTTAACTTTATTGGAGAACGTTGGGGAATAGATTTGTTAGGCCCTTTGCCTCGTTCTACGTCGGGTCATAAGTATATCATAGTTGCTACAGAATATGCTTCTAGGTGGGTTGAAGCTGCCCCTCTCTCTTTGGCTACCATTCCCCAGGTTACTAAGTTCATCTTACATCAGATTATTTGCAGGCATGGGGCCCCTGCCATGTTACTGTCTGATCGTGGTAGTGTCTTTCTGAGTGAAGTAACCCAGGAACTCTTGAAAGCTTTGTCAGTTTCCCCTCATTTTACTAGTTCATACCACCCTGCATGCAACGGCCTTACTGAACGATTTAACCAGACTTTACTAAATTGTCTTAGTCATTTTGTGGATTCAAATCAGCGCAATTGGTCTAATGTTTTACCATATGTGATTTTTTCATACAATTCTTCTGTTCAGGAAACTACAAAATTTTCACCATTCTATTTGATATATGGTCGTGAACCTTCCTTACCAAATCAGGTGCAACTTCAGGCCACTTCAAATGATTTATTTGTTCGGCAAACTTTGGAAGAGATTCAGAAAGCTCGTGAAGTAGCCAACCATAATATTAATCAGCAACAGATTAAACAGAAAGAAAGATATGATGCTAAGCATAGAGATACTCATTTTGCAGTAGGTCAGCTTGTTAAAATTTTTACTCCAATTAGGAAAAAGGGAAAATGTACCAAATTGCTTCATAGATATTTTGGGCCTTTTGAAATTGTTCGACAAATTACTCCTGTTACTTATGTGGTTCGTCGACCAAATGCTCCTAGAGTTAAGGAACAATCAGTACATGTTTCTAGGATATTCCCATATTTTGATCCTGTGGGACCATATAGACTGTAAATACATTTTGCTTTCCTTTTGTGTCACATCAAATGTAAAAAGGTTGTATTTAAAGTATATTGCCCCTTGATTTCTGAGTGTGAATTTTGAGATTTAGTGTATAGTGTGCTAAGCTATTTTGTTTTGGAATATGATGTATATTATTGGCAAATGGCAATACTTGGATAGATGTTTGATGAATTAGATGTCAAAAGTTGAACATACAATTGTTATTATTGAAAGTCACAATTAATTGATATTAAAAGTATATGTTCCCTAATAACTGTTTTGAGTTGAATAACCTCATTTTATGATAAATTTTGCAATGATTAGAAAATTGAAATTTTGTTTATTAATTTTAAGTTTACATTCTGGAATAGTGCTGTGCTACCTCGATAAGAAGGATGAATGAAATTATGTGTGATTATGTGAAAGATGTAGAGGTAAAGTTTATCTGGTTAATGGGGTTGCTGTAATGTGCCCGTTAATCCAGTGTTTTAGGCTCGATAAATGGCTGAAATGTGCTTATCGATGCAAGTAATTAAGTGTATTTTTGAGTTTTGTTTAGCATTGGTGCTGAAATGTGCATGCTAAGATGATGAGGAAAACCTGAATCACAGAGAGGTTTGTGAATGACTGTTATGAAGCTGAGACCTGGGGATGTTCTGTTTGTCATCCTCGCCATAGTTACCAGGTATTTGTGAGATAGCACATTACTAGTACAGATGTTTACTTTGTCTCTTTATTGCAGGATGCTAATAGTTTGAACATTTTGATAAAATTGTTTTGGATTAAGAGTGATATATATTTTGGAGTTGTGTGATTACCAGTATGCTTTAATGGTTTATTGAATTCTAAGTTTTATGTTGAAAAGCAAAAGTACCCTTCAATGTATACAAAAGTTTTTAGAATAGGCTAAGACATGATACTATATTTTCTCTTTTGTGTATCTAGGATGTGAAATTTTGAGGCCCCAGAACTTAATTTTTCTTTCAGTTTTGTTCTATGTATTGTGTTGTAGAACGATTTTTTTTTTTTTTTTTTGTTGGTGTAGTAATGTGACAGTAGTTTTGTTGGCATGCAAAATGTTGATGTTGGTAGATTGTAAGTAGTTTTGTTGATTTGAAAGGTAGTAGTACTGATGATATTAAGTAGTGCGCGCACATAATAAATATGATTGAAATTATAATGGTAAAACAAAGAGAAAAACTGAGCTCATTTTTGTTTAAGTGTACACGTCAGTTTTGTTAAAAAGTTTATGGCCACGTGTAATATTTTGGGGTACCCCTCTAAGTGTAAGTTTTGGTATTTTGATAATTTGTAATATTTTTATTCAATGTTTTGGAAGGTCAAATTATTTTGTGCTGTGTGTGTGTATTGTATTATTTCTACCCTAAGGGTTTTTTGTAAAGTCTTGATTGTGACATTCCTACGTTTTATGTATTCTTTTGTGAAGATTATTTTGTGAAGATTATTAGATTTATCTTGTCAAAATTTGTAAGCTCTATATATTGCCGAGTGATGGAAATTATCTTAGTTTTATCATGTATCTTGCTACCCAGATGGGGTGTACCTAATTTTTTTTTATTATTTATTATTGTTCAGAAGTGAAGTTTGTTTTTAATGATGTAGTTGTCTTCTGTAATTGACGTACACTTATATTTTTGGAAATAATGTTGTAGTATGATGATACGTATCAAGCCAGCCCTATTTATCTGCGTTCCTGCTGCACCACACTGTTCCTACCGAACTGTTTGCACCATGGGAGTGCTAAACCTGCCACACTGCCTTGTGTCATCGGGCTCTGGTCCGCCCTTTATGACCACTGTTCGTCAGAGCTTTGGCAGCTATTAGTGCTGTCACTTCGTACCTGTGTTGGGGGCAGAAGAACTATTAATGCCCCACATTGTTATTCAGTGTAGAGCAAGTACAATTGTGCTCAATTCAGTGGTCTTTATTCATCAGTGACTGCAGTGCAAGCTTCAAGTTTTTTATTACATTTGTGAGACCAGTGGGAATGGAATGTACTGTTCAGGCAGGTTGTGAAACTTTTTTTTTGCTTGGTGCAGTAGTGGTGAAAAGTGCTGAACTTCATTTATTTTTCTTTTAGGGCTTTTTAATTAAAGTTATAGACAGACACTGGAGTAAAGAAACGAATGTGTAACGTCAAGAGACAAGATTTATGTGTGTAATACTGTTTGTGATGTTTGTATGCAAATTTTTTTTTTTGTTGTTCCATCACTCGAGCGAGTTTCTTTTCATTTGTTATTAATTGTTCTGTTGACCCTGGGTCAACAGCTTGTGGTCCGGGGGGAGGTGTGGCAACCCTGTATGGGTTGTCAGACCTGGCGCGACTGGCTGATCTTTGTTCGTTGGTTGCGCTGGGGAGGGGGTTGGTTTCCTCTTCCGCAGACGACCAGCCGCCACCAGAGAGAGAGGATGTGTTGGTAGCAACCCTCCGGAACACAAACCTCATTGTATGTAAGTTGTCTGGAATTATTAAACCTCTTTTTAAAATGCATTTGTGAGTTTTCCTTCGCTGGACCTTCCACCTTTCACCACCATGCAGGTAAGCTAGTTATCAGTAAAATAACATGTCCACCCTACCGCGTGGTGTAACTAGTGTTTGTTGAGATGGTTTAGCTCTACCGCTACGGATTCCCCCCCAAAGCTAATAAATATTAAATCTATTCTAATGTAGGGTGTGACAATATCTATGCCAACATTTGAAAATATGTGGAAAGGCTTTAGTAATGTGTGTTTCCAAATTGCTCATGAACAGATTAGCTAGTAATGGTGAAAGAGGCTTACCCATGGCCAAGCCTGCTGTTTGTTGGAAGATCTTGCTGGAGAACGTGAAACTGTTTTTTTCAATGCATAAGATGGTTAATTTGATGTATTCCTCTAGTTTATCATCCGCAACGTTGCTTTTGGATAACCAGCCTTTCATTAATTTTGGAATTTTTTCTACTGGTATGCTTGTGAATAAAGTTTTGATATCAAAGGATACCATCACCTCTTCAGTTTTTATAACTGTGTTTTCAATTTTCTTTACCAAATCAAATGAATTCTTTATGCTTAGAGATTCAAACTTTCCAAACTTTTCAAATTCTTCCACCAACCATTTTGCCAGTTTGTAAGTCAGGTCATCTGTATTGTTAATAATGGGTCGCATGCTGTCCTCTGTCTTGTGGATCTAGGTAGGCAGTATAATTTTGGCAAATTAAGGTTGTTTACAATTATGCTGTTTTTCATCTTATCTGGCACTATGGTATTTTCTTTAATTGCTTTTTTGGTGGTTTCTTTGTATTTCTTTAATGTTTTTTTTTGTTAAGATTGTATATTCTGGATTTTGTAGTAGTGGTTCGACTTGCTGGTTGTAATCATTTTGGTCCATAATGACTACGTTGTTTCCTTTGCTTTCAGATATAAAACTGGATTTTGGTTTAATGTTTGAATAATTTGTTTATAGTTATGTTCCTGTCTAAATGTCATCCCCTTGAGAATATCTAAGCATCTTGATTTTACTAATGTTATTTTGCTACCATTTTCCAAAAAGTTGGAGGTTATGGTGACGTCTGTGATGTACTCGTCTAAATTGCCCGAGTTGCCGACACACGTTTTAAAATGAAATTCTCAAGGGGATGACATTCGTTAGTTATTTAGTAATTTCATTGTCAATTAATATTTTGTAGGTTGTCAGTGTTTTAGTGTTATTATTAGCATAATTGCACAATGTCCCAAACTACAAATACAATTCCTTTCTTGGAAGTGTTGAAAACAGTGTTGTAATGATAAATTAAATTTAAAGGGAGTTGATTAATGACACTAAACAACACTTACTTTTAAATTTTTCCGGAACATGTTTCAGAGACTTTGCCTCTATCCTCAGCCGGCCATTAAAAGTAAGTGTTGTTTAGTGTCATTAATCGACTCCCTTTAAATTTAATTTACAAATACAATGTCTATCTCAAAAATGAGATAGACCAAGAACTCACTCCCCCAAGGAAAACTATTCAAAAGGAGGACAGAGATCTGCATTATGCTGACAAGCAAGGCAGTTATGTGTTCTGCATGAATATTTTGAAAATAGAGGGAACAGTTAATTTACTGCTATCTTTCTTAAGGCAATATGTAGCTGAACATTTTAAGCTTTTAAAAATGTATATTGTGGTTAAAATGCACTTACTGAATTTGGTAGTTTTGAAAAAGCTTTCAGTTTTGTACTTGCTAATCTTATATGGCATAAAGAGAAAGTAGATGTTCCAAAACTATTCATTATTTTTCTGTTCAGGAAATTTGTTCAGTGAACTATTATGTTTAATGCCAAAGGGCATATTAAATTTCTCTTAATTATTCTTAATCCTGGCTTTCTAAGAAAAACTCCAAGGCAGGAGCTTTACATAAAAATAGTTTAAATTCTGCTGAACATTTTCAATGTTGCATCAGTTTCATCTGTACATTCATTGCCTTAACGGAGTATTATTCAAAACGGTTCCTGTGTATTAGAAATATAAATATGAACAAACTAATTTAGGTAGTTTTAGCGCTCTCTTCAGTCTAACTATTGCACGCACCAAGGCGTTCATAAGCAGCAATGTTGTTTTCACCGTTAATTGCTTCACAGCAACTGTCAGGAACCTAAAGTAATTTTAATTCTACCGTATTGACATGAAGGTTTTACTACTCTGTCACTTTTTAAGTTCTACTGAACTTCAGTTGTTTCTTGCAGTCTTTAAAAACATTATGGAATTTCAAAGCCAGCTTATAGCAACTCACATCTATCTATCTATAGGGTTTCTTGTGTCATCCTTGTATGTACAACAAAATGTGAAATGAAACTATTTGTACTAAGCTTTATGTTGTTTAATGTGAAGCAGATAGAAAAATAAGCTTTCTTAAAAATATTTATAGAAGCTATATAAAAGTAAAGGATAGTGGATAAAGAAAGTGATATGAATGTCATTTTTGTCCTGCTATTTACTCATATAATGTGCAATGAATAACCATAGTTAAGTTCCCCATATGGTTACCTTTACATAGAGCCCATGAACATAAAACTACTAGCAGATTTCAATGTAGTGATGTATTGTTTCAGATGGGGTGGCTGCACTGTTGCACTAAGTACTAAGGAAAGCTGCAATTCCTATATAAAAGTTCTAAAAGAGAAGTTCTATAAGAGTCATCCCAGAGCAGTGAACAGGGATATTGACTCTTTGGTTTTCTCTACTGAGCCAAGTGAAGGAGCAGAAATATTTACAACTGCTTAACCACAGTACCTGCATTATTTTAGCTGCTTCTCTTCGGGTATACATGGCCAACATATGGTCTGAATATTGCCAAAGTCTGATTATTTAACACCTAATTTATTGTGCAATAAATTATAACTTTGGTGCACTAAATAACACCCTCTGTTTATTAGCTTGTGCTATCCAAAAACAATTTAATGTAGAAAGAATTCATTGAAAAATAAGTGAGTTTTTCAGACTTAGTAATATGTTTTGGGGTTTACTGCTCACTTCCTGGTGTTGAGTGGAAGACTTTTTATCAGGGCTCTTGTAGCTAATCCTCATTGCAAAAAACGTTCATACTGTTAACTCTGTCAGGATTGCCAACTGGTACCATAATTATGGGATTATATGATAGTTTAACATATGCTGTATGACTGCCAAAGCATATGGTTATCCGTCTTTTATTACTGTGTTTATTACAACAGTAAAATTAAATGAATCTGACGATCTGACGACAGTACTTTCTTCCTTATGCTGATGTTGTATTACTGAATGAGCAAACAAATCTGACTGCTATCTGAAACCTAAACTGTAGATAAAATCAAAGCAAAAACACTCTTTATGGACAAATATTTTTCTAAATAGGAGCTTAGTAAAAACTAGTTCAAGAAATATATATGCTGTATTAAAAGCACTATAAAGATGCAGATTATTTTTGTTAGCATTATTTTAAAATTATTGAATTTGATTAGATGTACAATAATTTTCATTATAAATGTATAAATCTCAGTACCTGGTACAATGTAAACAACTCTTTAAAAATTAACATTTAAAAGTTGGCAACTCTGCTATCTGGATTGACTATGGGATTAGGTAGAATATACTTTGATGAACTTGTCACCATTTCAAATCACTAAGGTTGTTGGGGATATATCATCATGTCTTCTTTTTTCTTATATAAATTTGATAGCAGTCTTCATATATACCTAGTAAATGCCAGATCTGTTTTCAGAAAACACTTTTGTCTGGATTAAATTTTTAAAGAATGTCTGTTTTAAGACACTAAAATGAGCCAAAGTTTTTAGAAATGTTATAAAATTTCCTATTGTCCACAGGTTGTATATAAGTTTTACTCTTTTTACCTCCTAACTATAAGGTAGAGGTGGTATTGCATTCTACCCAGAAATTTGTTTTAAGATTTATTCACAAAAGAGGTTTTTTCTTTTTCCCCCTCGAGTCTCTTGTGCCCAAAAGTCTAGTAAACAAACTTCTATGGGGAAGGAAGAGGGAGGAGGAGAGAAAGAAAACAGAGAGATAAGAGAGGGTGGAGAGAGGAAAAACGAGAGAAAGGAAAAATGAGAGAAAGGAGAAGGGAGAGGAGGGAGGACCAAGAGAAGGAAGAGAGAGAGATGATGATATATATAAGGGCGCTCAACTACGGCGGTCATCAGCACCCTTTAAAAAACTAGTCATGGCAAAAGCCAGATATAAAACTTTCTAAAAACTATACAAGTGTAACAAAACCAATTAAAAATACACGTACATAAAAAAACATCAATCAAAACCTACTAAAAATTTCGTTCACTAAATCCTAAACTCTAAACTAGACAAGAATCTAAAAACCTTCTCCACGGGTCTCCACGCACGGCCTACATGTGGGTGGGCCTGTTGACCGTCTCCCTCAACCAGAGAGAGAGAGAGAGATAGCACAGTAAGAGGAAAGAGAATGGAGAGAGAGCAGGTAGAGAGGGAAGAGGGAGAGAGGCAGATAAATACCAGCAGTTTAAGTTTTACTCTTTTAAATACTAATACAAAGATTTTCAAGAAAACCAACCTAAATTCCTTCTGAGTGAAACATTTTTGTTCAATTTTATTTTATCATAATTGACTCTAAGAATATGAATCAGTTCATAAACTTCACATTGGGAACAAAATAAATATGCCATCATTTGTAGAGTTAAATATCATGAATAGGCATAGGTATTTCTGAGCATTAAAGCCCTTAAGAAAGGAAATCAAGTAATATGTTACTGGACTTTAGGCATTGATTTTATAGGGTACAGTCCCTCTGGCATTTGTAGATAACACTGACCAGACAAGTTTTACCTACTTGAAAGGGACTCCTGGTTACTGTTGTGTACATTCTTTGTATAGATTTATGGTGTTAATATAATTAACCTGTAGCCAAGTGTTTAAAAATTACTGTACCTGATTGTGAAACAAAAAGGAAAGTTTAACTTTTAGTATCTATAGAAAAAGATTATACAAGGACAACTATATAAAAGTCCTGCACCATGGCATAGAGTGTTCTGCACCTGGGATTCATCCCACCCCATGGCGGTTGCAGATTTTAAGTCCCAGGTATAGGACTGGTGCCCACTCAGCACTGTGAGGAAATTGAGGAGCTATGCTAGGTAGCAAACCTTGGTCTAGAAAGCCAACTTTTCGGCTGGGGATGGTGACCACATCTCCTCCCCATATTGGTTGGATGATTGCCCACTTCTGCCTTGTGGCTGGCAGTTGGGTTGGCAGGCTCAGGCCCACTTTGGTCTATTATGCCATGGAACAGTTTTAGACCAAAGCCGTAGAAACTCTCAACAATCAAATGGACAAAAAGGAAAGCAACAATGAATACACTGAAATGAGCAAACAGCTTTAAAGAGTGGCTTCAGTAAACATCTAGTCCAGAATAATGTACTGAACATAAAATACATCGAGAAGTAAAGGAAATTAACTCATTATCCATAGATAAAGAGAAAGTAACCTTCTTAAGAAATTAACACATCACCCTCAGCCACCTAAAAGTTTAGCTCCACTTTTTCAAACATTCCTAGACAGCATACTTCCAGAAAAGAAACCAGGCATGTATTAAGTATGTTATTTTGACTGTGAAACAAAAAAATGGATATACAAAAACACTAAAGAAACATTTCAAAATACTGAAGGAAATAAGTTCACAGAAATAGCATCCACAATAACAGCACAGTTTTGCAAAAAAAATCACAAAATTAAGAAAGAAACACTTTTTCTTAAAACATTAAGGATGAAAGCAAAACTAAAGACAAGAGAGAAAATTTACAGAGGAAATATGAGACTCATTTGATGAACTTTGATGTCCCTGCAGAAGACAGCATAATACAGAAGTTTCTTAAACTTCCCACCTGGGAACTGTGTTAGTTCACTACCGGCTGAAAACTGTTCAATAAAAGTTAAGGGATATGAAACCTAAGAGTGTTTAATCAACTAAAAGAAGTGATATATTATAATGTAAGATATGTGCATAACTAATAAAATATATGTATATCGTGATTTTTTTTAATAGCCTTCAGGTCCTCTTCCTTCTCAATAAATTTTGTATTAGCTGTGTATATTTGTAAACTCTAAAAGGTAGATATAAACATAACAGACAGAAAATGCAGATCTCTCTAAAATACATAACTTTAATGGAAAAATATTATTTTTTGTGATATTAACTGCTTATAGGATATTCGCTGCATTAGCTTTAAATTTTGTAATACTCTAAGCTTTTTGAAGTGCTAGGCAACATACACTTGCTTCTCATAAATTTGACAAAAATGTACAATTTTAAAGCCAACATATAGCAACTGACCGACGATGATACAAGCGATTTGTTTGTGAAATCGATCTCCATTAATAAGAAATATTTGATGTGTGTTTGGAGGAATTTAGTAACAGTGACGTCAAAATTAATATAAAAATTATTTGTGGTTGGTTTATTGACACTCGTCACTTACTTTTTCATATATTTATGAGAGACTAGTTTCAAAGGCCCTGGCCTCCATTTTCAATCTCTTCCCAACTGGCATCTGTTGTTATCTGCTCTCTCTGGTGGTGGAACTATGAACTTTTTTGTCAAATTATCTACTGGCGGGATTTCAAAGTTCATTACGTGATCCTTATTTTTCCAGATGAATATGTTCTCCCATGTTGTCAATCTATTTTGGTTTATCACTCCTTTTAATAATTTTGGATTTGGATCAATGTCATGGTTTTCATTCCAAAAATGAAATGTTACTGCTGACTTGTCTTCTTGTTTCAATCTGATGTTTCTAAAGTGTTCTTTGACTCTGGTTTTTAAATTTCTTTTTGTTTGACCTATGTAGCATTTTTCACAATTCTTACAATTTATTTGGTATATTCCAGATTTGTTACCTGAAGGAATTTCATCTTTTGTTTTTGAATTTAGTAATTTTAAAATTGAGTATCTATTAGTAGGTGCCAAGCTGATATTTTGTTCCTTGAATATCTTTTTAAATTTATTAAATGTTTTTGGATGATATGTGAATGAACTGAATATGCTGTTGCTTTCTTTTTCTTTAATAAATGTGGTTGCTTCCTTAATGGTTTTCTTTAGTTTAGATTTTCTAATTTTCTTCAATACCAAACTTTTGTTGTATCCGTTTTCTTCTGCTATGTGTATTATTGCTTTTTGTTCCTTGAAATATTCTTCTTTTTCCATGGGTATGTTGACTAGTCTGTGTGTAAGGCTGTTTATTATTGCATGTTTATGTGTAATTGGGTTGTGGCTATTATTTTTTATATAATTTTCTGAATGTGTTGGCTTCCTGTAAATTCCAAATGTGTTGAAAAAAATTAGAAAATGTAAACTAAAGAAAACCATTAAGGAAGCAACCACATTTATTAAAGAAAAAGAAAGCAACAGCATATTCAGTTCATTCACATATCATCCAAAAACATTTAATAAATTTAAAAAGATATTCAAGGAACAAAATATCAGCTTGGCACCTACTAATAGATACTCAATTTTAAAATTACTAAATTCAAAAACAAAAGATGAAATTCCTTCAGGTAACAAATCTGGAATATACCAAATAAATTGTAAGAATTGTGAAAAATGCTACATAGGTCAAACAAAAAGAAATTTAAAAACCAGAGTCAAAGAACACTTTAGAAACATCAGATTGAAACAAGAAGACAAGTCAGCAGTAGCATTTCATTTTTGGAATGAAAACCATGACATTGATCCAAATCCAAAATTATTAAAAGGAGTGATAAACCAAAATAGATTGACAACATGGGAGAACATATTCATCTGGAAAAATAAGGATCGCGTAATGAACTTTGAAATCCTGCCAGTAGATAATTTGACAAAAAAGTTCATAGTTCCACCACCAGAGAGAGCAGATAACAACAGATGCCAGTTGGGAAGAGATTGAAAATGGAGGCCAGGGCCTTTGAAACTAGTCTCTCATAAATATATGAAAAAGTAAGTGACGAGTGTCAATAAACCAACCACAAATAAGAAATATTTGACTCATTTTTCTTAAGATAAGTGAAGTTTTTGTTACAAATATTTGTGTAATATTCATTGCTTCACTGTAGCTAGCTTCATTTTCTATGTAAATATAGCAACCTGTTTTATAAAGATTGATTATTATTGCTTCAGTCTTCTGCATCTCCTTTGTACCTAAAACAAAATATGTAATGAAATAATTTATGTCAATGTTCATCTTGATTAACATAAAATAGATAGAAAAATAAGTTTTTGTTCTTCTACTTTGATGATTTCCCCTCTTTTTATGGAGGACTTTAACCTTTAGGACTTACAAGCAGGTGCCGGGTGTCAGAGGCCTGTTTAGGAGTGGAATAATTTCTGGATCTGATAAAGTACCCATGATGGGTAATGAGCCCATAGCGGGGTATAAGAGTGATGAAGTAGATGGCATGAAATGAGGGTGAGGTGAATGAATGGAAAGGTAATAATAGATCAGTTGGTGGAATGATGGCAGGGGAAACCAGAGAACCCAAAAAAACTCATCCCAGTGGTGTGTTGTCTACCACAAATACCACACGCAGACACCTGGGACTGAATCCAGACTTCCTTAGAAAGAGTAAGGCAGCCTGACTGCTTAGCCAAGCATGGTCATGCCGTATAAGGGTTATATTTGTTAGAAGAGATATAAAGATAAGTATAGCAGTTAGGTGAAACAATGTTAAGTACATCATATTTTCCTAATAAAGAATAGCTTACTGGGTAACAAACTTCAATCCAAGGAGAAAGACCAAATTAAATTTCTTCTACTGATCCCTATAATAGTGCTCAACACCAGGAGGAGATAGCAACATTTGGGAACTAGCTGAGAATGGGAAAATAAGCCCAAAAACATGTCATTAGCTGTGTGAAATTTTAGTGTGTTAATATTGATGAAAAGATACTATATCTCAATGTAATGCATTTATTGTCTTGCAAGTGTGCAAGGAAGTGAAACTCAATAAAGGATTTTAAACAAAAAATTCCAATGCACCTAAAATTTAGCTGAATATATTTTATTTACCTAAATAGTATGTTATGAGAGCAAGTTGCTTGTTTGGCTAGACAATATAATTTCTTTGTAGTTAATTATGTTGCTTTCTGTGAAGGTTTTATTAGCTGTGCTTCACTGTACAGATGTATTGTTATATTTGGTTTAAAAATAATGAACAGTTTAAGATTTTTCTGCTTGTTTATGCTTCATGTTCTGGGGTTCAAACCTCATTGAGTCTTAACATGTGCTAGTTTGAAACAAAGGCTTATAAAAGGTGTCTTTAAGTTTAATATGACTGGAAGTTATTTTCGAGTGTTATGACAGGTGTATTGTTGACACAAGATTAAGGTGTTTTGTCCAAATCTGCAGTGAATATCTTCAGTCAAAGCATTCTTAGAGAAGGCTGCATTGCATCTGAAGCTTTTATTGTCAGTGCCGCTATATTTATACCTAGAGCACTTCCTGCTGACTGGTCTGGAGGCCAATTAGCTAGTGGGAGAGGAGCATAGTTTTCCTTCCAGTTTACTTCTTTCTGATTGGCTTACTTTGTTTTCTTCAGTTATATGATATTTCTCACCTAAGATGACTGAGTACACGTTCTTGTTGAGCCTCTTCTTTCCAATTCAAACCATTAGGTTCTTTACTAGCCTTTGGACCAATCAGCAGGAACTGCTCTCATTATAAATATAGGGGCATTGATAGTTAACTCTTAACCTTCTTTGAAAACACTTTGACTGAAGATATTTACAGCAGTTGTGGACAAAATGCCTAGAACCTTTCTCTCTGGTAAACCATGGCATCAGATAAAAACTGATTATCCGGGCTTGTGGGCCGTGGTCTAGTTAGGAATCTCCTTCCAGACGTTTCGTCCGAAGCAAGTATATTATATTATGACACCAGCCGTGAAAGCTTACGCAGTTTGATCATGGCATAAGAGCCACCAAATAATTTCGAGTTATATTGACTCCAGCTGGGAAACTCTTATGTTCTCTCATGACTTCAGAATTACCAGGGATTAAACCATATGGTTGAAATGCATCAGAAAATTAAAATTGTGAATGTATGTGGGTAGTATAAGTTGAAGCTAATGGCAGAGAAGAAAATGCAGGTATATAATTTATATATACATTAATAACAAAGCTTCACTTATCATTTTAATCAAAATTCAGAACAGAACATGTTTGGTGTATCTTTGCTAGCTAAAAAGAATTATTTATCATCATAAGGAAAATAAATTCACAAGTGTGTTCAAAGAGTACAGTAAATTACTAGTACCTCAGAGTAGCCTGCCTCGGTAGTGTGGTGGTAGCATGTCTGCCTCACGTTCAAGAGGTTCTGAGTTCGAATCTCGGTCAAGGTGAGTTACTTGGATAAGGTTTTTTTCCAGGGTTTTCCCTTATCCTAAAATACGAATGTTGGGTAACTCTAAGCTCCATGGACCCCGGGTTCATTTGAGCATAATTTCATCTATTTCAAAAAATAAAAACTCTGGCATTTATCAATCCAATTTCACTTTCCTGCGACACTAACTGGTTTTGATGAAAATAGGCAACTTATATGGAAGTAAACATGCTGATTTCGAAAATGATAACACTGTTTTTATGAAATTTGATATTTTGATATATTGGACACTGTATATAATTGCGATTATATGCATATATTTATGCAGCAAAAAATGAATAATAATGTAACAAATTTCTTCAGGCCATATATGTACCTATATACCACCTCTTGTGTGCTTCTCTTTCCCTCTTCCTTTATCTTCCTAAACAATGAGCTGATGAATGATGCAAGACAGTAAAACTATCAACTGTTGCTCAATAAACAGACATGTACACTTAACCTTTAGAGGCTTGTATGTCACAATCACAAAACTTTGGCAGCTTTCTATAATTTGCAATGATCGGTAATGCAATTTCCACAGAAGATTTATTATTATTTTGTAGTTTTAGTATGTGTACTGTAGTGATACACTGTTCACAATGTCTTCCAATCTTTTAGGAGAAAATGTATGAACAATTCAAATAACTTCTTTTACTTCACAGTTTTCGAAGAAAGTGCATTTTACATATTTTAAGGTTGAGCAAGGAGATCATACTCAAACATGTTTACAAAACCTGTAGTCAAGAGTTTAGGTAGCGGTACAATGGAAAACAAATTAATGGAGGTAGGGATTACTTTGATGTGGTGTGAACAAAAAAATCATTGTGATTCTACTTCTGTATGTGTGAAGTATTAGGATACAATAAGACAAATGAAACAGAAATGAAATATCCAAATGGCCTTGCTTTAGCTATAAGGTCTTTGTCAAGCAGAGCAGATGTCCCTATTCCTATCTCACTGGCTCTATGCTGGCTCCAGACAACACATTTCCTTTTTATAGGAATAGAGACAAAGAATTTACCAAGTTCTTTAAGATGGAAGACCAACTAATTTGTTATTATAATGTACAAATATAAGGTTTAATTCTATAACTGGGAAGATAAACATGTGATAGTAATGACTGGCATTTATTTATTTTTGTTTCAAAAAAGTCTAAAAGCCCTTTTATTGCACAATAGAAGTGAATTTCTTTCAATTGTTGCACATTCTGTGTTTGTAAAAGAATAATATGAAAAGCTTGAAACCATTTTAGAATTAGTCACAAGATTATCAATGGCTATTGTAAGGAGACCTAAATATATTCAGTATCTTACTAGAGCAACAAGGAGGATGTGAATAGCCACATGGTTTTTATAAGAATGTAATGGTAGAAACAGAGTTAAAACTGTATAGTGAGAGAATTGCCTAAGACAAAAGAGTTAATGCCAGGAGAGAAAAATGTCATTCATGCCGGTCTAATTAATCCAAAAAAAAAAAAAAAAAAAAATATGTTATTGCTTCTTTAGGATATAAAATGAAGTGCATATTATGAAACAGTCTGACTCTACCTATCCTTATGAAACAGTTCGTGAAAACACTGGACAAGAAAGGGTCCTGTTTCAAATACCTGAGCAGTAAATTTTCTGTGATGTATGAGGCTAACTTAAAGAGGGTATATTTAATGGATCTTGATAATATAGATAATGAAGATAGTGCATTTTTTATTTGTTCTATTTATACCCTGCCTTTAACTCCAATGGTCATATCGGCAGCCATTCTCCTTTGGAACATATAGAAGGTGTTAACTCATATTCGTTTGGTTTTAATCATTATATCATACATACATTTGCACTCTCATTCATACTTCTGTGGAAGATGAGCAATTATCTTGGTCGGAGAAAAGTCGCCACCCTCACTGCCGGGAATTGAACCCAGGAACCCTAGCATGGCAGGCAGGTGCTCTATCGACTGAGCTACAGGGCCAGTCAGAGTGCAGTTTTTGACACCATGAATGCTAGAAACCACAACCGTTGTGTGCTTTCAAAGAGGTAGTCAGTACCTTTCTTGCAAATATAAAAATATTAGGAGAAATATGCTACAAAAACTATGAGCTTTTCTGCAAAATATGAGTTTAAAGCTTCAGTTCTTGTAATCTCATCTAAACTATTTACCTGATAATTTTCAAACCCTCAGAGATGAACAAAGTGAACGACTTCATCATGAAATCATGGAGATAGGAGATATCAGGGTTGGTGGAACATAGCGAACTACTGTTTGTGCTTGAAAAGGGAAGTTCCTTAACCATGACATAAACATAAATCAATGCAACCATCTTTCCGGCCGAGGAAGAAGTAACTTTTTACAGATATACAGGTATTTGTTTATATATATTATTCTGAAATTTTGCTATTTGTATTCATTTTATAATGTGCAGTTTTGATATGTTTTAATATCAAATATTTTTATATCAAAAACACTATTTTCAAAGTATTATATTGTGATTTGTACCTTAAGTAATAGAGAAAACTGGACAGCAACATTCAATTTAGTACACCGAAATTAGTTAAAAGCACCTTTCAGATTGCAAAACAGTGAACAAAAGTTATATTTTGCAGGACAGCATTACTTATATTGTATCCAAATTTGCTTTGAACAAATGAAATGTATTAATTTTTAGATGAGTCGTATTTATTACACATCTGCTTCACTTTTGTACCTATTTTGAGGACATCTTTCGCAACTCATCGTTTGCATCTTCGGCTCTTATGCGACTAAAGCTTGATCCAGTGGTGTGGGTAATTCTGAAGTTGCTGCTGCCATTCTGTTGATTTAGTGATGAACTTAAATGTGGGATTCTCTTCTGGCAGGATTTCAAAGTTCATTAGTTGGTTTTTATGTTTTTCTATGTATATTCCCTCCCATATGACGAGTTCACTATGTTTTTGTACGTATTTTAGTAATTCTGTGCTATCTTCAATTTCATGATTTTCAGACCAGAAATGAGCTGCTATTGCGGACTTATCAATATTTTTGTATCTTAAGTGCCTGAAGTGTTTTATCTTTCTAGTGCCTATGTTTCTTTTTGTCCTCCCTATGTAAATTTTTTCACAGTCTTTACACTTAATCTTGTAAATGCCTGACTTTTCCTCTGGTTTTATCTTATCAGTATTATTCCTGTGAAGTAGGTTTTTAATGTTGTAATTGTTTTTTGGTGCCAATGTTATATTGTATTTCTTGAATATTTTTTGGAACTTTTTTGTGGCCCAGGGGTGGTAAGTAAATTTAGCAAATATAATTGCTTGTTTTATTGGTGTGAGAGCTACAACAAAAGAATTCCAAGAAATAGATTCTAATCCACTCGACCGATGCATAAAAGATGTACAAAAAACCATCATTAATAGTAAAATTTTAACAACTGCAGAACAAAAAACTATCAAACCGGACAACCCTACCCTTGCAAGACTATATGGTTTGCCTAAAATACACAAACCCAACATACCCATGAAACCCATTGTAAATAATATAAACACTCCTACTTACCTTCTGGCAAAATGGCTGTCCAAAAAATTTCAGTCCTTTCCAATGCCATTTTTTTTTAAAGCTTTATTGAAACAAAAACAAGGATCATCGCTTCTTATGTGGAAGAGGGGTTAGGTGAGGGAAAGTGTGGGTAGGTTTATGCAGATCCCGCGATAAGCACTCTGGTAATTTTCGTTTATTTCGAGCAGCATCTATCTTAATATAAAAATTATTTGTGGTTGAATAATTTTTATATTAATTTTGACGTCACTGTTGCTAAATTCCTCCAAACACACAGCATCTATCTTGCTGCCTGGCGTAAGTATAAGCCCAGGATGGCAGGCATGGCTTGCGCCCTGGAAGCCAAACTGGGGAGTCAGGGTGGATTTTGTCGAGGTGTGCTCGGTACTAAGTGTTCAGTCGGCGTAGATGGCCCAAGTATGGGTTAACTGTTAGGTTTATAGCTCTAATTTGTTCGCCGATGGTGTGTTTGTGGTTGTATGAGTCGTGGTGGGCTTGGAGTGTTCGAACGATCCTGTGCAGGTCGATCTTGCTGTTGTCTAGTCCGTTGGCTAAGGTCTGAAGTGTAGATGGGATGTCCATGGTGGCAGATTGGTGTGTTTGCTTGATGAGTGGCTCTAGGTTATGGTACTCGTCTTCAGCTTCTGAAAGTTTGTTGATGACATCTTCCATTCGATCCAGGCGGGCGGAGAATTTTGCGAGTTCCGAAGTGAAGAAGGTCAGGAAGGTGTGGAAGCTCTTTGCTGTCGCCTCTATGATGGTGTCCTCTAGCTGTGTGATTATCTCTGCGGTGTCAGGTGCTGTATCCGTGGAGGTCGGCTGGATGGTCATGGCGGCGGAGGCAATCCTCCTCCTTTCCACAATTCCATACTCCGAGCATAAAAAACTCTTTAGACCTGGTAGAAAAAATTCAAAATCTTAAACTAAAACCTCATGACACTTAAGTATCCTTTGATGTCCGCTCCCTCTTCCCTAGCATTCCATTAGACAAACTTTTGATTCAACTGAAAAAATGGCTAAATTCTATAAATCTAGATGCCAATGCAATAGAAGAATATTTGGCAATGACTGAAATATGTATACATCAAAATTATTTTGTCTTCGATGGAAAATATTATAAACAAATTTCAGGACTAGCTATGGGAAGCCCGCTATCACCATTTTTGGCCAACCTATACATGAGCTTTTTCGAAACACATATAACTAAAGCCTTCCCTCATATTTTTAAAACATGGTACAGATACGTAGACGACATCTTTGCAATAGTGCCCTACAAACAAATAGATGATACTTTGAAGCTACTCAACCTGCAAGAACCCAGCATACAATTCACAGTGGAAACTCAGGAGGACTGTACTCTACCTTTTTTGGACCTTAAAATCACAAAAAGCAATGAAAAACTAGAATTTGGTATCCATAGAAGAGCAACACACACAGATAATTACATCAAAGCAAATAGTTTCAACCCAATTCCACACAAACACGCCACCATCAACAGTCTCTCACACAGATTAGTAAATCTACCCCTCAGCCAGCAAGAATATCAAAACGAATACCATCAAATCTTAAAAACTGCAATTAAAAATGGATATGGAAAAAACCTTGTAGATAAAAAAACTAAACTCATTCAAACTTCAAAAGAGATTAAAACAGATCACAGCTCTCACACCAATAAAACAAGAAATTAGATTTGCTAAATTTACTTACCACCCCCGGGCCACAAAAAAGTTCCAAAAAATATTCAAGAAATACAATATAACATTGGCACCAAAAAACAATTACAACATTAAAAACCTACTTCACAGTAATAATACTGATAAGATAAAACCAGAGGAAAAGTCAGGCATTTACAAGATTAAGTGTAAAGACTGTGAAAAAATTTACATAGGGAGGACAAAAAGAAACATAGGCACTAGAAAGATAAAACACTTCAGGCACTTAAGATACAAAAATATTGATAAGTCCGCAATAGCAGCTCATTTCTGGTCTGAAAATAATGAAATTGAAGATAGCACAGAATTACTAAAATACGTACAAAAACATAGTGAACTCGTCATATGGGAGAGAATATACATAGAAAAACATAAAAACCAACTAATGAACTTTGAAATCCCGCCAGAAGAGAATCCCACATTTAAGTTCATCACTAAATCAACAGATGGCAGCAGCAACTCCAGAATTACCCACACCACTGGATCAAGGTTTAATCGCATAAGAGCCGAAGATGCAAACGATGAGTTGCGAAACATGTCCTCAAAATAGCTACGAAAGTGAAGCAGATGTGTAATAAATACGACTCATCTAAAAATTAATAATCATTTCGCTTCACTGTGATGTTCCAATACAGTTAAATCTCAATAAATTAAATGTAATTTAGAAACCACAATGAAGAAACATTTTAGAAATATTAAGTACAAACGGATTAATAAATTAGTCATGGCAGATCATGTTTGATCATTTAATCATTAAATTTGCTCAGAAATCAATTAAAACAATTAAATGCATCAATATTTTAATGCTTTGGAAATAATTTTTCGTATAAGACACAGAGTTGTGTAATTAATGTCAAAATACCTTCAATAGCTACCGTCAGCAACTTTATTTAACTTACAGTAGATGTAAACTGCAGTAAACAATGATGCAATTGAGTATTTGTGAAACATGTACTGTTTTGAATTGTAATTAAAAATATATACTAAGTTTTATCAATATATATTTTAACTTCATCAATATTTGTTCTAGTCACTTATTAGCTGTTTCCTATTACATAATACTTTAATTAATAAGGCACAAATTAGTCTTTCCTCTCATCCGATTGCAACTCAATGCCAAACTCAGGACCTGCCTCCCAGTTTCTTGCTGACACTTCAAACACCAGACTCATCACACCGACATATTTCCCTGGTTGTATTTATTAATCAAGAAGAATAAAAGGAAATATATATTATGAGCGAGTCTTGGAAGTTGAATACTAATAAATTGCTTGAAAATACCCATAAAGAAGCCTAAAAAGGATTCATAACTTGATGAATGAAAGTAAAAAATGTTATTCATTTTAATAATTTCAGTTTTAATTACATATTTAAATAATGAATCTAATGCTTAGGTATCAGTTACCTCAGCAATGTTTTGAGTGAGTATGTGTCTTTTCTATCCAAAGAGTTATTTTTGGAATCCTTGTGTGTTAATACATGCATATTGCAGTAGATATTGATTTTCTTAACTTATGTAATGCCTTAATTCTCTGAGATAGAACTAAATATGTTTGCTTAAAAAGTAAAAAATTCTGATGTGTAATATCACGTGAAAACTTATTGGTTTTAATTTTATCTTAAAGGAGTAATAGTCATGCAAAATTAAAGCATTTTAAATGAAAGATGAAAAAAAAATACAACATATTAGCAATTAGAAAACAGTGTAAAATGCTGTTTCTTTCTGTCATATTTTTTAAATTACTACTATGTTAAATAATTATCCAAACTGAGAAGTGTAAGACCCAAAAAAAGGCTAAAAGGGACGAGTAAGCAAGTAAACCAGAAAAAACCCAAAGAATGGCAAATTATGACTAACAGTTACTAAAATTAATTTATTTTATGTTGGACCTTATTTTTGGACACTGGAAAAGAAAGAAGGTTAGAATTCTATTGGGTTTAAATAACAGACTGTCGATGTGTGTGGCGATGGGTAGGAAAGAGATGGGAAGGGGGATGGGCGGGTTGTATGCTTAAACATTACAAATAATACGTAGTTATTCATTATTCAAGTTTTCGGAATTATGGTGAATAGCAAGATAATAGGAGTTTCCCATATCGTATTTAACAAGGTTTCAGTGAAACGTCACTGCATACATCCCACCTCTCCCCCTCCCGTCCCTCTCCTACCCACGGCCACCCACACCGACAGTCTGTTATTTAAATCCATAGAGGAAGTCTTACCGAAAAGAACTTTTTCTCAACTTACAAGACTTACAGGTAACTACTTATAAAGTAATTCACCTACAAGTAATCCTCTATATACCAGGTGGGTCACCTGCCCCTGTTTATTTATGAATGTATGCATCATGCTAAGCGATATATGTGACATGCCTTTCTTGAATGCCTTCTAATGGATGATTTGCAGGTCATTTTATAGAGAAGGGGCAGATAACTCAGAGCATAGGTATTGTGGGACAGAAAGCAATCACTATGTATGTCGATTCCAAAAACATCATATTCAGATACAGAGAACTGCAGTAATTTTAGACGAGTTTACAAACTTTTATTCATTAGTGTACATTCATACACACACCTTTAAACAGACTCCTGAAGGAACAACCTATCACATGTATCAGTTGACAATAACAATGGAATACAAAATAGCAGATCTACGCAGTGGGACCAATTGGATTTAAATCTTCAGCCAACACGTGTTTTCTTTGTACAGCCATGTTAAAATGATAAGAATTAGGTAGATTGTTTTCGCTTCTGTAAAAAATTACGGCAGATTTTAGCTCATACAATAATTGTAATGGTGGATGCAGTTATTTTGTGTTAAAACTACCAAAATGAGCTCAAAACGCTGTGTGAAGCTGTAAAAACCGTGTAAAGATTCCAGATGAGTCCTGAGGTCTGCCGTTACTACCTTCTTTTGCAAGGTAGCGTTGGCTAAATGCTATTATACAGCTTATTTCACCACTCTGCCACCTAAAGTTCCAATCCTTGGTGATCAGCTCAAAATTTTACTACCGTTTGTTTTACCTCTTGGGGTCTATAATTTGATATTATAATACAAAAACATTTTTATAACATTATAGGTATTTACAAAATACAATATTAGCCATGTTTTCCACTGGCAGATAGTTATAAATGTAGATATAGTTCGTAGCAACTATTTTATTAGTATAGTCAGTATTGTGCTTGACACATTCAACCAAGTTTCAGGCATTTCACAAATGCGAAGTGAAATACCGTGCGACCGGCACCGTAAAGGGGCAGGCCGGCGCGCTCTTCGCCAAAATTACGCCTAAAGGACCGGCATGTAACGTGTACGGAACCATAACTACTGTACTAATTTACATTAGGCTTACCTGAAATCACAACAGATATTGAAAGTGATGGCCTTCAACGCGAATACATTCCTTATTTCTCCGAAAATAGTTCTGGTTCACTCGAAGACGTTCATCTTGCCCGACTGCCTGTATTTCTCTCGTGATGTTGTCCTTCCAATTCTTGTAACGTGTACGGGTTGGATGCATACACTTTATTCTTTAACCTTCCCCATAAATAAAAATTACATGCAGATAGATCAGGGGAACGAGATGTCCACAATCATTGACTAATTATTCTGTCATCATACATACTTCGCAATTCATGCATAGAATTCGCAGCAATGTGCGCTGTAGCTGAGTCCTGCTGAAACCACCCACACAATCGTTCATATCTTGCTACAGTTTCGGAAAAAAATGATTTAAAATGCAATTTACATAAACGTGTGAATCAACCGTTGTGTCGAAAAATATGGGGCCGATGATTCTATGCGCACTTACTGAACACCATTGGTAATGGAAAAATTATCACCAAGAGACAGCACAATGTCACTCGGAACGCGCACACAGAACTGTTTCCCTCACCACAGTTCCAACTCGACTGACACGACATTGGTAGAGTGTAATTCTCTGGCGGCAGGCGCACCACTCTTCACCCAGCCCTAGGTTGCCGCGAAGCGGTCCGGTCGCTCAGGGAACGCAGGATATAAGATTTTAGCATGAAACAAAAACTACTAGATTTAATGTCATCAACGTTCTCATAAAAATGAAAGCCAACTACGTAACATGGTTTACAACACCAAATACAGTATAGATTATTAAGGGTCACAAAGTTAACATGATCCCTAATAAAAGATAAAAGATAGCCCGTGGTTATCCTTTAAAGGTCAAGGGCCTCACCTGCCAGTAAGTTGCGCCAACTTATATGGTGAGCTAATCCCCGTAGATCCCTAATTATCGGATTTAATTCTTTGGCTCACAAGAGAACGAATAGCAACAATAAATAAATTGTAACTAATATATAGACAATCAAGACTAATCCTTGTTTCACATAAGTTTGCCCCGAATCTCTTAACGGTCACGTGACCTTATCACCTCTCATTGGCTGCTATTGCAGTATAGACTGTTGTGCGGTAAAAATTAGTTCGTTATTTAACATGGTATATATCTTTATATGTTGGAAGAGAATTGTCAAATTTATATTTTCGTAAATGTTTAAATTAAATATATTACGCAACAGAGTTGATTTATCTGAAATGCATGTTAATTCTTAAACGAAGTAAAAAGGAGGTTCCTTTGCTCTTACGCACATGGCACGATAGCACGTGATTTAGCGGTGGTGATGACATACTTGTTTATATTACTTTTATCAATGACCTTGTTTTGAACTGGATTAGTCATATATCGACATTCGAAGGTGTGTTGTGCCGAGTGCGAGAGCTAAATTATTTTATTGATCGTTAATTGCGCATGTACTTATTATATGTATAATGGCAGAGTCTACCGTCAGTTTTTCGCTGAAGCATCGCAAGGAAATGAATGAATTTCATTTCCTTGGGAAACCTTTACAAAGCGGCGAAAAAAGAATTGCATGTGTTCAATGCACTCACAGAGAAGAATCCGTCTTTGACAGTGAGAGAAGTCGAACAGTTGTGCTCTGAACTTACAGGTGTGTTAGATGCGTAGGAACATCGCGACATGAAATTGAGAAAACAGGAAAATTTACCACTCCAGGGGCGGCCCGCCTTGGTAGCGTGGATGGTAGCGTGTCTGCCTCACGTTCAAGAGGTCCCGAGTTTGAATCTCGGTCAGGGTGAGTTACCTGGATGAGGCTTTTTCCGGGGTTTTCCCTCATCCTGAAAGACGGATGTCAGGTAACTCTAAGCTCTAATGACCCTGGACTCATTTGAGCATCATTTCATCCATTCCATTCATCGTTCGATATGACTTATCGTTGGAGGACGTAAATTACAAAAAAAAAAAAAAAAAAGAAAAAAAAGAAAAAGAAAGAACAGAAAGACCTCCAGGGGCGATATTGCTGTGTGGCGGAGACGTTATTTAAGGACAATCAGACTGTACCGAGATAAAATCAGAAAATATACTACCTTGACGAGACTTGGGTGAATGAAGGACACACGACAAGTATGGCGTGACACGACTTTTTAGACTGAAAGACAAGCATTTTTGCAAGGTATGTGTGCTGTTTTAAAAAATCCCAGTGGAAAAGGCCGAAGGCCTTTCATCATAAACTTGTTTCAGTTTCATTGCTCATGTATTCAGTTTCATTATAAACTTATATTTTTGCATGCCTTCATATTCTTATTTGTATGATTTTATCTATCTTCCTGGCAATTATTATGACGTTTACTGCAGGTTTAAATGTGACGGGAAAGCACCGCCTATGGCCTATGGCGCGAAAGCATTAGCCAATTAGGATGATGGGGAAGGTAGTTGCACGCGGAGTGATACATGTCAGCGGAGCAAGGTTATACGAAACAGAGTAGGAGAAAGAAAGAAAGAAAAACAATGTGACGTAGTTTCGAACCTAGGCTTTGTAGCACCATATTCCTGCAGTTAAAGCCACTCGGACACTTGTTACATGTTCTGCGGCGGTCTTTGGGAAAGCATTCGTTTATCACCTTGCTAGTATTATATGCATGAAAAGACGTCATTTATTTAAGCTTTTGGCAGCTTCTTGGTCCTCATTCAGGGCTGTAGGTATTAATGCTTGGTGCGTATGGTACCGAATAGAAGGACAGAGTTACAGTATCGGCTTTTATGCTAAAAGGGTAAATTTTTTCATATTAGAGTATAAATTCAGGGTTGCATAGATACTGTGACTTTGTGGGTTCGTGAAATGAAAAGTCCAATTTCACCACTCAAAAATGTTCTTTATTTCCACCGACTTACAGTTAAACACTTGCCAATTACACAAAATTACGTAATGCACACAATTACGATTCACCAGTTCGTCCGTTATCGTTCCGATGCACGTACACGGCGCTACTTCACTAGCACGTCAAACACTAACTGTCTCTCTGAAACCCTTTTATAGGAATGTCAGTGTTTTTCTAGAAGTCTCTAATCACCGAACGTTCCAGACCACCGGAGAAGGGGAGAGAAACAACGAGGGACCGGTGACACTACCGCAAATCACCCCTCAGTTAGTGACAGGAGACAGATGAGTGGGCGTGGCGTGGCCTCCGGCCCCTTCTCAGCTGTTGTCTGTGGTGCTTCCCGATAACTGGGTGACACTGCTCCCTCCTCAAAGCTGGTCGTCCCGAACAGCACCATCATAGCGGGCTAGACGATCCAGGTGTACCACCAACATCTTCCCTCGGGGAACCTTCTGGATGCGGTAGACCGCGTCGTTAATCCTCTTCACCACCCGGTACGGTCCTTGCCATGGCTGCTGGAGCTTCGGGCACCGTCCCTTGGTCCGGGTAGGACGGTACAACCAGACTAGGTCACCTTGCTGGAACCCTTGGCTGTTGGCTTGCCTGTCATACCTGGTCTTCATGCGGTCGCTCGCCTTCTGGATGTTCTGGCGAGCCATCTCGTGCATGTCGTGGAGATGGTCCACCAAGTTCTCCACATACTCGATCGCTGGCTGTTTCGCTTCCGGAGGGCTTCCAAAAGCCAGGTCACAAGGGAGGCGTAACTCTCGGCCGAACATTAAGCTGGCTGGCGTCATCCCAGTTGTGTCGTGTGTAGATGAGCGGTAGGCCAGCAAGAACAGTGGCACCTTGACGTCCCAGTCTCGCTGATGGCTGGCCACGACCTTCCTCAGGTGTTCCTCTAAGGTCTTGATGTACCTTTCGACCATGCCATCCGACTGGGGAGGTAGAGGTGTCGTGCGGGTCTTGTTCACCCCAAGCCTTTGTAGTGCCTCCTTCATTAGGTTGGACTCAAAGTTGGTACCCTGGTCACTGTGTAGCTCTAACGGCATCCCAAATCGGCAGAACACTTGCTCCACGAGGCAGTCTGTGATTGTCTTTGCCTCTTGGTTTGGGATGGCATACACCTCCGGCCACTTGGTGAAGTAGTCCACGACCACCATTAGGTACTTGTTGCCTCGGTCGGAAACTGGGAACGGTCCAGCAATGTCAACGGCGATCCGTTCGAATGGGGCTCCGACGTTGTACTGCTGCATGCGACCCCGGCTCCTAGTCTGGGGGCCACGACTCGCCGCGCACACGTGACACTGACGGCACCATCTCTCGGCATCTGCTCGGAGTCTCAGCCAGTAGTATCGCTGCCGAAGTTTGTCGATCGTTCGGTTCGCTCCCAGGTGTCCTCCCGAAGTACCAGCGTGCACTTCCTCCAAGACTTCCGGGACCTTACTCCGGGGAAGTACTAACTGTTCTCTCTGCGTCTTCCCATCGGGTGACTCCCATACCCGGAACAGCACGCCCTCTTTGGTCTTCAACGTGTCCCATTGGGCCCAATACGACTTGTAGGTGGCGCTCCTCGGTGCGATGTCCTCCCAGGTTGGTCTCGTCCCTGCCTCCACTTCCCTCAAGAGTGGCCCCAAGTCTGCGTCCGCCAGCTGCTCCCTCCTCAGGCCTGCGCTATCCCAGCCATCCGCAGGCACTGCCGTGACTACTCGGACTGCTGCGGCACGCTCCTTCTCCTCCACTCTTGTACACTGGCCGCACTCTTCCGGACAGGGTCTTCGGGACATGGCGTCAGCGTTACCGTGGCTCTTCCCTCTACGATGTTCCGAGGTGAAGTCGTACTCCTGTAGCCTCTGGACCCAACGTGCTGTCTGGCCTTCCAGGTTCTTAAAGCTCAATAGCCAGGTTAGGGCGGAATGGTGAGTCCTCAGGTGGAATGGCTGACCGTACAGGTACTTGTGGAAGTGCTCCAATGTCTTTACTACCGCCAGTAACTCCCGTCGGGTGACGCAGTAGTTCTTCTCTGCCTTGGATAGCGTCTTGCTGTAATAGGCTATCACCCGCTCATGGCCGTCCTGTATCTGCGACAGGACGCCTCCAATGCAATGGTCGCTGGCGTCGGTGTCCACAATGAAGGCGCCACCCGGTTGTGGGAAACCCAAAATTGGAGCACTGCACAGGGTCTCCTTTAGGTGCTGGAAAGCGTTTTCGGCGTCCTCTGTCCACACATAAGGCCGGTGTTCCTCCGTCAGGCGGGTGAGGGGTTTTGCGATGTTGGAGAACCCCTTTATGAAGCGGCGGTAATAACTGCACAGCCCCAGGAAACTGCGCAACTCTTTCCTATCCTTTGGGCGAGGCCAATCTCTCACAGCCTGTGTCTTCTCCGGGTCTGTGGCCACTCCGGTTGCCGAGACTATGTGGCCCAAGTAGTTAACTTCCTTGCGGAAGAGCTGGCACTTCTTCGCGTTCAGCTTCAAGTTGGTCGCTTGCAGTCTCTGTAGCACCTTACTCAGGTTCTCGAGGTGATCTTCAAAAGTCTTCCCGACGATGATGATGTCGTCCAGGTATAGCAGGCAGGCATCGTAAGTCAGCCCTCTCATCACTGACTCCATAAGGCGCTGGAAGGTAGCTGGTGCGTTGCAGAGGCCAAAGGGCATAACCGTGAACTGCCAGAGCCCTTGGCCCGTCGAGAATGCAGTCTTCTCCTTGTCTCTCGGGTCTAGAGCTACCTGCCAGTAGCCCGACTTCAGGTCCAGGGTCGAGAACCACTGTGCACCAGCTAGCGTGTCCAGGGTGTCGTCAATCCGGGGTAAGGGAAAACAGTCCTTCCGGGTGATGGCGTTCAACTTTCTGTAGTCTACGCAGAAGCGCAGCTCGCCGTTCTTCTTTGTCACCAAGACTACAGGGGAACACCAAGGGCTGTCAGACTCTTCAATCACTCCCCTGGATCTCATGTCCTCCAGCATGTCTCGTACCGCCCCTTGCTTCGCCAGCGGAACGCGTCTATGTGGTTGCCGAATAGGCCGGGCGTCCCCGGTGTCGATGCGGTGAAGCACTTTGTCCGTGCGGCCGTAGTCACTATCACCTTGGCTGAAGACGCGCTGATACCGCCTTAGCAGTTGTCGAACCTTCTCCAGCTGTTCTGTGGTCAGGTGGTCGGCCGCCCTCTCCACCAAGCCTTCTAGCCGGGGCCCCAGGTGTTGCTTCGGCGCCGGCTCCTTTGTCTCGTCGATAGCTGTTACGCTCACCACGGGCTCGCACATTCCCAACTCCGTCCCGGCCTGGACGTCGTGATCGGCGTCCGTAGGATTTAGCAGTCTCACGGGCACCTCCTCTCGGCACGGCAGCAATGCCCTGGCTACACACAGTCCGTTTACAGGCGTCTTCTGGTCCAGCATCATGTTCCTGGTTCTCTGGCCCTCCAGTCGCGCCGTCACCACCACCTCGCTCCTCGCGGGGACAACCACGTCTTCGTCCAAGACGACCCTGCAAATTCCAAGGCGCTCTTCAGGTTGACGGAGTATAACCTCTTCTCCGTTAAGCCGCAGGACCTTCTTGCCGACGTCGACCGTCGCCTCGTGGCTCCTGAGGGCATCCAGTCCCAGAATCACCTCCTCAGCCACCTTCGCGACGAACACCCACAGACGCACGGCACTCCGTCCCAAATTCAGCTCCAGCAGGGCCTCCCTCTCCACAGGCAAGGTGTCGCCCGATGCCGTGACAAGCTGGTATGGCCGGCTTGGCTTCCTTGTCGGCAAACCCTTCGCCACGTCAGGTCTGATGATGGTCACGGCCGCCCCGGTGTCCACCAGCACGCGGCACGGCTTTCCTCTTATCCAACCGTCCGCGATGAGGCTGTCATCCATACGCCGGCTGACGGCGCGCAGTGTCACTCGAGGGGATGGTGGTGATGGCGCCGACGTGCCCCTCTCCACGACGGCCCTTACTCGTTTTCCGGCTGCTCTTCCTGGTGTGGGCAGTCTCTCTGCAGGTGTCCGGGCTGTCCACACCCCCAACACAGGCCACTAGGTGTTCGCCGGCGTCCCTCAGCTGGTCTTCTGTCTCCGGCGTAGCGGACATTCCTCGTTCTCGACGTCGGGATGGATGTTATTTTGGCCGCCTCCATCCTTAATGCCGCTGTCAGCGCCTCGTGGATGGTTTTATATTCCCCGAGCATTAGGCGCTGACGAATCTCCGTGTCCCGTACCCCGTCGACAAAATTGTAGGCGGCTTCCCGGGATACGAACTCCAGTGGCAGGTCAACCAAGGCCTTGCTAGCCAGCTGCTCGATCGCAATGGCGAACTCCTGCAGCGTCTCCCCCGGCTTCTGTGACCTTGCCTTTAGCTGGCTGCGGTATGCTGCGGCTAAGCGGTGGTTCCCGAAGCGATTCTCCAGGGCTTCCCAGATGTCCTTGGGCGCCGCCGTCGTCTGCACCGCGTTTAGGACTTCCGCGGCTCTTCCCTGGAGGCTGGCTATTAACTGTGTGGCCTCCTCCTCCAGTGACCATCCGTTGTGCCTGGCCACTGTGTCGAACTGGCGGCGGAAGACCTCAAACGTTGACGCGCCGTCATACTTGGGAGGTTTGACGCGCGCAGATGTTGTGTCGCGTCCCGGCGCGTCGGTCTTTAAATCCTTCAGCTTCCTGCCGACGACGTCCTCCACCATGGCGTTCAGGGACTTCACGCTGCTGTCGGCTTTTCCTTCCAGCTCATTAACGCGGCTCGCCAGGTCTTCGACGCGCTCGCCTAACTCTGTGACGTCCTCTTTTACGCCGGCCAACTGTTCTTCGAACTTTGCGGCGAGAGCCTCGTTCGCCGCCTTCATTTCCGTGGCCAGACTGCCGTTCGCTGCTCTCATTTCTGTGGTTAACTCGGCCTTCATTTCTTCCATCTTCTCGGTGATGTTGTCGTTGGCCGTCTTCATTTGTTTCAGTTCCGCGGTGATGTTGTCGTTGGCCGTCTTCATTTGTTTCAACTCGGCGGTGAGGTTGTTGTTTGCCGCTTCTGTTTTCTCTGTTAACTCGTTCATCTTCGCCAAAAGCATTTCCAATGCGGATTCCATGGCTGTAGTGTTCGGTGATGTTATCTTCCCGCTTCCTGACACCAGTGTGACTTTGTGGGTTCGTGAAATGAAAAGTCCAATTTCACCACTCAAAAATGTTCTTTATTTCCACCGACTTACAGTTAAACACTTGCCAATTACACAAAATTACGTAATGCACACAATTACGATTCACCAGTTCGTCCGTTATCGTTCCGATGCACGTACACGGCGCTACTTCACTAACACGTCAAACACTAACTAACTGTCTCTCTGAAACCCTTTTATAGGAATGTCAGTGTTTTTCTAGAAGTCTCTAATCACCGAACGTTCCAGACCACCGGAGAAGGGGAGAGAAACAACGAGGGACCGGTGACACTACCGCAAATCACCCCTCAGTTAGTGACAGGAGACAGATGAGTGGGCGTGGCGTGGCCTCCGGCCCCTTCTCAGCTGTTGTCTGTGGTGCTTCCCGATAACTGGGTGACAATACGAATAAATAGGGACAGATGACTCACCTGGAGTATAAAAATGAATTGACGTTTGTTACACCCTGATTTTTAAAAGAAGATACGTGAAGCGCAATGTTGCCCAACAACAGACAGGAAGTAATGCAGATGCCCTTTCTTTATCCTCTCAACACTCGAAACATAAACAAGGGTTCGAGCTATCTGAGTAAGTGATTCACCAGTGTAATCAATCTGGCAACCTTTGCTTACGTTACCATAGCAACGACCTTCCCCTCTTACCCTTTGCGTCCCTTGCTTCATGACCTTCAAGTATCTTCTTTTAAAAATCAGACTATAGTCTTACAAAAACTCGAGAACAGCTGAACCGATTTGCCTAATTTTGGTTTTAAAATATTTGCGTAAGTCCAAGCAAGGTTTAAAAGGTGAGAAAAAGCAACCTGAAGTGATCATGGATCGGGTTATTGCATAAATACGAGGGCTGTTCAATAAATAATGATCATAATTTTTTACGGTCATAATTTTTTGCACTAAAATTCAATCTTATTATATTCTGTTAGCTTAATGTGAAACAAACACGCTCAGGCAAGTTCAGACATGTTCAGTATTGCATACCGCTGCAATGGAGGCAATATGCAAAGAACAATATGCGGCGTTCAAATTCTGCTTTTGTCTCAACAAATCTTCAGTTGAGGCCCATACAATGTTACAGGAGGCCTATGGAGAGTCTGTTCTTCCCTACAGCACAGCTCGAAGGTGGTTTAAAATGTTTAAAGAGGGGAGACAATCAATGTCAAAGGAAGGTGGACCCGGTGCTCCAGTTACTGCTCTTACGGAAGAAAACATCAACACTGCTGCTGCCATTGTGAGAGAAGATCGACGAATTACCTTCCAAGATTGTTGATTCCCGAACAAAAGGACCTTCGCATGCAGGTCTGCATGCAGTTAAAGTTGATGTTGGAGGAAGATCGGGAGTTTCTTTCAAAGGTAATCAGTGCTGATGAAACTTGGCTACATCATTTTGATCCTGAGAACAAACAGCAAACCTCAGTGTGGAAATCTGCTTTATCACCAACCCCCTAAAACGCAAAAGTGGTTGCTTTTGCTGGGAAAGTTATGGTCATGTCATTCTTTGATATTCATGGAATGGTTTATCAGCATGTTGTACCTGCACACACATCAGTGACTGGATAATATTACACGGATGTCCTGAAAACACTGCAAGTCCGTATCAGGCGCAAAATACCACATTTCCGTGAAGCAGGCTGGATGCTGCACCGCGTTAATGCGCGGCCGCATATTGCCAATGTTGTTGCTGAATATCTTGCAAAACTCAACGTGAAGTGCATCCCTTACCTTCCCTATAGTCCGAATTTAGCCCAATGTGACTTTTTTTCTATTCCGTAACTTGAAGAAACGCCTTCGTGGGAGGCATTATCCATCATCAGAAGCGGTGGTGAAGGCTGCGGAGGCGATTTTGAAGGATCTCTCAAAAATGGTTTCCAGCATGTCCTTGAAGACTGGCAGAAACGCTGGGACAAGTACATCGCATTCAGGGGAGACTACTTTTAGAAGGATAATCAAAATTATGAGGATGAGTAAAGGTTCGTTGTCAAAAAAAAAAAAAAAAAAAAAAAAAAGAACCCTTGTGATCATTCTTTATTGAACAACCGTCTTATAATAGTACACACGCAATATTTTACAGAACAAAAGCATTACAAAATAGAAAGATATTCCGCTCCTTGCCGAAGTCTTCAAAGGTATTTCACTTATATTTTAGTAAATAACGTTTATCGTTTGTTAATAATACTGATATATGTTTATATAGCATTATTATGATATTGTCACCCAATTGGCGGAGGGTGTGACGGCGGCAGCTGTGAGGAGGCCGAGGGCGGCCGAGCCACGCCTCCCATTAGTCTCTGTCACTAACTGAGGGGGAAGATTAGAGGAAATGTCACTTGCGCGGGCGGCCCCTTCCCCCTTTCCCACGGCCATCTGGAACTTTCGGGAGGAAACTAGAGAAGTCGGGAAGAGACGGCGATATTCCTATAAAAAGGGGGTTGCAGACAGACAGTCAGTGACGTGACGAGCTAGCAAAGGAGCGCCGTGTTAATGAACGAGAAGATTGTGTAACGGAAGGCTTTACGTAACTGTGTATGTGCATCGGAGTTTACGTAATCGCGAGTACGAGTGAAATTGTAACGGACGAACTGGTGAATTGTAATTGTGTGCAGCACGTAATTCTGTGTAATTGGCAAGTGTTAAACTGTAAGTCGGTAGAAATAAAGAACATTGTTGAGCTTGTGTAATTGGACTTTTCATTTCACGAACCCACAAAGTCACACTGGTATCAGAAGTGGGATAACAACATCACCGAACATTACAACCATGGACGCGGCATTGGAAAAGATTTTGGAGAAGATGATGGAAATGAAGGCCGAACTGACCTCGGAAATGAAGACGGCCAACGACGACATCACCGCAGAGTTGAAACAAATGAAGACGGCCAACGACAACATCACCGCAGAGTTGAAACAAATGAAGACGGCCAACGACATCACCGGGAAGATGGAAGAAATGAAGGCCGAATTAACAGCGAAGATGGAAACGGCAAACAACAACTTGGCCACGACAATGACCGCAAACATGGCCGAACTGACAACGGAGATGAGGGAGGCGAACGAAGTCCTCGCCGCCAAGTTTGAGGAACGGTTGGCCGGCGTGAGGGATGACGTCACGAACCTGGGCAAGCGGATGGGTCAGGTAGACGACCGCCTTAATGATTTAGAGGAAAAGGCCGACAACATCGCAAAACCCCTCACCCGCCTGACGGAGGAACACCAGCCTTATGTGTGGACAGAGGACGCCGAAAACGCTTTCCAGCACCTAAAGGAGACCCTGTGCAGTGCTCGAATTTTGGGTTTCCCACAACCGGGTGGCGCCTTCATTGTGGACACCGACGCTAGCGACCATTGCATTGGAGGTGTCCTATCGCAGATCCAGGACGGCCATGAGCGGGTGATAGCCTACTACAGCAAGACGCTATCCAAGGCAGAGAAGAACTACTGCGTCACCCGACGAGAATTATTGGCGGTAGTAAAGACCTTGGAGCACTTCCATAAGTACCTGTATGGTCAGCCATTCCACCTGAGGACTGACCATTCCGCCCTAACCTGGCTATTGAGCTTTAAGAACCTGGAAGGCCAGACAGCACGTTGGGTCCAGAGGCTGTAGGAGTACGACTTCACCTCGGAACACCGTAGAGGGAAGAGCCACGGTAACGCTGACGCCATGTCCCAAAGACCCTGTCCAGAAGAGTGCGGCCAGTGCACAAGAGTGGAAAAGAAGGAGCGTGCTGCAGCAGTCCGAGTAGTTGTGGCAGTGCCTGCTGAAGGCTGGGATAGCGCAGGCCTGAGGAGGGAGCAGCTGGCGGACGCAGACTTGGGGCCACTCTTGAGGGAAGTGGAGGCAGGGATGAGACCAACCTGGGAGGACATCGCACCGAGGAGCGCCACCTACAAGTCGTACTGTGCCCAATGGGACTTGTTGAAGACCAGAGGGGGCGTGCTGTTCCGGGTATGGGAATCACCCGATGGGAAGACGCAGAGAGAACAGTTGGTACTGCCCCGGAGTAAGGTCCCGGAAGTCTTGGAGGAAGTGCACGCCGGTACTTCAGGAGGACACCTGGGAGCGAACCGAACGATTCACAAACTACGGCAGCGCTACTTCTGGCTGAGACTCCGAGCAGATGCTGGTGGTACACCTGGACCGCCTGGCACGCTACGATGGTGCTGTTCGGGACGACCAGCTTTGAGGAGGGAGCAGTGTCACCCAATTGGCGGAGGGTGTGACGGTGGCAGCTGTGAGGAGGCCGAGGGCGGCCGAGCCACGCCTCCCATTAGTCTCTGTCACTAACTGAGGGAGAAGATTAGAGGAAATGTCACTTGCGCTGGCGGCCCCTTCCCCCTTTCCCACGGCCATCTGGAACTTTCGGGAGGAAACTAGAGAAGTCGGGAAGAGACGGCGATATTCCTATAAAAAGGGGGTTGCAGACAGACAGTCAGTCAGTGACGTGACGTGCTAGCAAAGGAGCGCCGTGTTAATGAACGAGAAGATTGTGTAACGGAAGACTTTACGTAACTGTGTATGTGCATCGGAGTTTACGTAATCGCGAGTACGAGTGAAATTGTAACGGACGAACTGGTGAGTTGTAATTGTGTGCAGCACGTAATTCTGTGTAATTGGCAAGTGTTAAACTGTAAGTCGGTAGAAATAAAGAACATTGTTGAGCTTGTGTAATTGGACTTTTCATTTCACGAACCCACAAAGTCACAATATACATTTCGAAGGTCAGACGCACAATTAATTTCTGAACGCACTATAACACTAAATATTTGACCACAGACAATTGCCAAATATTGGTGAATCCTTGGACACCTTTATAATTTGTGTTTGTGAATTCGTGACTGTGAATTGAATTGACACAAAAGTAATTGGATTCCTTAGTGACTTTGTGAAGTTTGGGGAAAGTGTTTTACTATGCCTGACTTAGGTCGTAGAAGTCAGTGAAATGTGCTACGAACTACATCACGTGTTGACCGTACTGATGAGCAGCGAGACGCAGGTAATACTTTAGTCGTGTTGGTACGTCAGAATTGCGTTCTAGAGTGTTTCTTTCTTCCGGGGGAGTTGTTTTTGTACACATCAGTTGACATAGTTATAAACCAGGATTATATAGACAACTATCCCACAGAGTTTTTAAATTCAATAGAATTGCCTGGACTCACACCTTTAAAAGTAGGATCAGTTGTGGTCATGCTGCGTAACATTAGCCAACCGCGACTGTGCAATGGACGAGACTAACTGTGAAAAAGCTAATGAATAACGTCATCGAGGCAACAACAATCACGGAAAAGTACAAAGGAGAGGACGTCTTGATCCGCGTATTTCGATGATTCCAATGGATTTACCTTTTGATTTTAAACGTCTGCAATTTCCCGTGCGTTTGGCCTTTGCGATGATCATAAATAATTCGCAAGAGCAGTCGTTGGAAATTTCGGAATCAACTTGGAGTTTCCCTGTTTCTGTCATGAACAATATACGTCCGTTTTCGCGCGTCGGAAAAGTATCGTCTTTATCTTTATACATCTACTCATCACAAAAAGGACAAAAACATTTTTTTAGATAGCTTTAAATTGTAACTGTGTTGTATTTAAACTTAAGCCCAATTGCTGAATAAATAACTAAGTAATCCGAATTTGTTTTATTTATATAGATAAGTCCAGACAACGTTTATTGCACGAAGTTCGCCGGGTCAGCTAGTTGCTTATAAAGTAATTCATATTTTATTTGCAGTTCATACGATAAGTTTAAAATATGTGTGTTTTTAACACAAAATTGAAACTTGATTCCAAGCTGTTGGAATTATATTTGAGATTCTTTTGTAACATAAAAAAGGTGACAAAATTTTCAGAAAATATTCAAGGAAATTATGTAAAAATTTAGAAGATTGTCATAAAGTATATCACAAATATCTGATAAAAGAATCAAACTAATTACTTTAAAAATATAGTATTATTTAAAAAAGAGCCACGAAAAACAAAAGTGCTTCAACCTGTAAAGACAGACTTGGAATTTCACCTACTTTAGTGGAATTACACCGAGAGATTAATGCATATTCATACAAAAATCCATCGATGAGTTATGAAAGTTTGAATTCCTGCTGCAAATCCATTCAGGAGAACTACTTTCAATGTTGCAGAAGTTGTATCAGTTGCGAACTTGCCTGAACTCTAATAAGGTTGGAGAAGAAAGGCACTGTCAACGCTTGGCAAGTATGAGAAGATAGTTCAAACTTAACGAAGCTTCAAGTTTAGCTCATGGATTCACCTTCTGCCTTGACCAGAATGCGTTAAGAAGGGCCTAACTTTTCATCAAAGTTTGTTCAAGCGATGGGAAGAATCTGTTACAGGATTATAAGTTGAGGCAAGTGCTAACTCGGTCGTTAAAGAGGCAGGAATCTGGAAACGTTCGCAGGTTTCTGTGTTCAGAGCATGCGAATTACTTCAATCATGAGAGCCTCTTGCAGATATTTAAGTAGTGTTTACTTCTTGGCCTGACTATTTGTAGGGCACTCAAAATTAATTTGAGCCCGTCCTTAAACTCTGTTAAGATGCAAATTAATTTTAACTAAGTAGTACTATTTCAGAAGCTGTGTTGTATAAGCATTTCTTTGTCTGGTATCTGCTTGTAATCAGTGGCGGCTGGTGGGTTAAATTATTGGTGGTGCACAAATGAAAAATAAAATACAGAGTAGTAATGACTCACCTATTTATACAGATTCTCTGCTGTACTCTCCTTAGACCTGGCGAATCAACTTTTGCGTTGAAGTCGCTGATCTTCATAACAAAATCTCTCTCAATTGAAAGCATTGCTAATGCTGACAATCGGTCCTGTGACATTGTGTTCCTAAGGAAAGTTTTTATTCTTTTTAAAGTTGAGAAACAGCATTCTACTTCAGCGGTAGACATTGGCATAGTTAACAGTACTCGGAGGAGTTAGACATATTTGCTGAATGTAGTACATAAATTGTTTTCCTTATTGAAGTCCATCAAGCACAAAGCGCCGGACATTCCACGAAATTCCTCTCGACTGTAAATTACAGTCAGTTCTCTACGAATTTTTGTTCCTATGATAAAAGATAGAACCTTATTGTTTCTCTAAGAGAATCTTCTGGAAATGTCTTAGAAATTTTCTTGATGAAACAAAGTTGAGGCTACCAGATGCCCCGTGAAGCTAAATCTGTCCTTTGCTTCTCTAAGAATGTCACATACTTCAAGAGCTTCTCTTCTTTTCACATCATGATCTTCTATTCTTCTCCTCTTAATTGCATTTTCTTCGTGTTACTCGATATCCATGCTATTTCTTACCGTTTACACTTCCCTTTTAAATTCGTTTAGCTGGGCGATGGCAAACGTTGCATTGCAGTCTCGTTTCTGCAGCTGATTGTACAAAATGTCCACATGTGGCATGATCTTGTCAGAATACAAAATTATAATCTTTCAAAGTGGCCATAAACCCAGAAGTCTGAACAAGTGTGGCGTTGTTGTTTAACAGAGCTCTCTTCTGAATAACCTCCGTGCATTTAATTAAATTCTCCCTGTGTTCGAAAAGCAGAGCACACAGAAGCTAAGCCTGAAGGTCACGCTATAGCCGTTGCTAAGAGTAGGAGGAGCTAGGTTTATAAACCTCCATTTAAGCAATGTATAAGAAGCCCCTCCCATCTCTTCACCTTCCCGCAACCCCCTCAGAGAGCCAACATTTGGGCGAAATCTTAGGTTAACTCTTCACTGCAAACCTGCGGCTCCTACAGCTAATCACTGTTTGTTTCGACTTCTGCGGTCATGGGCAGCTGCAGACGATAAGCGTAATTGAAACATGTTTGTATATAAAACAATACAAACAAGTACAGGTTTAATGTGCAAAATGCACCTGTTGTATATTCAGAATCAATGGGTGTAGCGCAAACCTGCAACCTTATGGAGGAACCGCCCCTGCTTGTAATAGGTAGAGAAGTTATTGCATTAGAAACCAAATGTTAATATATAATACCGAATATGCGTATTTAGAGTTTCCTGATTTTTTAAAAAAAATTTCAGATGAAATCATAGCTCAAAAACGTAAAGTCACACAAATACTAAAATCCGTAATTAAATTCAACATCTTTCAATAAGAAGCACACAAATATTTAACAGATTGCTAACCGCACCCAACTTTTATTCCGTGTAACTAAGAGATCTCCAAAGTCAACTTACTGTAGACCTCCACGTACGCAGATAGCCCTTTGTGCGTTAAAACAGTTGTAGAACATAACAGGGAAATTCCAGTTAAATGCACGGCAGTGACAGTGGCAGTGGCACAGGTTGGTAGAATCCTGGGAACTATCTTTCGTCATTCGGAGCAGAAACAACTCCAATCACGCAACTGTCATGCTTTTAACGGGAAATGCTCCGTTTCGTTCTGCAACTCTTTTAACGCACAAAGGGACATCTGCGCACGTAAAGGACGGGGCAGTTGGGCCACCGAGTAGAATTTACTAAATGCACAATTTTATCCAATAAATATGTTTCTAGAGCAAGCGTTTCTGATAAATTCTATATTGTAAATTTAGATTCTTCCCAAAGTCATTTGTTTGCGAATTCTTTCTCCTTTGTTTTTCTTTATTCACATTACAAGAACTGCTTACCGCCAAAAATTATTTAAATACCTGACGTCCTCCATGGTCTAGGGCTAACACGTTAGCCACTGATCCTTTAGGCTGCTGGTTGCTCTCTCTGGTTTAAATCCAGGGAAGGGCAATGGACTTCTTCTGGCGTAAAAATCCTTAGCTTAGTTTTCTTCGGAAGGGAAGTAAAGCCAAAGTCTGAGCAGAATTAAGCTATATTTCACGCTAGTATAGAATGGGACGCAGAGAACCACAGCAGGTAAAAGGCATCCATTAATAAAAACTCAATTTCAGTTTGAATAACATACCGCACATTGTGTGAAAGGATGGTCAGGGAAAGGAGCGGATATTTCGCACCTTGATGCAAGCCGGATCTTTCGGAAGAACGGATGGGGTAAAGGCACCATAGAAGGCTGGCCGACAGAGATGTGCAAAGATGCTTAACGATTCCAAATTTGGGGACTCTGTCACGTCGGCGAGCTGCTCAGAAAAGACCTGAGCTTGGCGCAACTGGAAAAAACTTGACCAAACTGAGGTGGCTCAGAGAAGGCTGCCATCTCTCCCACACCGGACGACACTGTACAGATCCTAAGACTACCTGAAACATGAAAGAGGAAGCAAAATGATGGCAAATGAAGGAAGGTAAAGTCATAATAGAAATCACTCCAGCATTCGCCTAGTCAACAGAGAACACCACGAAAAAAGGTGACCAGAATTGAACCCAAAATCTCTGAATGCCAGATTTGTAGTTAATGCGGAATCACCAATCTCAGTTTATGCAGTAATTAAGTACCTTTTTATTTCATTTAAAATCTACGTGAACCGAGGAATCCCTTTTTAACATAGTTTAACAAGTGATATGTATATTTTAAATTTTCTGCAAATATTCGGGATATATTTTTCATAAATTTGTATAAATGGTAAACCATAAGTGGCAGAAAAATTATTACCACTCTTAAATTTGTGTTAAACACGAAATAGATGTAAAATGATTTTTATGTAATTCACTATTTCCGAAATGTGCTATCATATTGATTTCAATTTTCAAATACCTTGGTTTCTTTTGCTATTCACTAATCATTTTTTCCTTTGTGGTCATGCCAGGAACAGGAAATTTGGGTCATCACATAGCTTCTTGCACATAGACGAAACTCTAATAAACGTTCTGAAACGTTCAGTATAAAATAGATAAGGAAATATATGCAAATATGAATATAATGAAATAGTGCCAAAACCTCTGAATAGTATTTATTCTAATTGTTTAAATGTATGCACTAAGTTTCTGTATGCCAATATATTCTAACCCCTTATGTATGAATTTTTTTCTCAATTTCCTTATATTTATGTTGCTAGCATGGCAATCTAAATGATAATTGTATAAAGAGAGAAAACTGCTAGCATCTGGATTACTACAGAGGACATTTGGCACTGCGACCAGTCTTAATCCATTGTATCTATGCCCCTATGTGGAGCATCCCCCACAGGATGAGGTGAGAGGAAACAGAGGGCGGCCGTCCCAAGGATCCCCGACAGTGCAGAGGGCAGGATCCCTATAGTTTACTTAGATGGAAACCTCACCTGACAGGCCAGGACAACGACATTTCCTCCTACTGTGGTTGGGAAGCGGTCCAAGCAGCGGGTTAGGAGACCGATTTACGAGAGGAGGAAGTGGTTCGAGCACTTGCCTGGCGACTCGAGAAAACCCTCGAAAACATCCATGACTCAGGTAGGTCGACCTTAGAAATCGAACCTGGGGCTCCCTAATACGCGCCACAGACCTAACTGCCTGAACCATCACGCTCGGTAGCTCCTAGCATTACAAATCATGCTTACATTTTATATTAACTGAGAATAATATTTTCTTCTATGGTCGCGGACTTTCTATATTTTAAAAAATGGTTAATTTGGTAGCCTGGAGTCAGAATCGTTGTGTGTTAAAAATTTCTGCATTATGTAAAATTACAAAGGTAAGTTTAAAGTTTGATTTATAATTCTCTAAAGTTTAATGGAACCATTTTGACCAAGTATTCTTCCACCGCAAAGGTGAAGGTTTGTCGTGGAGGTTAAGGAAGTCAAATACTCCGCCCCCTTTTCCTTTTAGGAAAATGTGAATATCAGGAGCGTTTTATCCGTAATTTGGAATGGTTGGGACTGTACGAAATTACAATTATAATAGGTAAAGTGGAGGGTTTACTATAAAAGCCTTATACATCGGTGTGCAATTATTACATACAGAAAAATGGAAGGTAAATGTAATGAACTAAACAGTTATTCGAATTTTTAAAGCTACCCTGGATTACCGAGCAGCTAAATAAAATTATCTTTGGAAACGTTTATATAGTTTAAAAGGAAAAAATTATAGAGAAAAAGCTTTACCGAGAATGTTATGTAGAAAAGAATGTAAATATAAAACATCAGATTTCGATTCCTTAATTTTACACAGAAGGTTTTAATAAACAACCATTTAGTTTTTAAAATAAATCCGTGAGCATTTACAGTGAAATTTTCATGTAACTGAATTTACGATTCCAGAAGCGCCTCTTTAATCTTTGGGGACGAGTTTGTGTCAAAAGATAACATAAAACTGGAGAAGTGAGACATACAGTCACATATTTTAGAGCAGCGCGCGATCTCTCTGGAACATCGACCTCCGTTAGGGAACAATATCTCTCTCCCAGGACAATGTTTACGTAGAGTCGCGACATTGCTTTTACGGCGTTTCCTCGGAATTAGGATCCATTTGTATGAAGGATGTCTACAAACATTTTGCCACAAAGACATGACCCATTTTCACCACTTCGTGGGCGTAACAAAGGTTACACACTTAACGCGAAATGGTGCCACATTTGCGACGTCAAACAAATATAAACTTCTATCACCTTGGCTGAAAATATGAGGGAATTCAACGTAGATGTTGATATTAAATAAAGGTTTGGAGTTAACAGCTTGCCGGTCAGGCAAAAAGTCAGTGTGTGGAGAAAGATTAGGCTGCCTTTGGGATACAGAGAGACAGCGAACAGTGGATTTTCTAATTATAGTTCAGTATAACTGATACAAAGTGCAAGCCAGTGTACATGTTTATGAACATTGTCAGTGTCTTCTGTCTCTCTTTCTCAAAGATAAGCCAACATACAGGTTCCTTCATTTAAAACCTAACATAGCACATGTCGTTTCCTTCTCCCCCCTTGGATTCTCCCACCACTGGCTGCCTTTGTGCGTGGGGACTAGCAGCATACTCTCCACTCTCCAATATTGTACCGACAACCAAAATGTACAGGTGCCTAAGTCTAGTGCAACGCATTGTCGTGTGTAAAAGTTATTATAAATGGAATTACTAAGCCGTGTTTGCACAGAGTATATTCGAACGTTCCCTGGTGAAGTGTCTCTTTCCAGATTTACAGTTCACGAGATTGTGAAGAAATTCGAAACCACTGATTCTGTGGCAAACAAAAAGCGAAAGCGTAAACGTACGTATTAACAGTGGAAAAGTTAGACGACATAGGTGCATGTTTTGAATGAAAGCCAAACAAACCCGTTCCACCCATTCCAAAACTGGCACAACCGATGGGAATTTCATAGTCATCTACACATAGAGCAGCTAAATTATTCAAATGAAAACCGTTTAAGTGTACAAGTGTCCATGCTTTAAAACAAGGTGAACCAGTATCACGAATGCATTATTGTAATTGGTTTCTTTCTTCAGTGAATGATGGTTTAATTGATCCACAGCTTCTGTTCTTTACAGACGAGGAGTGTATCTACCTCAATAATCATGTTAAAACTCATAGAAGACGGTACTGGGCCTCTGAAAACGTGCATGCGTCCAAGAAATCCGTAATTATGATTGTAAAGTTGGAGTTTGGTGTGCTGTTAGCGCTAGACGTATAGTCGGTACACTATTCTAACCAGCAGACTACAAATTCAGGGAGGTAACGCAATGAAATTTTGATCCCATTATTCGATGAACTTACAGAAGAAAAGAAAACACATGGGTTCAACTGACCATACAGTGGAGGAGTCCATGAATAAAATTAGGGAAGTGTTTGAAGATAGAGTGATTAGTGCTGGTGTATAGCCCTCTCTTCTCTCGATCTGTGTGCGATTTTTACTTGTGGGATAA